>JBBUKS010000035.1:11349623-11385753 GCA_038050645.1 Hedychium gardnerianum
CATCGGACTGACACCGGAACCGTTTCTCTGTAGCAAAATCCTCACCAACACACGAGCTCAATCAAACTTCATCTTCCGCGTTGGTAATATTTATTTTGTTAATTCATTTATGTAATTGCACAGGGAAGTGTAAAGTTGTTACACTTCCCTCATCTTGTACGTGATTGCTTTTTTCGAAAGTTTTCAGGAAAAGGGTTTTAGTGGATTGCCCAATGATATGATCCGAAGGGTCGTGGGCCTTGGAGTAGGAGTCAACGAAGGCTCCGAACCAAGTAAAATAAACGTGTTCTTTTATTTTATTGTCTTCTGCTACGCACTTAAATTTTACGAACGATTTTCAAAATCGGGAAAAGAAAAGTTTTAAACACATGATTCACCCCCCTCTCACGTGCACTCGATCCTACAAGTGGTATTAGAGCCCGTACTGCCAGAAGGTCTAACCGTCGACTGTACACAAGAGTTATGGTCTAATCGAGCCATGTAGGTAGAGTATTGACCTTAAACAAAGGAAGTAGGGGCTCCTATGTTCGGATCAAGAGGACCAGACACTAGGCAGGAAGTCATAGTTGCGGCTAGGCAAAGATGTCCTACTAGGTCGGGTGGACCGAGGGGCAGGAAGACCTGATGGGTCGAGGATCGGACGGGGGGATTGTTGGGGTTGCAAGGCTGAAAACAAAGTCCCACATTGAAAACACATGAGAAAGATCATGAGCTTATAAGAAATTTAGATATCTCTACAATAGTATGATATTGTCCACTTTGGGCCTAGACCCTCATGATTTTGCTCTTGGGCTCTACCCAAAAGGCATCATATTGATGGAAATATCTTTCCCTTAGATACCAATTGTTAGGATTGAAGGAATTTATATATCTCCACAATGGTATGATATTATCCACTTTGGACCTAGACCCTCATGGTTTTGCTCTTGGGCTATACCTAAAAGGCCTCATACCAATGGAGATATTTTTTCCTTATAAGCCCATGATCTTTCCCATATATTTTTAATGTGAGACTTTGTTTGCAACCTTGCAACCCCAACAATCCTCCCCTCAAATGAAAGACCACAGAGCCCCCTGTCCGATCCTCGACCCCAGGTCTTCTTTCCCTCCGGTCCACCCGATCTACTAGGATTTCCTTGCCTAGCCACAACTAGGACTTCCTGCCTGGTGATTGGTCCTCTTGATCCGGACACAAGAGCCTCTACTTCTTTTGTTCAAGATCAATACTCTACTCACATGGCTCGATTAGACCATAACTCTTGTGCACAGTCGGCGGTTAGACCTTCTGACAGTCTGGGCTCTGATACCAATTGTTAGGACTGAAGGAATTTAGATATCTCCACAATGGTATGATATTGTCGACTTTGGGCCTAGGCCCTCATGGCTTTACTCTTGGGCTCTACCCAAAAGAACTCATACCAATGGAGATGTTTTTCCCTTATAAGTCCATGATCTTTCTCATGTGTTTTCAATATGGGACTTTATTTGCAACCTTGCAACCCCAACACGCACAACTTGTAACCGATAACCGTTGCCCGCGGAGGACGTGGGCGACGTAGTCGTAACTTACGGAGAACATGAGAAGCATGGCTATTTACTCCGAGTAAATAGCTAATAA
The DNA here is from genome assembly GCA_038050645.1 of Hedychium gardnerianum. NCBI lineage: Eukaryota > Viridiplantae > Streptophyta > Magnoliopsida > Zingiberales > Zingiberaceae > Hedychium > Hedychium gardnerianum. The sequence continues at coordinate 11,351,242 of JBBUKS010000035.1, forward strand.
ATGAGATAAACGCCGCGGGAGATGCGGGAGAGAGAAGGACATGAATCCCCACGTTGAGAAACTTTATAAAAGTCTGTCTGCTCCCACAGACAAAGGTATGCGCACATACACTCAAAAATCTTAAGTATTGTTCATCTTCTCCATTCTACCTCAACTAACTTGAGCGTCAGAGTGAGTATGCCGGGGAGCCCCCTGACCGTTATTCTAACTGTTCCTTTCTAGTCTCTCTCGGGTGGACGTCCGGCGACAAAGTCAACATGAACGCCAGCTCACCGATGGCTCACTCGTCGACGTTCCTAGGTAGGATCAACCATGTAACACAACCAAAACATGAATCGATTTGAAACATTTTACAGGAAATGAATAGCTCCATGAGCTATCACTGGCTACAAACACCAAATAATAATAAATCTTCAGACTCTACATGGATCCCTACAGCTCAATGGAAAGATAAAATCCATGAATCCGACCCTAATAATTCGGAAAAAATGAGGCTTGATGATGCAGATAACGACTCACTCTTTCTGTGAATAGGGACATCAAATCCGAAATCACAACCTGTCAAAAAAAATCCACTATAAAGAAGCTAAAAGAACAAAACTTGGGCGCTTTATCTGTCAAAATCAGCGATTTACTATTCCGGAGCAAAATTAGGAGTAAGAAACAATGATTTAAACGTAGCCCTAAAGATGGAAGATTTCCCTCCGCCACAGGTCGCAAAACCAGCAATCAGCAATGCTGATAAACCAATCGCGACAGGCACGGAAGAATCTAAGACGAACTAGAGACGCTAAAATCAACAGAGATCGAATAATCACCTCGAAATCACATCGACCTCACGGCGGCGAGCACGGAGAAGGGCGACAAGAGAGGAAGAAGCTCCAGAGGAGAAGAGATAATAAAGCGAAACGCACACGTGTCAGTCTCCGGATAGAAGGAATACCTGGCCTTATAAAGCACCACTCGCTCCGCCTCGCAGCCAATTAAACGCGGAGCTCCGTTTCCTCCGTCGATCGGTCATTGGACGGTTTAACCGTTAAGTCACGTAAGTACAATGATTACGACTGCCGGCTCGTGAAACTGGGAAGCACGAATATATTAACTTTGCCCCCTTCATTATGGCTAATTCCTATTCTTTTACAAAATTCCATTTTACCGTAAATTTTTGGAATTATTTTCAATTTAGCATAAATTAATGGGTAAAAATTAAACATTCCATCGCGCGTTAATAATTTTTATTTCTGAAATTACTCGTTACAGTAAATATAATTGTTATAACATAAATATTTTAATTGTATCCATACATATAAATTAATAATTATAATTTATAATTGTTATCGTATAAATATTTTATTTTTAATTAATATTATATAATAATAATATTTTTAATTTTGATTAACACTAATAATATCATATTATAATGCTCATGTCGAATTTCTAACTATAATGTATTATAAGATATTCATATTTATTTTGATAATTGATAAAAAAAATTTCATGAGGTAGATTAATCGTTCTAAAATTAACCGACTCAAAGGATTGAACATATGATGCTAGCTTAAAATAATACATTTTATAACTCTTATATTATAACAAAAAGTAATTATTCTCATGTCATTTACGATCTGTTTTACATACGTAAAGAAAAATAAATTACAAAATTAATTTATAATTAACTGTCAAATAATTAAAGGTATACGTCCATTAAAAATTGACTTATGTCTTATTATAATAAATTTATTATCTACTAATTAATTGGATAACTCCGTGAAAACTATAATTCTTATAATATGAATTTATATATTGATTAATCAACATAAATCAATATATAAATAATTTTTAATTAATATTAATCAGTATTGTGTTATAATATTTATGAAATTATAAATATTATAATTATATAGTTGTAAGTTGTAGTAGTTAACCGCTACGATATTGTTATTATAATTATAAAGTAGTTATGATAATTTTGAAAAAATAAAATATACAGAAATAAAATGTGACATTTTATTAATAATAAATAAAAAAGAAACGTTGAGAGTTGGGAGTTACGGTGAAAGACATCATTTTTATTTTTATTCTTATTCCTAAATTAATAATAAATAAATAGATGTGACAATAAATAGAATAATTTTAGTCATGAATAATAAGAGCATGAAGCACGTGGTATAAATTCATTCTCAACTTTAAGAATTCATGAAAAAAAACATTCTATTTATTGTCACATCTATTTATTTACTATTAATTTAGGAATAAGAATAAGAATAAAAATAAAAATGATGCCTTTCACCGAAACTCCTAACTCTCAAACAATGTTTCTTTTTTATTTATTATTAATAAAATGTCTCAGTTTATTTCTGTATATTTTATTTTTTCTAAATTATTCTTTTTTGGGAGCTAAGCTGGACAACGAAACTAACGGTTTGCGAATAGGTAAACAAGGTGTGGTAAAGTATAAAAAGCCGGTTCACGTCCTGCCGAATGGAAGCTTCTGGCTCCTGCGCGATGAGACAAGCTGACCGGCGCTTTCGTGTCTGGACCGATTACGTAACCGGTCTGGTCCGATTACGTAACCGGTCTGGTCCAATAGACGAATTAATGTAGAATATTTGCAAATTGCGCATTTAAGCGACTTAATTATGATCTTGAAAATCAAAGTGCCTCTTAATTATCTATATCTTTGAAATGACAACTCTCCTTTCCAAAAATATTAAAATAATATTTTATTCATAATTTAATATCTAAATTATTCCTTTTTTTCATACTACATCAAAAAATAATTTTTAATTAAATTTGTATCGTCCTAAATTAATTTAATTAAAATTGCATCGTCTTAAAATAACTACGACTGTATTGTCGAGTAATTTTAACCAAAATTACTCTATCTTAACTATATTATTAGAGCGATAAATAAATTAAATATTCATGAATAAATTTAGTATTCGATTTGATAAGAATTTATTTATATTCATTTAATATAAATATTTTTATCTGAAAATCACGAAGGATGAGCCACCAGTGATATATCGTTAATGTTGACTAAGTCCCCGAAGATTACCACCAGATAAATGTCGAGCACTTAGAGAAGAAAAGAAAGAGAGAAGGGTGTTAGAATGGAGGTCCGGGAGAGTGTCTAGACGCATCCACTCCAACGCTCAAGTCTCCCGCAATAGCAGAAAAATATAAAAGAGAAAAATAGTAGCTAAAGTAGATAAGATGAATGCGCGTACTTGCCTTCGTGGGGACCCCTATTTATAACCGAAGTATCATGTATTGCACGTTGTATTAATGACGCATTTAATTAGAGAAATATGTGTATCATATAGTTATACAAAATTGTCTAATTGTATTTGTAGGTATGAGCAGAGAAAGATATGGAGTATGATACTCCATGTGCTTTGACAATGTACATGATCTGACACCCTATATATATATATGTTGTGTCTGAGCAAATGTCGTCGGCCAAGTCACCCATCAAAATCATGGGCCTTGATGCAATTGGGCCAAAAGAGAATGACCCGACGAGAGAGTCAATCGAGGATAAAACAATTGGAAGGAATGAGAGGTCTCCGCTCACACGGAGCTTGGCTAAGGGGGAGCAGTCCCAATCGAGGACCCTTATGGTCGTGGGGAAGCACCTGGTTGGTGTGTCCGATCGTCTGATCATTGCATTGAAGCCCGACCGATTTTGAAAGTCCTCCGATCGGTGTTCAAAGAAATCCTCGACCGGTGTTCCAAGGAATCCTCGATCGGTGTTCCACGGAATCCTCTGATTGGTATTCCAAGGAATTCCCCAATCAAAGTTCCAAGGAATCCCCGACCGTTGTTCAAAGGAGTTCCCGGTTGAGGTTGACCTGCCTTAACCTTGCCCTTGACCTCTGACTAAGCGTGATACTTGACTTTCCGGGATATACGTGACAACATTTCATAAACCCCGTGTCAACAGATAATAAGCTTGAACAACTCATTAAACTAAATAAACAAACTTAAACACATATGTGTTAAGTTTGTTAATGTTCATAAACTGTAAGTATCTTGGGTTAGTTTTGATGTTGATCAACCGAATTAAGTTAGACCATGTTTGTTTTGATATCTTGTGTCTAAGTGTGTAGGGACTTAGGAATATAAGAAGTCAAGCAGAAGACACAGCGAATGAGAAAGATGGCATGGGAAAAGAGTCGATGGGCTCGGTGCATCCGAGGGACGAGGAACTACGAAAGAGTACATTGGTGGAGCGAGAAGGATGTGGTCATAGGGACGAGAAACCGAGAGAAAGTATAGTCGAGGAGAAGGTCAGAGTTGAGTTCGGGTAAGCTCAGCTCCGGACAGCCGAATCATCACCCAGGCGAGTGGAACGAAGAATGGTCAACAGCTGAGGTTGACCATTCAAGGTGCCTCCAGTCAACTGGAGGCGCCCTGAAGACCCGAGGCGTCTCAGTTGATTGGAGGGGTCTCAGATGCTGGCGTTTAAAGGCAGCCTAGATGAACCAAGACACCTCGCACGCTGAGAGGAGCCATTGGAGTAGATAAACGCGAATTCCATGTCAGCGACACTTGAGCCGCCTCCTGCGGTCCAAGGCGCCTCCAATGCCGACAAATCAGCTGAGAGTCATTGCGTGTGGATGACGGAGCAGCCGGTTAGAGGCGCCCTCAATCGTTCGAGGTGTCTCCAATAGTGTCACATCAGCAACGGTCATTTTTTACCATAACTCTATAAATAGAGTTCTTATTCACCGTTTAGGAAGAACACACTCTGTACTTCATTTTCAATTACGTTTTTACTGTTAGTGCTTTCGAACGGTGTAAGGGATTTTTCCACCTCTAACTTGTTGTCGAAAAAGGAGCTTTGTTTAAACTTTCTATTTGCCTTGATTAATAACCACCCGGGTTGTAACCAAGTAAATTCTTGTGCTTCCTTACTTTTTATTTATCCATTATTTTTGTGTTAATTAATGTGTATACTTGCTAAGATAGAAACAAGAGAATTAATTAGATTTTTAGGTTATTCACCCCTTTTAGCCGGTCCACTCAATTCAACAAGTGGTATCAAAGCACAACCGCTTTAGAAGGACTAACCGCCGACTAAAACAACATGAAGATGGCCGGATCAAGCATCTATCCATCCAAATTCGAGGGGGAGTTTTCGCTTTGAAAGTGCAAAATAAAGGTATATTTCAAAATAGACTTTGATATCTTACTAATAATAAAATACGATTTTGAAGTGTCGAAGGACGAGAACGGGAAAGAAAAAGAAGAGCACCTTTGGAGTAAGAAGCAACAAATCGAGTTAATGGCAAATGGTAAGGCTGAATTCCACCTTCTGAGTGTACTACCGCCTCAAGAAGTCAACCAGATCGACTTCTACAACTCTGCAAAAGAACTCTGAGAGAAGTTCCTAGAGTTGCATAAAGGAACCTCGGAGGCCAAGCTAGCAAGACGAGATTTGCTCAGAAACTAACTAAGCAACATTTGCATGGAAAAGGGAGAAAAGGTGGCTCAATTGCATGCAAAGCTCAAGGAGCTGATTGTTAGGACCGAAAGAATACAATCTCCCCCTCAGTCCATTTGACCTACTAGGACTTCCTTACCTAGTAGGACCGAAAGAATTTAGATATCTTTCTAATGATATGATAATGTTCACTTTGGGTCTAAGTCCTCATGGTTTTATTTTTGGACTTTACCCCAAAAGACCTCATACCAATGGAGTTGTCTTTCCCTTATAAGCCCATGATCTTTCTTATGTGTTTTCAATGTGGGACTTTATTTGCAACCTTGCAACCCCAACACTGATAACTGGACTCACCAACCTCAGAGAAATGATAACGAATCGAGACTCAATCAGATACGCTCCAAATTCTTTTCCAATAACTTAAGAGTGGATCGCTCGTATTATATTTCGAAAGACCTCGAGGTAAGCAGTTTAAAAGAATTATTTTTTACTTTCAAATTACACGAGTCAAGATGTGCAGACTTAAAAAATGAAGAGAGGTCAAGCCAGAACCTAGCATTAAAAGCTAAGAAGGACGAACCAGTTTCAGAGTCATCACCTGACGAAGATGAAGAAGCATACATGGTAAGAAAATTTTAAAAAAAAAATCAAGTCTAACAACTTTGATAAGACGCAGGCCAAAAAACTTCTTCAGGAAAAAAGAAAGGTGAGGTGCTACAACTACGATGAAGAAGGATATATCAAGAACAACTGCCTCAAACTAAAGCACAAGAGAAAAGAAAAGGGACAAAAGTTCAAGAAAGTCTAAGCAAAAGAATCTCAAAGCAACTTATAGTGACTCATCGTCTGAAGAGTCCGAGAATGAAGAATACGCTGGATTAACACTAACGACCAACTACCAAGAGGAAAGCATTGATGAAGGAGGAGTTACTTCAGAGAAAAACAACGATGAAGGGGGGAGTATCCAATTATGAATCTGACACGGTAAATGAGATACGTCTTCTACCTCCTAATAAGTTATACGAAGGTATTAAAATGATGTATAGATCTTCATATAAATTAAGAACCAAGTATGCTAGTTTAAAAAAGATTATCATTGATTTAAAAATTCAATTAGTAAATGCATGTTCTCTAGCAGAATTTGATAAACCTAAGATTGAAAATGTAAAACTAAAAAATCAAATAGAATTGTTAGAAAAGGATGTTACATGCTCAAATTCAAATATTTTACAAATTTCATACTCTAGATATTACGGAGGAATAAATTGGTATATTAGAAACCACAAGGGTCAAACTATAAAAGTTACAAAAATGATATTCCTAGAATATACTTGATAACTCCAGTAGATAGAAATTTATTCTGAGTTCCAAAATTTGTTCTAGCCTATTAGATTATTTTTTTTGCATGCTAGAAATTGATTAAGTTGAATTATTAACAATATTTGCAAAATTGCTTTTTGGTAAACCTTTTGTTCAATTTTTTTTTTACATTTTTTTTGTAATAAACAATCATGTTTTCTGTTAACAGGAAAAAATTTGAATTTTTTTGACCATTACATAATGTTTTATGATTTTTTTTTAAATTAAAATCATTTTTTTAAAATTAAAAATTTTCAGAGATTGATTTTTTGAAAAAAATAACTTTTCTATGAATAATAGTTACATTTTGAATGCTCAAAAAAATTTGCAAGATTTTTCACTATCAAAATCTATTTTTAAGTATTGTTATTAGAAAATATCTATTTCTATAAAGAAAAATATTTTCTTACAATAAGAAAAATAGTTTTCTCACGATTTTTTTTCTATGATCAGATTAATTATGCCTAATCCTGACAAAAAGTTTTAGTATTTTTCAGAATTTATCAATAATTTTTAAATATTTTTTTGAAAAATCTGAAGTTTAATTCTTAAAAAAAATAATTACGATAAAAGTACACAAACCCTTATTACTTGTGTACATCCCTTATAGATTTCTCAAATTTTTTAACCTCAATTTTCATTTTTTTTCATATTTTTGATATTATCAAAGGAGGAGAATTGATGACTGTTAAGTGTAGAGGGAGGATTAATATTGCAAAATTTATGTCGTGCTTTTAAATTTATGTTTTGATGCAATTTCTTATTTGGTTTTCCTAATTTAACTCGGGTTTGTGCACATCAAAAAGGAGAAGATTTTAAGTATCCCGAGTTAGTTTTGATGTTGATCAACCGAGTTAAGTTAGACCTTATTTATTTTTATGTCTTGTGTCTAAGTGTGCAGGGACTTAAGAACACAATAAGTCGAGCGAAAGAGGCAGCGAACGAGAAGGATGACATGAGAAGGGAGTCGATGAACTCGGTGCATCCAAGGGACAAGGAGTTGCAGAAGAGTATACCGGTGGAGCGAGAATGACGCAGTTCGAGGGACGAAAAGCCAGGAGCAAGGCTACTCGAGGAGAAGGTCGGAGTTGAGTTCGAGTGAGCTTAACTTCGAGCGGTCAGATCATCACCCAGACGAGCGGAACGAAGAATGGTTAACAATTGAGGTTGACCATTCGAGGTGCCTCCATTGACTGGTGCTTGAAGGCGCCCAAAAGACTCAAGGCGCCTCGCACGTTGAGAGGAGCTTTGCAGCGGATAAACGTGAAGTCCATGTCAGCGACACTCGAGGCACCTCTAGTGGTCCGAGGCGCCTCCAATATCGACAGATCGCCGAGAGTCGTTACGTGTGCATGACGGAGCAACTAGTTGGAGGCGCCCTCAATCGTTCGAGGCACCCTCAATCGTTCAAGGTGCCTCCAATAGTATCATGTCAGCACGATCATTTTTTACCAGAACTCTATAAATAAAGTTCTCATTCACCGTTTAGAAAGAACACGCTTTGTACTTCATTTTCAATTACATTTTTATTGTTAGTGCTTTCGAATGGTGTAAGGGGTTTCTTCACCTCCGACTTATTGTCGAAGAAGGAGTTTTGTTTGAGCTTTCTATTTGTCTTGAATTAATAACTACCCAGGTTGTAATCAAGTAAATTCTTGTGCCTTCTTACTTTTTATTTATTCATTATTTTTTGTGTTAATTAATATATGTATCCTTACTAAGCTAGAAGCAAGAGAATTAATTAGATTTCTAGGCTATTCACCCCCTAATCGGTCCACCCGATCCAATAATAATAGTTGTGAATAACGTTCATAAATAATATTTGTGAACAACGTTCGTGATTAATATTTGTGAACAATATTTATAAATCATATTTATTAATAAAACTTTTATCAACATATTAAATAAATAATTAAAGTTTCAAATGAACAAATAAGTTTATATTATTAAGATCAATAACCAACCAAACAAGCTTAAAATGTAAAATTTCAAACAATCAAGTAAGCTTGAATTGAGAGCTTAATAGCATCTAAATGAATCAAACTCGAGTCAAGTTTGAACTAAGCCCAAGCTCATAAAAAAAAAATCAAGCTAAGCTTAAATAATATTTTCAACAATTTGGTTCATTTTAAACTTGAATTGACTTAATTATCTTACTTAACACTATAAACCTGAACTTGTTTACAACCCTAGATATTATATTCTAACTTCGACAAAATTAATCACGAATGATTCATGACTATTTATGAGTGACTCACTGATAGATTTCTAACTCAGTTAAAAAAAAATTATTACATATATAAGTTTTTTATTTAATCCACTAAAGTTCATCCTTTCCCTACCCAACTCTATTTCTGGATCCATTTCTAGAGTGACTCTTACCCTCTATTTGGGAGGAGATGAGAGAAGGGGAGGAAATGGAAGGAGAATTTTTACCCTTATTTGGGATGGAGTGAGTTATGGAGGAGAAGGGGAGAGAAGGATAAAACTTACTTTTGTATGCTCGGGAATCAATAAAATTTCTTATATTCCGATTTGAGCTATAAGGAGAAGGAGAGAAGGAGAACTTAAAAAATATATTGTTCCAATTTTATCTCTATTTTTTTTACATATAGATTTATTTTAAAAAAATGAAGATATTTTTGTAATTTATATATTTAACCTTCATTCCCCTTCCTTTCCTCCCAAACAAGATAACACATGTTACATTAATGAATCTTCCCTCCCTCCCAATCAAGGGAAAGATAAATATTTTACTTTCCCTTCTTTTCTCTCCCTTCCCCTCCTTTCCCTTTTCATTAATGAATCTTTTCTCACCCCATCCAAACATAGGCTTAGCCAGTGATTCATAATTAGACAAAAATCAAAAGGGTGTCTATCATTTGACAAATCATTAGATGAGCATCCTTTTTCTAATTCAAGTCAAATAAGTGTCCCATTTAAAGTAAACTGAAATATCTCTAGATCGATTTTAAAATTTAGGTTGTAGTAACTGACTACTAGCTTCTACCACGTGTAGCAACTAGCTGCCAATTACTATAAGTGTAATAGTTGATTGTTAGCTTCTATAACATGTAACAACTAGTTGCTAGCTTTTATAATAATAATATTATTTTATATTAATTTTGCTTATTGGAGAATGATAAGTTGGTTAAAATAATATTTCAATGAATAAAATAAATTAAGAGGACTTTATATACCCACTATATTTTAAATGAATATTATTTTATTACAATCGACTGTTAAAAGATAACAGATAACTACTATAATGTGTAATAACTTAATATCATTATCTTATGTTGATTGTGTTTATTAAAAAATAATAATCTAGTTAAAATAATATTTCAATGAGTAAAATAAACTAAACACCTATTATATTTCAAATAAACATTATCTGATAATAATCGACTATATAAAACTAGCAAGTAGTTGCTATAATCTATAATTACTAACTTTTAAATACTCAGTAATTTCTATATGTCATAACAGTTATCGATAGCTGATATAATAATTTTGAGTTAAGGATGTTTTTATAATAAAATTATTGATAGAGTGTTTATTTTTTTATTTTGATAAAAATACTAATTTGATATTTCTCTTAATTTAAGAGGTCTTTTAATTTTTACCCTACATAATTTATAATTAGCTCACGATGGTTAAACTTGAAAGTGATTTTGATTAAGAACCCATAAACAAACCGGAGTCAACAATCCTCCACCTTCTAGCACCCTCCTCTCTCTTCCAATTGTCTAAAAATAAAAAAATAATTAAATTAACCAATAAAAACACGTCTACGGACTACGAGTTGCTGTCCTCAAGTTCAAAGTCAAAGTCGGAGTGCTTTTCCTACCCGCTACCAAACCACCAAAAGCACCTTCCTTACGCCCAATAATGGAACAGGTCACAACGCGGGTAACTTAAAACGCGTTCCAATAGCATTATCTATTCAGCCAAAGGATCCTTCTCGATCCATCTCCGGTTTAATCTGCCGAAAGTGAGCAGCATGTCCGGTCCAAACCACCCCTCCCCGGCCCACCGCGCGCCACGTGTTGTCGTGATCGGCCGACAATTGCGAAGCCTGGGCCCTGTCAACCTTCCAATCCTAACCGCAGATCAAGCGCAACGCGTCTCGATCGACGGTCAGAAACGGTTTATCTTCCTGCGATCCTGTTTCGATAAGCCTCGAGGAGAGGATGGTTCTAGAAAGAGCGAGCGCCTCGCCCTAGTGTGCGTTTATATGCGATCATCCCTCTCGCCTCCGCTTCTTCGCGTGGGAAATTTCATCGGCTCCGGCGACGACGAGGTAGAAAATCTCAATCCAGGAAGGTTCAGCAGCCACTTCGCGCCCGCTCTGCGGTTCCCTGTTGGTACGATCCGAATTCTGTTTTTCTCCGTGCCAAATCCTTAATTCTTTACCTGTTCTTTGTTGTTTGTTCTGTTGTCTGACCAATCTCTGTAGGTCGAAACCTTAGATCACATAGAGCGTTCTGTTTGATCGGACTTGTAGTTAGATTATTATAGTAGCGTCGTAGTGTAACTGTAAGATCTATTTTTCTTAGACAAATGTGCTTTTTTCGGATTTTTGAGATCCGAGTAACTGAAACTCGCTTCTTTGATCGCAGATCTCTGCGTATAGTAGATATCGAAAATGAGTGTTGTGGGATTTGATGTTGGGAACGAGAGCGGCATTGTTGCGGTGGCAAGGCAACGCGGGATCGATGTGGTTCTGAATGATGAATCAAAGCGCGAGACCCCTGCCATTGTCTGCTTCGGCGAGAAACAGCGTTTTATTGGGACTGCAGGTGCAGCATCGTCTACTATGAACCCTAAGAATTCCATCTCACAGATCAAGCGTCTTTTGGGTCGGAAGTTTTCGGATCCTGAGGTACAGAGAGATATCCAGTCCTTCCCGTTTAAGGTCACTGAAGGACTTGATGGGTTTCCGTTGATTCATGCAAACTATCTAGGTGAAGTTAGGGCGTTTACTCCGACCCAAGTTCTTGCAATGATTCTGTCTAACCTGAAGAGCATTGCAGAGAACAATCTAAATGCGGCAGTTGTTGATTGTTGCATTGGTATTCCTGTCTACTTCAATGATTTACAGAGGAGAGCGATGTTAGATGCTTCTACAATAGCTGGCTTGCGTCCTCTCCGCCTGTTCCATGAGACAACTGCTACTGCATTGGCTTATGGTATTTATAAGACAGATTTGCCAGAGAATGATCAAATCAATGTGGCTTTTGTTGATGTGGGGCATGCAAGCATGCAGGTGTGCGTGGCTGGGTACAAGAAGGGACAGCTGAAGATATTGGCTCATTCTTATGATCAGTCTCTTGGTGGGAGAGATTTCGATGAGGTTCTTTTTAAGCACTTTGCTGCTAAGTTCAAGGATGAGTACAAAATTGATGTGTATCAGAATGCCAGGGCCTGTATCAGACTCCGAGCAGCATGTGAGAAGCTAAAGAAGGTTCTCAGCGCAAACCCTGAGGCTCCACTAAATATTGAGTGTCTGATGGATGAAAAGGACGTGAGGGGTTTTATCAAAAGAGAAGAGTTTGAGCAGATAAGCATTCCCATCTTAGAGCGGGTCAAAGGACCATTGGAGAAAGCCCTTGCTGAAGCTGGGTTGAGTCAGGAGAATATTCACTCTGTTGAAGTTGTTGGATCAGGGTCTCGTGTTCCAGCTGTTATCAAGATTTTGACAGATTTCTTTGGCAAAGAGCCTAGGCGAACTATGAATGCAAGTGAGTGCGTTGCTCGTGGTTGTGCCCTCGAATGTGCCATTCTAAGCCCCACATTCAAAGTGCGGGAATTTCAGGTGCTAAATCTATTTGCAGCTTTATTTTGATTTATAAAACTACGTGCTTCTATTGTATTGGCATAAAGTTTAATCAAATTAGGCCATCTAACTTGCCAGGATGGATTTAGGATGCAAATGAATATTTTATTTAGGTTAACCTATACTCTGATCATTTTTTTTTTCTGCCCAATGTTATTGCTGTTGTTGATTTGTGCATACAAACTTTGTAAAATTGTTTTATACAGGTTCATGATAGCTTCCCTTTCTCAATAGCCTTAATATGGAAAGGATCTGCTACTGACACACAGAATGGTGGAATAGAAAACCAGCAGTCTACAGTTGTTTTTCCAAAAGGGAATCCAATCCCCAGTGTTAAAGCTCTTACATTCTTTCGGTCTGGTACATTTTCTGTTGATGTTGTATATGCAGATGCACGTGATGCACAAGTTTCTGCAAAGATCAGCACTTATACGGTAATCATATTTCTTGACATGATATTACAAACATGCAGTGACTTTTTTTTGTGAACTAAAGTTATTATTTTAAGAGTTTAAGTTCCAAAAATTCTTCTGAGATAATTTTATTTGTTTCATTCTTGTAAACATAAGGTAGGGCTAGCTTGATATTATTGCCAAAATTGTGCCAAAAGTCTTTAAATCTTTGCTGCTTTTTAACAACTCTAAACCTTGTTTGCAGATTGGACAGTTCCAGTCGAGCACTGTAGAGCGGGCTAAGGTGAAAGTGAAAGTACGCTTAAATCTGCATGGAATTGTTTCAGTTGACTCAGCCACCGTAAGTACATTAATTTCAATTGTATTGTAACAACCTCATTGTTACCATAATTAATATTGGTTCTACAGTTGGAGGAAGTTGAAATCCCAGTTTCGGCTGAAGAACTGTCCAAGGAATCTGCAAAAATGGATACAGACGATGGAGCAACTGATTCCTCAAAAACTGAAACTGATGTAAACATGGAAGATGCAAAGACTTCCGGTGGGGTTGACAATGGAGAGCTAGAGTCCAAGGAGAAGTCCATAGATACAGAAACTGACAAAAAGGTTTGTAAATTCTTAATTTCTCAGCTGTTGTTTTCTTATTATAGCAATTTGTTTGACACTTCAGCAGTTTAGGTTATAAACCTTTAGTAGCCTGGCCCATCCTGTTTGGTAGTGGAGACACTTAATATACCTGTTGTAGATTAACCAAGGAAAATTTAGAATACTTGTTTAAGCTGGCTCTGCTGCTGTTTTTTCTTGTTGCTGCTATTAACATTTATTCAATATGTTGTATCCTAACCCTTGCAAAACAAAAGACGGGTTTACTAAAAAAACATGATCATCATACTATATAGGCATACTGTTCATATGCATGCTACTCTGGAAACACACATTAATCTAGCATTAATCACAGACTGTGTGGTCTTCCATGTTTCTATCTGTTATTTACACGTGCACACATTAATCTAGATTATTCTCACTAATCTTTAAGAGTGATATCTTTCAGTATTAAACCATCAAATATTCACTTTATCATTCAGTCTCCAATAGTGTACTCCTGAAGCTACGGAGCTTGGTGCAACTAGTAGGTTCTTTGCTTAGTTGCATAATTGAAGGTTAACGTATGTGAATTCAATCGACATATGCAGATGTATGCAATTTGGTAAAACATTGCAAATGCATATTCATATGCAGATATGCAGTTCTGAGAAAGATCACATACACAAGAAGTTGGATACAATTTCTTGGGCATATTTGCTGTCAAATTTATGAGAATTTAAAAAAATGGAATGAATATTATTTCTTGCCAATTCCTTTGAGGTGTGGTACAAGCCTAAATCATCCCTAGTTGTTGTTCTACTTCTCTATTAAGGTGCTATCTCTATGGGAGAGTTTTAACACTTCTGAGTGTGGGTCATGGATTGGGTGTCAGCCACAAAGTTAGGCTAAGTCAAGTTATGGGAGGATGAAAATGGACATCCTACAAGGGTATGTCATGAATGGGCTTGATGAAGTTATAATTTGATGATTAAGTTAAAGTGAGTGCTCCAGATTTGTGAGCAAAGCTCTTAATGTCGCAATTTGATGTTTCACCGAGTGTATCAATTTATAGGGATGCAATGCATTGCTTGAATGTTTCACCGATTTGATGTTTGTTGTCACATTTGTAACCCCCACTATATGGTCGATGAGGGCATTTAATGCTCGTTTGGTCATAGCATCTAATGCCTGATAGGCTGCAGCTTAACTGCTTCATTTGGTTGATGCCTGTTATTGCCTGTTAGCAATGATTGGCCTGGACAAGAAAAATCCTGTTGCTACATGGTGGCTTTCGATTGGCTGGACATGCTTCATGGTGATTTTGTTGATGACCTACCTCTTGATGTGACCTTGAAACCAAAACTAGTAAGAAATCTCATAATTAAGTTGAGTGGCCTTTCAGTAGGAATCTGAGTCGGATGAGTAGGTAGCTTGATTGGTCTGTATTGGAGTTTACTAGCTGGTTCGAGTTCGGAACGTCTGAGATTGAGTTGGAGATATGATCCCATCAAGTTCAAAATGGGAATAGCATGAAACTATATGACCCCATCAAGTCCAAAATGGTAATAACATGAAACTATACCTCAGTTTTTCATAATAATGTTGGTGAAAATTGATATGTTCAGAAAATCAGTTCAGGCAATGTTATATTTAGTTATTTCTTATTAATTTTTCTTTTTAAAATACTATTTTGTTGATATCCATTTTCCTTGGGCATGCTGTAGCAATTGTCTGATTCATCTGAAGTCTTGATTACCTTTATTGTTGACTGGTTAAGTCAATCACAAGATAAATAATACTCAGGTTTATTATTGAAATCCTATGCTTTATTCGTTTTTTATGTCTATTAACCGCGTGTTCTTCGACTGCTAAGCTTTACTTTATTGATTGACCTAAGTTCGGAGTTTCTCGCTTTAATTTGATTCATTATTTATTTTGTATTTCTGTTTTTAATTATATTGGTAATGTTTATATACCCCAGGTTGAAGCTACCAAAAAGAAAGTTAAGAAAACCAATATTCCTGTTGCTGAGACAGTCTATGGTGGGCTGTCAGCTGATGAATTGCAGAAGGCAGTCGAAAAGGAGTTCGAAATGGCACTTCAAGATAGAGTGATGGAGGAAACAAAAGACAAGAAAAATGCTGTCGAGGCATATGTGTATGACATGCGGAACAAGGTAATATATATTTCCTACTACAATTGTTGGATATACCGACAGCCCTTTTAAGATTCTAACAGTATATCCATGTTCAGCTTTATGATAAGTATGAGGCTTTCGTAACATCACCAGAGAAAGATGAGCTTGTTGCAAAGCTTCAGGAAGTTGAGGATTGGCTCTATGAAGATGGTGAAGATGAAACTAAAGGTGTTTATGTTGCTAAACTCGAGGAACTCCAAAAGGTAAAATATTTGCATTTGACCTTCTTGTCAATGAGTCTAAACAATCTGATGGCATTTTTTGCAATGCAGCAAGGTAATCCGATAGAGGAGCGGTACAGGGAGTGGACAGACAGAGGTCCAGCAGTCGATCAACTTGCTTATTGCATCAATAGTTTCAGAGCAGCAGCTTTGTCGAACGATCCCAAGTTTGACCACATTGATCTAGCAGAGAAGCAGAAGGTAACCTTCTTCTTACTGCTACACTTCCTATCTTCTTCGGATATTCAATTTGAAAAAGGAGTTGATAAAGTAATGCTGATGGATGTTCTGCAGGTGGTTAGTGAGTGTGGCGAAGCGGAAGCATGGCTACGGGAGAAACAGCAGCAGCAGAATCCCTTGCCCAAACATGCCAATCCTATTCTTCTCTCCGCCGATATCAAAAGAAAGGCAGAGTCTTTGGACAGGTAAAATCTGACTATTTAAATATGAATTAGATCAATACGGTCTCGCTATCATGCAACATTTTCTTAATGTGCTGGATTCACATATGATTGGCAGGTTTTGCAAGCCGATAATGACAAAGCCACGACCTGCTCCACCAAAACCTCGGACCCCTCCAACTCCAACACAGGGCGAGCAATCTCAAGCCTCTGAGCCACACAACCAAGGAGAGGATGCATCGGCGGAGCCCATGGCTGATGATGGTAGTCAAGAACCCCTGGCAGCGGCCACCGAGCCAATGGACACCGATAAGGCAGAGAATGCCCCACCAGCCTAGAAACATCGAATTTTCGAGTCTTAATAGTGGAGATGATGAGTTGATGTTTCTGGAGATTATAGTATTTGTATCTCCTAGAACTTAGCAGTGTAATCATAAATTAGTTTAATTAGTTCCATGTGTTCTGAATTCCAGGTACGATTAGTTCATGAGGTTTTAGTCATCATGCTCTACACTCGAATTTATAGAATTTATTTTCCAATTTTTTTTTTGCATCGCTTGTCATGTTGTTTTCTCCAAATTATAAGTTGTTTTCATGTAACTTTCTCCCAAGAAAACACTTGGCATCCAATTAAAAGTTTGTCGACATTTTATAGTTTTACTGCAACTTTCTTACAAGGAGACTTCTGTCGACCAATTGAGGTTTCTTCTTCTACATTCAAGGCATAAACAGCTTGTTAAGCACTAGCTTCGTTGATGCAATTTCACATACACCTTTTAGGAGAACCCAGGCTCTTCATCGCTTTCATCTCGTCTGATCTTTTTCCTAAACATATCCTGGTTCTGGACTTCTGCGGATGTGTACTCTAGGACGAGGACCATGGTCACCACCACTCTCCTCGGGCCTTCTTCTAACTCATCCATTGGATAAGTTTGGAAGCACAAGTGAATCCACGTTTAACAATTAATTTTTTATTTCACGGAAAGAAAATGGCTTACCAGTTGATTTCTTAAATTTTTTATTCCATATAAAGAAAATATCTTACCGTGGACGGTGCACTTTTGTTTTTTTTTTATAATTTAAATATTTAATTATTTAAATCAATTAATTTTGAAGATAATTAATTTAATCTCACATAGATTTCTTACTAATTATAGGATAAATTTGAAAAGTACGGATGAATCCTGGGATGGTTCAATATCATGAGCGATTTGAATACTAAAAGTATATGAGGTGTCTTGTGTGAGTTTCGAATTATTATTGCATGAGAGTCTTATTTTTTATCATCACATAGTACCCTGAGTAGTTGCTCTCCTCCTTTTGCTCTTTGTAAGAGTGAGCATTTGAGTCCTCTCGAGATAGATAGTTGGCTAGTGCATGAGACGTCATCATCATGAGGTCTGGAATTTAATTCTTGATTAGTAGCCAGATTTCTACCATCTTTCATATACTGATCATTATTCGAATTAATAATCATCTATGATTTATTTCCTCTGTATTAGTTCTGGAACGAATTGACGGAGATACTAGGATGAGCGCTTCGCCTCATCAAGAGTGAGCATTTGATAAATTGATTTTATTAAAATTAAATTATTTATTTATTTTTTAAATAATTTTTTTACATGTATATATTAGATCCTAATGTGATTTTATGTTTATGTTTTTTTATAGATTTTGTATTGTAGAAAGTTTCATGCATCGAACTATTTTTTTTTCTATTAATTGATTTGATTAATTTTTATTAATAAAACTTTAATTTGATTGGCAATTAAATTAATTAATTTTTAAAAATATGATAAAGTGAATTAATTAATCTGATTAAATGATAAAGTGAATTTAATTAATTAAAGTAAATTAATTAAAAATCAATATTAATTTTAAAATTAATTAATCAGATTAATTTTTAAAATATTCTGTATTGTAGCATTTGATCTAATGTGATTCTATGTTATTCTGTATTGTAGAAAGTTTTATTGATCTGATTAATAAAGTGAATTAATAAAAAAATTGATTAATTCGATTGGTAATTAAATTAATTGATTTTTTAAAATATTAAGATCTTTTAATAAAAATTTAATTGATTTAATAAAAAAATATGAAAAATATTACCGATTTAACTAAAACAATTGATATTTTAAAAAAAATAAAAATAAATTTGTGAATAAATAGAATTGAATTTTTAAATTAATATGATTCTGATTATTTACTTGTGAAATCCTCTAAGAAGAACTGACCTAATACTAATTATATCCCATTGATAATGTTTGAAAAAAGAGACTAGGCTCCTACGGATATAGTTGAGTTGATATTTGGATAAAGTTTGCAATTAGAGAGGCATGGTTCAATTTCCGACAATACAAATACTACTCTCGATAGGTACAAATATTACTTCAGATTATTTCGTGCCCTCTGTCTAAGAAAGTCATTCAACTAAGGCTAAATAAGTTTCCGAAGAGATCATTAAAATGACGATTTTAACCTTTGCCACCGAAAGAGATCGTCTATGTCCCATATATACTACAACCTATCATTATAAATATGATAATTTCAAAGACATGTCAAAAGATATTAGAGAAATAAATATTTAAATATTATAATAATATAGTAGAGAATAGAATGATCCATATAATTGACGTCACCTAATAAAAAAAGATTTAGTAGTCGTTTGACATATGCTATACTAAGCGTCTTTTCTTAAATATCCTTTAGAATAAAATAAGAAGATAAGTAATATTTGCATTTATGTGTGTATCCTAGGGGCGGAGTCAGATACTAAGTGACGAAAATAATTATTAAACGTTGAATATAATTTTTCATAACAAAAATATAATAATTAAAAAGATAAATAAAATATAATAAAATTAATTATTGATATCAAAATTGAACCAAAATCACATAAATCAATCCAAAAATTCGCCCACCCTCAAATAATCTTTGAATTCAAAATTTTTGGTTGGAATCGAGCTCAAAACTTTCTAAAAATCACCGTCCCACACTCAAGTTGCACTGTGGTCGATGACGACGAATAAGTTCGCAAGTTGCATTGTGGTTGGCGACGACGAATAATTTTGCACGCAGCTTCGATACGAAACAGGGGCACCGCTGACAACTAGTCTCAAGGTCGCAATATTACTTCAAAATTTTAGTACCAAACTACCAATTAGAAAGTTTAGGTTGCGGACTTTTTGAATATATAATCAATTCCGAATTCCGACGATCGACATCAACACAAATGACGGTGAAAGTAGCGGCAAAGGTTTTGGGGTGAATTGAAGAAGATTTAGTCGAGGAGACACCAAAACGTGGAGAGAAAATATGAGGAAAAAATTTGATATATAATGATATACATGGGTTGAGAAGCCAAAATTGATATACAGATATTGTTTTTAAAACATATTGTTAGTTTTCTATCTGAACTTTATTATTCATAAGTTGAAACACTTCATGATTTGCAAATTTGCCAAAATAATTCATGATACAAAGCTCATTTCGACAACCATGGAATTCCTTGACTAAAAAGATCCAGAAAGTTCAAACAATATCTTATTTTGATGTTTTGTAACAAAACAGATAACTCTTGCATTATGCTTAGTATGGTATTTACCTGCAAAATTTCATGTGCTGCTCAGCCATGCCGACTGTGAAGCTAGAGATTCATTATTCCTTGTTCCTTATAGTAAACATTAGTGAAAAAGTTTATGAAGTGAGAATGAAGAGAATGGTGATTATGAGGAACCCATGATGTTTATGCTTATGGGTGATATTATTCAGTTAACCACTACATATTGTGCCTAATATCTAGTGAAGAAATTTGGCTCTGATTTTAATTATGACCTGTTATGCACTTGCATACCACAAATATACCTTGTGAAAACTTATGACATAACACTTGAATAAGTTTTCTACTATTTTTTATTTGATTTGTCTCAGATCTGCCCTTTTTGAGATGGGAAACACCAAAGTCATTGCTGCTGTTTATGGGCCAAGAGAGGTTAGATATTTATATTTACTTGTTCAGGCTGTTACTATATTCTCTTTGTTAAAACAATTTTTTGGGCTCCAGTGACATTTAAGCTTCTTTGCTGATATTATTTCCAATGTCAAGACTTAATTTTGTATTCTGTAACATGATTTAGGTCCAAAATAAGAGCCAGCAGATTAATAACCAAGCATTAGTGAGTTTACTGTATCTTTCTGTTTCTGTTATTGCAGCGATGTTTTACAATTACTAGTATATTTTCTCACATCTTATGTTTCCTGGGAATATTTTTAGGTGCGCTGTGAGTATAGCATGGCTAATTTCAGCACTGGGGATCGTACAAGAAGACCAAAGGGGGACAGGTAATTTTACCAACTCACTCGAGTGTTCCTTACCTTTTACATTGAAAATTTGCTTTTATCTGCATAATTACAAGCTATGGAATAATGACCTTGGACAGTGTTCATGTTCAAACTCTTGCTTGTTTAAGAATTTTAATTTGAGTTTCAGTAAACCCAATTATGGACTTCTCTCTTTTTTCCCTTATTAAATTGGATGAGATGCCAATAATATCTTGCTTATTTTTAATTCTCATATTGAAACTTGTTGGAACTACCTCAATTTTTTAGCTTTGTGCTAACATAAACAAGAACATTTCAAATCTTTAATGACAGACGCTCTACAGAAATATCTTTGGTAATTCGCCAGACAATGGAAGCATGTATTCTAGTACATTTGATGCCACGCTCCCAGGTTAACATTTGGAGTTCCATTTGCGTATTCTCGGTTTCTTCAATTAATGTTTCCTTCAATTTTCTTATTGCAGATTGACATTTTTGTACAAGTTCTTCAAGCAGATGGAGGTAACATCTCTTTCATATACTTAAATGCATTTCTGAGTATTTTAAATTGTACCTTTTCTAATGTGTATTCACCTTTTCATCTTTAACCTGCCCATTATTTCCAATGTTCCATGATACTTTAGGAACTCGATCAGCTTGTATCAATGCTGCAACTTTAGCACTTGCTGATGCTGGCATTCCTATGCGTGATATTGTCACCTCCTGCAGTGCTGGATATCTTTCTTCTACACCCTTGCTTGGTGGCACAGTTTTCTTTGCTTCTGAACAGCTTCCTTTTCCTCTTTGAAGTTTTATATTCTAATCTCACTATCAATTTATTATTGTTGGCAGATCTAAACTATGTAGAGGATAGTGCAGGAGGTCCAGATGTCACTGTAGGGATTCTAGCAAAGATGGATAAAGTAACTCTTCTTCAGGTATCGTAGCCAACAGAGCATTTCTAGATACGAGTTGTTGAACATGCCATATTATCTCTCTTGTTTCTCAATTATATTAATCTTAGGAAATATTTATTTCATCTATTGAACAATTGTATTAGCATTTGATGTTGAAAAGTAAATAAAACCATAGGTAACACATATAAGGTCCCATATGGACGTTAGATTTGTGAACAATAGGAATAAAAATCAGATTCTGTAAGAAATGTCTAGGCCTCACTCAACACAGTTGATTGGACTTATCAAAGAACTTAAAGAGTTTGAGCTTTTGTCGAGCTCTACAACTGAGCTCTAACATAATAACATCAACAGCAACAAGTCATGTTAGTTTCTGAATACTATTTTATCCCAACATTTGACTTATGCAATTATTGTCACTAGTAATGTTTAGATCATTTAAGTTACTTTTGTTTATTTGATAACTTGAGTTTTATTTTTCATCTCCTTGAATCCCTTGAACCCCTACATCCTTTAACTCTAGATGTTTTAATTTGTATGACTATAGCATCTATTATCATCTTTGAATATGCCTATATCTTCTGCCCCTTTATCATTATTAGAGCATGTATAGTTGCTCTTGATAGTAAACAGTGAGATGGGGAAGGGCTGGTATGCTGGGAAGTAGATGGAGGGCTTGCACGCTGAGCAGGTCTGTGGTGGATGGATATTGACAACCATCTGGGGAGGGTTTGAATGTTGGTCAGGAGATGGAGGCTTGTACGCTGAGAAGGTCTGGAGCCATATTTTCACTTACGGAGGAAAGTGGCTGGGCTGGGGAAGTGAGGTAAATGATAAACAAGTTTGGTGGTAAGTGTTGTGAGACAAAACTTGTGATCAGTTTTGTTACTGAACATAAACTCTTGCTAATCTCAACTATAGTTATGCTCATACCCATGAATAGCTCAAAACACGCCCAATAGAATTAGGTCCTTGTACAAGTTTACTTAACAAGTACCAATGATATTATAATAAAAAATATATTTAAGAGCTGGTTATGAGTTTGATTTGTGTTTACTTGTACTATAATGCTCATATAAATCCTTGAAGTGTATATTGGAGAAGCACATATATATATTTTTTAAACTATCAAAGCCGAAACAAGCATATGCATTATTTACAAGGGAGCTATGTTCAAAGTTCCAACTATTTATGAAGCAGTGTTCAAGTTAATTATGAATAATGTTTGTGTTTTTCTTTTGATGAGGTTCCTAAAAGGGTGGAACCTTAATGAGAATTTACCTATGTTTGTATTTGGCTTATTTGAGCTTAGTCATGCCCCATTGTTTCATTGGTACGCCTATCCAAAATGAAGAGTAATGCTTTACATTTGTTCTATACAATTTTTTTTCTTCAGTTTTTATATTTGGCTAATTCTCATTTTGGGAAAATTTCAGATGGATTCAAAAGTACCCATGGATATTTTTGAAAATGTTATGCAACTTGCAATAGAAGGATGCAAAGCGATAGCTCAGTACATACGTGAAGTAAGAAATGATTCAATCAATTAGATGATTTCATGCATTCAAGACTTTGCTTCATGCAATTTTATGTTGTTTTTTTAATGTTTTAGAAGATTCCTCGTAGAGTTTATTCATCTGGGTATTTTTAATGCTTTAGGTAATATATGTAGCTTGGTGAGTTTTAAATTCCCATAGCATGAGAATCGATGGCTATGTCGTAAACTTTATGTTTGATAGCATCGAGTTTTAATCCCTCGGTTCCAAGTGAAATTAAAATTAGCTCAGATATGGTGAAAATTTTGATGAATATAAATTGGTGCTAAATCTCTCTAATTTGTTTTCCCCACCCCCTTAAATTCTAGTTAATGTTGTATGTCAATCATTCCCTATGTTTTATTCAATTTCTGTTTAATGTGTGCACCTGTTTTTGTCGGTTGCAGGTTTTATTAGAGAATACAAAGCTATTGGAGAGTCGCAAAGGTGTTTGAGGTACCACCAGTCAAAAGATTCATTTTCCCCATCTTTTCTTTCTCAGTTACAATTAATTATGGGGATTTCACACGCGGCACCTCTTTCAATTATTCTCATAGGGCACCCACACTTTGTTTCTAACCAAAGGGCACTCCTTTTCTTATATCCTTTCGTTTCTCCTAGAAATGATTTAATTTTTTGATGGACAAAATGAACTCCAAATGAGAAATCAAGACCACATTTGCTTTCTTGAAAGGATGAAGAATTCAAATCTAAATCTCAATTTACCTTTTTGTTTGTTTGGTCCAAATCTGAGTTCCTTCAGCATTGTCCATGCCAATTCCCTTGTTCTTGTAAAAGATAATACAACAACAACAATCAAGCCTTATCCCACTAGGTGGGATGACTATATGTTCTTGTAAGAGAATGAAATAGTTTAATCTGCCTCAAACAGCTCTTTGAGCACTAGTGTAGGATGACCTTTTTACTTTTTTTCCCCTACTGTTTGTATGTATCCACTTTACATTTTCAATTAGTTTTACATTGCAACAGCCTTCATTCAGCATTCTAAACTTTTATGCTGTGTAAGTACTGAAGTTGTTTGTTGGCAATTTCTATTACCAGATTACCATTGGCGGCTAGCCGGCTCTCCCTTCTACGACTTATTGTCAAGCTGCAATTTGATTTACCAGACCCGCAATGCGCTTCCAATTGTAGAAGAGTTTTCCATCTCAAATACTGTAATTTTGAGCAAGAAATTGAATTTGTAGCCAGTGCCTCCCACTGCGAATTAGTTATCCACATGATTTGAATGGTGGGAAAAACCTACAAAACTATGTTTTTCCATACATGAACCTTTGAAGTAACAGTTGAAAAATATGCACAAATTATCATCTTTTTAGTTGTTATTACATTGTCATCTCCTTGCAATCTTTAATAGTGAGATGGCCACAACACAGTCCCCATAGAAAAGTGAATAAGCATCTTGAAGTTGACTTTCTTGCTATCTAGATGTCTTACCATATCCAAATTCGTGCATCCTTGTAAATTGTCTAAAAACCTCCAAAACACAAGCACAATCTTTGGTATATCTCAAAAAGCAGCTCGGTGCATAAAATTTTCACCATTGCGGATCTTAAAAAGAGTTTATTATATATTATTTTATTATCTTTTGTAAGAGATTATTTTCAAGACTCTTGAATTCTAATCAGGCTAACTGGCTAGAATCTGAGAAGTCAACTCCCTTCTCCAGATTATATGTGCTATATTTAACCACGTATATGCTGTGCGATACTTCCTATGACCCTCCCAAACTTAACCAACATGAATCACCTCCATTGCGATATGGATCCATTCAACTTTTACGAAGCTAGAAGACAAGCCATCATAATGCATTCAATAACAAGACACAAGAATGGGTAAATAACGATCATATATATGATAGAAAATAAATTATCAGCTTTAACTAAATACCATTAACTTGTCTGTAAGCATCTAGCTCCAACTGCATTAAGAAAACAACAACGGAAAAACTTCCTCAGGATTGCTGACAAATGAGCTATATGGCCAACGTAGAGATACCTACTATTGACTATTCTATTTTCCATTTCAGCACCCACTACTATCCTTGGACATTGTAAATGATCAGCAATCCCATACATGACCATCATCTCACTATGATAAAGCTTTGCATCCACCCAAAGTTTATGGCCCTTTGCAATCGCCAAATTCATCGCCTCTTGTATATGCAAGGTTTCAACTCTGGCCATGCAATGCTTTTGACTTTGGAACTTCTTTCCTGTAAAACAATATTGGCAACTCCAGTCAAACCTATTATGAAATATGTAAATTCTTGGATGTCCGACTATAGAAGCTGTGAGATGAAATCTTACCGTTTTCTTAAAGTAGAACAGAACAAACATCTTATTAGAAAAATCCTGGAAACCAATTAATTTAGCATCAGCAACATATCAGAAGAAGGGGATTCTCCCACTCATGGGAGCATTGGCAAGGATAATCATTCAGTTTGTCTAGTTAAGATTGTACTCGGTGCAAATAGAGAGCTTTAGATGGCTGAATGAACTAACCTTTGAAAGCAAAGACAAACCAAGTTGTTCAATGGCTTCACAAAACTTATCAGGATTAGCTCCACCATTGTTAGAATCAAACCTACTCCGCACTTCAGCTATTAGAAGCCAGCCACTGCACCATGGCATGTGTAGCTAATCTATTAAAATACATTTAGAAAAGAACATGAACGCTGAATTAAGAACGAAATTGCATGGCTAACCTGGGCTTTAGAACTCGTTTAGCTTCCAGCAAATAGTTATGGTAGTTGGTTCCCATCAAAGACAAACAGAAAACTGCTACATCTACAGAGGTTGACTCCAGTGGTGTCTGCCCATAAAAATGCCCACAGTTACTTGTTAGCCATGTTAATATTCTACTATGAGTCATAATTGTGTTAAAAAGTGATGCATGGGATCAAGGGCATCTAGAAGTCCATGTGTACCATCTATTTTTATTATTAAAATCTTTACAAGTGCGAGATGAAAAAGAGGGGACAAATATATTAAAATAATAATAATAAAAAAGAATAGTAAATAATAATAGAACGACGAGTAGGATATGGATAGAATAAAAGTTAAATACTCATGAGTAATAAGATGAGAATGGGTACGGAGGTATGTGAAAATCTATTTAAATCTGACCCATAATTTAGCCAAGTCACACTAATCTTTCAGTGACGCATGAGTAGACACCTCGCGGTTTCGTCCCCGCTCAAGGCCTGCGAAAACGGCGTGAGTCGAGGGGCCACGGACACGTGTCGGGTGGGTGCGGTTTTGAGTCAAAAGCAAGGGAAAGTTTAAGGAGATGGATGCTTGGGTCCATGCTGGCAACGAGCGTTGATGACCGTTATATTTTCTACCTACGACGCGGTTTTCTTTGCCTTCTCCACTTTTAACTGTTTATTTATTAAAAACAGACAAATATCTATTTTTTTAATTCAAATATTCAGTCTGATTAATTTTATAAATAATTATTTTTTTTAAATTCATCTATTTCATAAATTCAAAAACATAATTTATACACATTTATTTAGTGAAACATCTAGGCATACTTAGCATAATATACTTTTTTTTTATCAATAGCACACATGTCAAGCTTCCATTTTCTAGCACTTAAAATGAAGATATGATTTAACTTAGAAAGTTAAAAACATATTTTTCTTTATAGATTTTCTGCTGAGGGATAACATCAAATTAATTTCTATTTAAAAAAAAACTAAAGTTTGCTATATCTTGCTAATGATGTTAATCAACTCTGTCTAAATTAATGTGTTTTAGAGAATTTAGCGGGAGTTATTCAATAAAATGGAGATTGTGAATCATGTTTGTTTGTGGCCTACTGACCCGATTAAAAGAGCTCGGTCAATTTGGAAGGCTCGACCTAATGACTCGGCTTAGAGTGAAATGACAACTCTCGGACCGCTAATTCAGTAACTCGAACTAGCTTGGCAACTCGGACGGACTCGATAACTCGATTAAGAGTGATGATGACCCGGCCAGATTAGGATGGGTACGTAGACACACATATAGTGAAACGGATAATCATAATAACAAGAAATAATATTGTGTGCGGTAAAACACTGTAGCTATTGCATATATTCTCATCCTTGACCTAGCAACACGTCGCTGCTGTTCATCGAGAAGATAAATGAGCAGAAACGCCATTAACGTCTCTCTTAATTATGCATGAGAATCTACTTAAGAGGCGTATTCTCATAACTTATTTATAATTAATTACCAGCATGCATAAAGCTACTTCCACCGACCCTTTAAAAACTACAGATATTCATATACTTAACGAGATCGAGGACATGCATGGAACAGGAAATTAATTAATAAACAAACTAAATGATATGGTGCTGCTGATCCATTCCCAGTTCATATATATATATATATATATATATATATATAGTCTCCACGACATGAATTATTGGCTAGTGCATGAAATATTGTCATAATGAGGTTCAGGAATTAAATCCTGACTAGTAGTCAGGTTCCTGCTCCCCTTATATACTAGTCACTGTTCGGGCTAACTAGACTAGCCCCCATGATTCATTTCTTTCGTGTTGGTCCTGAAACGAACTGACGGGAGAGCTGAGGGCCAACGTTTCGCCTTTTGTCACAATATATATAGATACATATGTTCCAAGTCTAATCATCAACAGGAACCAAAGGCAATGCAACGGAAGAACAGCATTATAAGAATCCTCCAACTGCAAGAAGCATCATAGCTTTATATATTCCCAACTGTATCCATCTGCTGTGGTGCCTCTTTCGGTGAGGTGATTGATATTTTCAAAAGGAAGATGAAGAATTAGTTAAACTAATTAACAACTATATGTCACCAGATGATTAAGAGTGATGATCAATAGTGCCTTAATTTCCTGAATAGGGTGTTGGATAATTTGTGAGAGATATTAAGAAATTATAGTTGAATTGAAATTATATAAAATTAATTTTAATTTATTTGTCGAGATAGTTTGAGCAGATAATCTCAAGTTATCAGTAGGGCTGATTTGATTGAGTACCTCCGAGTGGATGTGAGTACTCAAATGCTTCCTTCGATCGAAAAATATAATGAAAGTCAAGTTGAGTAAGGAGTCGAGTCAAAATCGAGTCAGGAGTCGAGTCGGGAGTCGAATCAGGAAGAGAAGACTCCATCAAACAATTCCTTCGATCGGGAAGCAGAAATATCCGGATGCTTCATTTAGTCAGGAAGCGAAGACTCCGAGTCAAGAAAAGAAAAATATCGAGGTATGCGCTTAACGCAGTTTCATTGAAATAGATTCGTCCCACATCCGACTGTGCTTCGAGGTTCTCTCGGATTATATGTTTCCCAAGATACAACGGCAAATCATGATCGCCACCAAGCATTGGTGGATCACGGTGAACTAAGAAAATACTCAATCGCTATCACAGACAAACTACCGAACAGAAATGCACGGTTGAGAGAAGATTTTGAGGAAATGAAAGTGAAGAAAAATCTTTACTTCTAACTCATGTCCCTTCTGCCAGGATCACAATTTCCTTATATAGGAATGCCCATCCAAGTTATATAGAAACGCTCACCTTGGCTATAATAAATGATCGAATAAAGAGCATTCAATATTTTTATTCTTCGGTCATTTACTATCAGTCATTTCTAATGCCGATTACGGATCTGAATTAATCTCAATTAATTCATCCGTTATACATTTGAGTAAAAGATTATTCATGTGGCAAAATATTGGTTCATCTACTTGGGGAAATTTTGTCTCGACCGGTTCGGCATTCGACGCACACAGGTCATATTCACACACGAGTCAACTTGATTTAGTATTATCCGGATCATGGATTTATACCCCCTACGCACCCACGCGCGAAAGAGAATCTCTCCCCGGTCATACATTTATTCACATCATACATGCATGTGTAATAATATAAATCAATCATATAACCAAAAAAACTCCCAACATGAAACTAAACTCATACACAATAAAATCTCTTCTTCTCTTTCTCTTTCTTCCGTTCACAATTTCCAGTCCTCTAAAAGCTTCAACAAGTTCACTTTACTAACATCCCGAGAAGCTAATTAAACGAAAATCCATGTTCAATCGAATTAATGGTCTTAAAACTTTCGAACTTGACTAGACTTAGTCGTATGGAACATTTTCCTAAGAGTGAAAGGTAGAGATTGGTTGGGTGGGTTACCTCCTCCCATTAGCAATCATGTGAAAGTATCTAGAATTTGAATCCTCATCTTTCAGTAACTGGGCTCAGCTGGTTCTCCACTGCCAGTGGCAAGTTTTACCTTCTTTGAAAAAATCTATCTGGCAAAGAGAAGCTCAGTGGACCTCAATACTTGTAGGAGGCAAAGATTCACACAAAAGCAATCAAACCTAGCTTGAGCTCTCTCTTACATTGTAGAAAATATATAACAATTGAGTGTAAATACATTAACAACTAAAATATAAAGAGAATGGTAGAGATCTAGGGCCTTTCACAGAGTCATTGGTAGCTCTGAAACAATGGTTTATCACCTCTAAAGATCCACTAAAAATGAAGCCCTTGCCTTGCAAATGGTCTCCATGTGTATGAAGCTGTCGGTGACAACCGGTTGCACACTCCGAAAGGCATTAGATAAGAAGATAGTTGGGTCGAAACCAAACTGGTCCAGTGGGTTGATGCAAGTTAGAATCCAAAGAAAGAGAGTCTAAGTACATGATGGCATTCTTAAAGTTTCCATTGAACCAAGAGTAAGTTATGGGGTTCGCACACACTCCAATTGTCCCCTTTCCTAAAGTCGACTCAGGGTGTAATAGCCAAATCGAACAGAAAAAGGCTCGAGCTCGGCTCGTTTTCCCTAAGCTCGAACTCAACTTTATAATCAAGCTCAATCTAAGCTCAAATCAAACTCAAGTTTAGAAAAAAAAAGAAACCAAGTCAAGCTTAACATATTTCAATAATTAGCTTAATTTATTTTAGCCTCGGCTAAATTTGACACGATTATTTTATCAAATAAGTTTGAACATTCAAGCTATATCTGCTTGCACCCCAATTGTAGCACCGCTTACATGCCTTGAAAATGAGTTCTATCCTCCTTTTGTTGCCTAGTTACCGCAAAATATGGTTGTCCGGATACACAACTTACCTATTCACCATCAATATCATTTTATTGTTAGTAGTCAGGTTCCTGTCCTCCCTTATGTACTAGTCACTGTTCAGACTAGTTGCTACCGTGATTTACTTCTTCCGTGTTGATCTTGAGACGGACTAGCGGGGACGCTGAGAGCTAACGTTTCGCCTTTTGCCTCCGTCAATATCATTTTATTTCTTTTACTTCCCCACCAAATAATTGAGAAATAATATATAATTATTATGCTTTTGATAAATTAATGACTTAATTATCCAAATAATATAATTTTGATGAAGTATATTATATATTCAAAAATATATATATATATACTGTATTTTTAGTTTTTCCAACAACAGAAAGTATTTAGCATTAACCGGACCTGATTAGGAGATCAGCACGGATTCCTAATCCGGCAGGCGGCGGAGTTGGTTCGACCGCAATCCTGGACCAGCGCCTCTCTCGCCGACGTCAGCCCTTTGGGCACCAGGGGCCGTTCGAAGACGGAGCCGTCGATCCAGTCCTTGAGGAGGCTCTCCTGCCCCCAAATCTCCGGGATCCAAACCCTTCCGCCCATCTCCGTCCTGTGCCGCTTCAGCCTCTCTCGCCCGCTCTCCGCCGCCGCCTCCTCCGCCACCGTCGCGGCCCGGACGTCGCCGTGCTCCTGGCTTATTTCCGGCGCCCTTTCTTCCGTCCTCGAGCTTTTCGCGGCACTGGAAGCGCGGCTATCGTGCTGCAGAGGGCGGCGCTGGCGTGTTTCGCCTTCCGACGGGGTCCGATCGAGGAGCGTCGCAGGGATCATGGCTCCCGGCGATCGAGGCGGCCGTCGATTCGAATCTGACCAGATGGAAGGAAGGAAGGAAGGAGCGGCAAGGCGATGGCGTGGGAAGTGGGTGTGGGCGGGGAGAACACGTTGAAGGCTTCGGGTTCATATGGCCCTTCTAAATTCTAATTGCTGGGCTTGTCTTTTTCCAGGGAATTTAATTAACTAAAAATAAATTAAAAAGGCAAAAAAATACGAAAAATGGAAGGAGTTGTGTGAAGGGGAGGAGCCGAGGGATGTGGCGGCGGAGGGAACCAATCGCTAGTCAGCATTTGATCTGATATTTTTTAATAATAATAATAATAATAATAATATTATTATTATTATTATTATTAAAAACAGGAAAAGAGCTTAAACACACATTTTATTTTGTACCTAACTTTCATATCCTCCTTCTCTCCATGAAATAATTATGTGGGTTATGTACATGCATTTCTAGTTTTTTTATTACTCTTAATTTATATTATCAAATTCAAATCAAGAGAATATATTAATTTTAATTTTAAAAAATTTAAAATTTTTTAGCTCTATTAATTAGTTTTAGATAAAACTAATTAATGAATTTATATTATTCAAAAATTTAAAATTTTAATTTTTTTAATCGAGAGAGTCCTAAAATACATTGGTGGTACTAATTAGTGAGTATCATTGTCTTATACTTTATAATAAATTTATGATAAATTTTATCAAATAAGTTTAAAAATTTACTGTTCTTAATTTATACTATCGAATTCAGATCCGAGAACATGAATATATTAAGGAGATTTTTATAAGTACATTGATTTTAATTTGAAGTTATTCAAATTTTTTTAGATTCATTAGTCAATTTTAGACAAAACTAATTGATGGATCTACGACATTCAAAAGTTTAATATTTTTAAATTAGGAGAGTCCTAAGAATTTAAGAATTTATCAGTGGTATTTATTAGTGAGTATTATTATCTTAAGTTTTATAATAAGTTTGTAATAAATTTTTTAGTCTTTATACGTTTAAAAACTAATTGTTCTTAATTTATGTCATCAAATTCAAGTATGACAGTAGCAGCGTAGCCACATGGGGACAAGGGGGTGTGGTCGCACCCCATGAGTTTTTTTAAAAAAAATTATCCTCACCGTCATTTTGACGGGGCTGATTCACCATCTAGTCATCGAAAAAAATTGATCACATATTTGGAAAGCTCTCGACCTAAGCTATCCATTGGTAGCACTTTTATAATAAAATATCACGACTTTGAATGTTAATTATTGAATTTTAAAAATAAAATATATAACAATAAATGAATAAACTCAATTGTAGAACACGAAGTGAAGATGCTAAATTAAATTTGGATCAGGTTTAAACTCAATCCAATGAGTAAGCGTAAAGATAATGATTACGTTGGTTTAAATCAAAATTGATTTGAAATTGATTTAATGAAATTATGATCGAACTAAGTTTAAGATTTAAATGATTGAATTGATTTAAAATAAATTAAAGATTTTTGAAGAAATCTTCTCTTTTCTCTTTTTTTTTTCTCCATTCTCTTATGCACGCAGCAGTCTCGTTGTGTCATATGCCACCACTATATCTTCGCTCATCGCTCTTTTTTTTTTTCTTTTTTTTTCCCTCGTTTTCTTCTTCTCTTTCTCTTCTCCCACTCTAATAAATCTATCGTTTTTTCCTTTTTTTCAAGTGAGATCATAAATGATTTTTTTGACTTTGAATCATAGATAAGTTCTGAAGATTAAAGGATCATTATTTCAATTAGAACAAAGGGAAAAAATCAAAAAAATTTAATTTAAATTCATTTTTAGCTCTTACATTCAAAATTTAATTTGGATGGTAAAAATCGATCTACATTAATGTTTAAAATTTAAAAAAGTTTAACTTATATTTTTAAGTATTTTTTTAGTTTTTAAAATTTGATAATATAATTTTATATTGTATTAATTTTTTAAATTTATTAAATTTGCTTCCGCTAATTAAAAAATCCTGATTACGCCGCTATTTGAGAGCATGATATATTAAGAAAACTTTAAAAATATAATAATTTTAGTTTGAACGGATTGGGAATTTTTTTTAGGTCTTGAATATTTTTTAACTTTATAAAAATTTAAAGACTCATGCACATAAATTTATCGTAATTATTTCAAGGATGGATACAAACAGAAATGTATTATGTATTTTTAAAATTATAAAAATGAGGTACGTAAAATCAAAACTTACTCACGCAATTCACACATTTCAGTAAAATGAAAAAACTTGGTTTTTAACCCTTCAATAATAAATTAAATATTTAAAATTTAAAATTTAATTATGATATATTTTGAAAAAAAAATCTTTGATAGATAATAGACCTGAGAATAATAACGGTAGGATAGACTTTCACGTATATTTTTTTAATTTATTTTGATGATTAATAAAAAAAAATTATAATATCAAATTAATTATTTTAGAATTATTCGAATGAAACCCTTAAATATTTAATGTCAATTAAAATAATAATAAAAAAAAAACTTGGTCTTTTAAGAGATCAAACTCTTTTCTTTCAAATTTCAACTAAATGATTATTCGGATATTTTGGAACGCTCCACGTGACGAGTTTGAGACCTCTAGTCGTTTTGTCTTTAAAAAATAAAAACTTGGTAGGAAAAAATTCTGGTCGATCAAGAGCGGAAGAATTAGTGCCGGGAGTCGACTATGACGCTGAGCCACTGGAGTGCTGCGTCGCACGTGGGCTAGGGCCCCAGCCCACTTGTAGTCCACAGGTTGTCACTGAATTCCCAATTATTAATTATTTGATGATTTTTTTTTATAATTCAGACACGAGCGTTCGGTTCAACTAGTCTATTCGATTAATTTTATAAATGAACAGCTAAATTCAAATATGTAAAATGACTCATCACCTATATATATATATAAACACTGCATTGACTATTAGATATCCTGCACACCCCAATGTGAGCGATCGTGGACGACAGCTAAAGTGGACACCTAACGTGACAAAAATCAACGCGCTTCTGCGTTCTCGCTGCCTCGCGCGGGAGAAATTTCGCCCCGTTCCTCAATAATTACTGGGGTGAAAACTTCAAATCTCCATGTATATCTTCCTCTCCTCAGTTTCCCCAGCACCCTCAACCCTAATTCCATCCCCTCAGAGACGGATCCAGAAATTAGAATTAGGATGGACTTGAATGTAATAAATTATATATTATTATTAAAAATATATATCATAAATTATATATATAATAAAAGTTATTGTTCAACAAAATTGTGCCCGAGATATTTTGAAATATAAAATTCATCTATAATATAATTCATCTATGTTTTTAATTAATATAAAATGTCAAGTAA
>JBBUKS010000035.1:11410605-11421876 GCA_038050645.1 Hedychium gardnerianum
ATCAAATGAGCTCAATATCTCATATTGACTTATTTGAGCATGGTCATGCATTCTTGTGTCCTACTTAATCAAGGGGCTCACAGATATCACTTTCGTCATATGGAAAGGATAGATCTCATCTACATCACTCACATCCATCCGCATAACTTATTGCATACTCAATGATCGAATTTATAGTCCACCTTATTATAGGTGATGTTTGTCAATATCAAAGTACACAACTCTTTATGTAGGGAACCGTAGTGACTCCAGGTCTAATGACTATATATACTAATAATCATTATGAGAATGTTTATGACATTTATATAACGATCCATAAAACATTCTCATGGCGGGTCAATTCAGTACATATTCTCTAATATATACTCATGTGTCAACTTGATATCTTGTATCCATAACTTGTGAGATTAAGTCATCAACTGACCTACATGCTAGTCTTAACGCATTAATATTACCCTTATATATTAATGTTTGACTAGGAATAATTAAGAGTAGTGTTCTATATATATCTACAGTCTCCCACTATCAATTCAACTAATTGATATGATATAGACTAGAACCTACTATCGTAGGACATTATTATACTTATTCATTTGGCACTGATCTAAAGTAAATATAATAATCATAAACTTTATCTTTTATTAATGAAATATAATACAAAAATTTTCTTGTCAATCATTTCATAATTAGTTCTTAGGGTTAATATTAACAGACCAGATGCTTGGTAGAAATCCTGGGGGAGTGAATCCTAGGTGGTGAGAAGTCTTAGATGAGAGGAGTAACCTCAATTGACCGAATGCTTGAGGGGAGACCCGGAGTAGGTCAAAAGTAATCGGATACTTGAGGGAAGGCTCAAAACAGGTCAATGGTTATCGGATGTTTGGTAGAAATCTTGGGGGAGTGAACCCTAAGTGGTGAAATATCTTAGAGGAGAGAAGCGACCTCGATTGAGCAGATGCTTCAGGGAAGACCCGGAGTAGGTCAAGAGTGACCAGATACTTGACAGGTCAAGGATGATCGAATACTTGGTAAAAATCTTGGGGGAGTAAATCCTAAGTAGTGAAATGTCTTAGAGGAGAGAAGTGACCTCGATTGACCGGATGCTTGAGGAAATGCTCGAAGCAGATCAAAAGTGACCAAATGATTAAAGGGAGATCCGGAGCAGATCAAGGGTGGTCGGATACTTGAGGGAAGATCCATATCATAAAAATAATGATAATTTTTCATTTGATGGGAGGATTATTGAGAATATAATCAAATTTTCATATTAGAAATATACAAAAAAAATATCATCAGTTTATAAGATGGAAAATATCTTTATTGATATGAACATTTTAAATAAAACTAAAAAATAAATTCATAAAAATTTAAGTCTAAAATAAATAATATAATATTATTATAAATATATATAAATTATGATAATTAAATCGATTCATTATTTAATATATGTAGGAGCACGGGATAAACTGATGGCTAATACATGAGATGTTATTATTATGAGATTTAAAAGTTAAATTCTGACATGGATTGATGAAGATACTTAAATAAATATTTTATCTTTTCCATCGTGATGGGATAAGGCTCCCTTTTAATAAAAATGATGTTCTTGATAATTACAATAAAAAAAAAAAGATGCTCTTTGATTTTTGCCACTAGTAATTACCACCATAAACGGTCGCAGAAACCGTTACGTTTAGCGTTATATATGGCAAACAATGGTCACATGGTCGCGCATGGTGTGATGGTACGATTCACAGTTCAGCGTTCGCAGATTGTGCCTCCCATCTCGAATTAATACTGCATCTCTTCTCGTCGCATCTTCCTCCCCTGCTTCATTTCTCCACCAACCGACCAAGCTTTCCATGAGCGCAGCAGCGACGGGAGTGGTCAAGGTCTCTCCGAGCCCGGGCCGCGCCAAGGCCGGCATTAATGGCGGCCGCCGCCGCGGACACGCGTTCCGCAGCAAGAGCGTCGGCCGCTCCTCGGCCGCCGCGCAGTCCGCCATGGCCGCTGAGGGAGCCGAAGAAGTGGGCGGGGAGCCCTCTTCGCCCAAGGTCACCTGCATTGGCCAAGTCCGGGTCCAGCATAAGAACTCGCCGCCGGTACTGCCTCCGCCGAGGGAGATGAGGCCAGCGGCGCCGTGGCGGAGACGCTTCCGCAACGGCGCCTCGCTCCTCGGATTCTTCGCGGCCTGGAAGAAGCCCACATGGTTGGGCGGGATCAAGGGTGGCAAAGAGGACGAGAAGAGGCCCAAGTGGTCCCCTGTCGACGTATCCCTCTTTCCAGCGGCTGAGTCGGCGGCGGCGGAGGAGGAGGAAGACGAAGAAGACGAAGAAGAGGGGAGTGTCCCCGAGGCGCGGCGGCCACTGGTCTTGACTCGCTCTGCATCGGAGCCAGGGAGGAGGAGGAGGAGGAGATCGACGGCGTAGCCGCACTTAATTTGTGCGGACCATGAATTTGACTGTACATATTTTAAATTTTAGCATGATGTTTCACTTTTGTTGTAGTTCAAGACTTGTTTGTGTGCATTTGAAAGCTATGATTTGCTTGATGTCTTCCTGATAAATGATTCAGTACTTGTATCTAATAAATGATTAATAAGAACAGAAAAGAACAGAAAAAAGAAAGAAAAAAGTAATTATAAATACTCAAACAATTCAAGTGTTAAAAGTTTGAAAAGTATAGGATTTATCTTTGACTTCTTCTATTCATCGACCTTTGGTGCTTCCCCTTCAGTCTCGGAAGGCTCCGCCAGCTCCGGTTTGATCTCCTCCAGCTGCTGCATCACCTGCTGCACCTCCGGGCGCGCGGCCGGGGACGGGTCGACGCAGTGCAGCGCCAGCTTCAGCGTGTTGAGTAGCTCGTCGCCGGTTGTGGCGGCGTCCCTCATCAGCTCCGTGTCGAACACTTCGTTGGTCCACTCCTCCTTCACTATGGATGCCACCCACTGGGGCAGGTCCATGCCGTTCGTCGAGTCCGCCGGCGGCTTCCCCGTCAGCAGCTCCAGCAGGATCATGCCGAGGCTGTACACGTCGCTCTTTGCGTTGGCCTTCTTGAGCTTGGCCAGCTCCGGCGCGCGGTATCCAACCGCACCCGCCGCGGCGACGACGTTGGAGCTGGCGGCGGTGCTGGTCATGAGGCGGCCGAAGCCGTAGTCGCTGATCCTGGCGTTGCAGCTCTCGTCCAGGAGCACGTTGGTGCTCGTGAGGTTGCCGTGGACGATGGCGAGCTCGGTGTGGAGGTGGTGCAGGCCACGGGTTACTCCCATGGCGATCCTCATCCTCGTCGGCCAGTCAACCATGCTGTCCGGTGCACGAGCTGACCTCAAAATAGTAAAAGATATTAGATTCGATTACAACGAACATCAGATTCAGAGATCACTTGAATTTTATCAAAAATTCGAATCTTTTACCGTGTAGAAAGGCTGCGAGGCTGCCTTTGGCCATGAAATCGAAGACAAGAAGCTTCTCTCCTTTTGGCCCCAAGTAGAAGGCTCTAAGAGCTAACAGATTGGGGTGTCGGATTCTCCCAAGAACGCCGACCTCCGCCTCGAAATCCTTTTGCGCCTTCGCGATCTTCTCCCTCAACCGCTTCACCGCGACTTGGCTGCCGTCCTCCAACGTCGCCTTGTAGACCGTCCCGTAAGTGCTCTTCCCCATGATCTCTGCGGTGGCGCACAGGAGGTCATCGGCGGTGAAGGCTAGCGGGCCGTCGAAATGGACCAGCTTCCCTCCGGTGTCACCTACGGTCTCGACTTCAGACCCCGTCTCCTGTCCTGGCTTCTCGCTTCTCCTGGCCGTCACCTCTCTTGCGGTGCTCTGTTTTGCAGCTCTGTTTCTAATCATGCAGTAGAATAGAACGGAGAAAAGAAGGGAGAGGAGTGCAAGGAAGACCGCCACAGCGATGAGTATTAGTGCCTTGGTACTGAGTCTTCTCCGGGTGTGCTCCGGCGAGGTGGAAGGAGACTGCTGATAGGTAGGAGGAGGAGCAGAAGGGCATGGAGCGGCACTGTAACCGCAGAGCTGGAGGTTTCCACTGAAAGAGCTCGAATTGAACTTTTTGGAGAGGAGAACAGGAACAGGGCCAGATAAATTGTTGTCAGACACATTGAAGAAAGTGAGGTTGGTGAGGTTGTCAATGGAAACTGGAATTTCTCCGGTGAGGTTGTTCTCCGACAAATCCAGCAGAGAAAGGCCGGAGATATTCCCCAGCGTGGGAGGGATTGGACCAACGAATTGGTTCCTCTTAAGATCGAGCAAAGACAGATTCTTTAAGCCTTCAATGGACTCAAGGATCGGGCTTTCGAGAAAGTTACCTTCGAGTTTGAGCTCAACCAAGGAGGACAGGTTACACAGTGACGCAGGGAAGCTTCCGCTGATGGAGTTTTTGGAGAGATCGAGCGTTTTAAGCCTCGGGAACGTCCCGAATTCCTCAGGAATACTGCCTTGTAGCTCATTGTTGCTGAGAGAGAGGTCTTCCAGCATTCGAAGGCGAGAGAGAGAGATTGGGATGCTGCCGGAGAGGAAATTGTGCTGGAGATGCAAGCTTTTGAGCTGGAAATCTGATACATTGTTGCTGCTTCTTCCCCATGTGTCAGGGACAGAGCCGGAGAGGTTGTTGTGTTGGAGGGAGACGAACACAAGAGCAGGAAGGCGAGTGACGGCGACAGGAATCGAACCAGAGATATTGTTGTAGCTCAAATTAAGCCTAATGAGCCGGGTATTGTTGGCAATGGAAGCAGGGATGCTGCCGGAGAGCGAATTGGTGCTGAGGTCGAGCGTCTGCAGAAGGACGCATCCGGCGATGGACGGCGGCACCTCACCGGCAAAGTGGTTGTTGAACAAATAAACACCACGAAGCTCACGGAGGCGGCCGAGGGCCGGCGGGACGGGCCCGCCAATGGCGTTGTCGTGGAGGTTGAGCTTGCGGAGGGAAACAAGCTGGCCGACCTTACCGGAGAGCTGACCAGAGAGGCCGCGCCAGGGGAGCTGGATGGCGATCACCTTTCCGCGGACGCACTTGATGCCGACCCATGCGCCAGAGCAGGCGTCAATGCCGGTCCCGTTCCAGCTCCGAAGCACGCCCCGGCGGTCGGCAAGCTCGGCTTTGATGGCCTGCAGACCCTGGAGGTCGTTCTGAGTGATCGCCACCCCATCCCACTCGATTCCCACTGCAAACCTCGACGAAGCCAATAAAAGTAAGATCAACACCAGCAGCGGCGGTTGGAGGCTATCCATGAAGCAGGGAACTCACTGCTCTGCGCTAGATCAATGCAAGACGAAGTACGAGATTAAGGGAGAGCAGATGAGAGAGGAAGATTAATTGGATTCGGGAACGAAAGGAGTGGGATTATAAATTGCCGGAGATGGAAATTATTATTGTTCTTTTGCCCTTGGAGGAAGCCAACGGCTAGTTTTCCTGCGCAGATCATCATCGTCTTCCTCTTGACTATTGTTGTCCGGCTACGACCGAGCGGAGAGCGCGAGGGCAAAAGCGAAAATAAAATTGACGGAAGAGGAAGAACAACGGCTAGATTTTGGGTGCTGCGTCACACCCACATCGTCGGTTGGAGTGGTTTGACTCCGATGTGCCATTTCAACGGTCCGATCGAGTTGGACAACCCCTGAGAGGAATTAGATTCTGTGTACCATGCACCAGGTGTTGACGTAATCTGATGTTGTTCTAACGTCAGGAATTATTGAAAACTTTTCGCCAGGTCCTGTAAAAGGTTGATGTAAAATGTTGGTGCAATTCCAGACAAGGAATCCTGCCGTACTCGATGAATATGAAACGTCATAAATTTAGAATATACCTTTCATTTTCACAAAAATATTAATATTCTTGTTCTTTCAAAATCAGGAGAATTTTGCATGAATAAAAGAGTGTTTATAGTGGTACACAGAAATTGTAAAACTAAGAAATTAAATAGCAAGAAATGGCCTTGTGCCTCCCATGGGTATGAGCTTGCAATCTCTTGCCAGTTGTTTGGTCTAGCTAATCAATCAGCAATTTAACAATGATGGATAAGCACCTGCTTATCAATGTGTTTTGTTGTGAGCCTGTTCATTGTCCGACCAGCGTATTACTCGACCCACGATGACAGTGATGTCGTCCAACTTGCCCCCTGCATCAAACAATCCAGTGATGCATCAGATCACAAGGCATTAGCATGAACACTAAGAGCATGGAATGGGAAAAATTCATCAAAACAAGAGGTTAAGAATGTCATGCCAACAAGTTTTGTTCCAAGGACTTTCTTCCACCAGGCTACGTCAAAGCCCTGCAAAGTAAACATCATTTATTCAGGTCTAGATAACATGTTTTCTACAATTACATGTTGCGTTTAATTGTGAGAACAGAAATAAAATATATATATATATATCCATTCAATTACCTTCATTTTGTTTACATGGACGACAGAATAGGAACAAAGACTACGATGAATATTATTTCAGATTCTTGTGTTGAATTTGTTTGGTATGATAGTTGTGAAATCGAGCATCAATGGTATCTTTAGACAACAAACAAACATAAAAAAGGTATCAGTACCCTGCTTCTAGCTTCCAGGGAATATGGTGAATCAAAACTTGAATCCATTGAGTGATAATGTGCTAGATCAGCTAGTTTGTTTGCTACCGTCAAAAGAAACATATGGGTTAGAAGGAATAAGTTGAAGCCAAATTGTAAATTTAGTAACTCTCAACAAACCAGCCTCGGAGACATCTTGAGATGCAGAGAGAACTGAAATTATTTCATGATCAAAGATATTGTCAAAGAGGCCATCTGAACCCATGACAACTGTATCTCCTTCAATCAACTCTAAATTACATACCTGTTGAATAAGTTGCAGCATTTGATTGTCAGTCCAAACGATTATATTAGAAAGAGAAAATAAGCCAAGGAGACTACAGATGAATGTGAAGGAATATAAATGTAGCTGTTGCAATAAAGCTAAAAGTGGAATTCATGAAAAGTGCAAATTTTGCACTTCATAACTTACTGTAGACTCAGTTGAGTAGGATATTAACTAGAAGAGACAATTTGTATGACAGATATGTAAACTAAAAGCAGATAAATTTGAAAGTATAACCATGCCGCATTAAAATCACGAATGCTCTGGAAACAGACCTACTTTTCCACTACTTGTGCCATTTTAGGGCAACCAAAACTTAGCTTCATCATCCATGTACAGACATTTAGTTGGTAGTGATAAAGTAGATAAATTGAACACCGATTGCTTCTCCTTAAGCACGAAAATTCTACAATTTAAGTTAAAAAACATAAGGAAAGAATTTTGGAATCATATGCCATCATTGTTAACCACATAATTTCCATCTTCGCACATTTACATTTAATGTACCATAGACCAGCAAAAGAAAGAGCTTGTTTTTCTTCTTGTTAATATAGCCTTCTTACTTTATACTTTAGCTAAAGTTTTATTTGACCATCCACTCATGATGTCAAACCTGAAAATAAGTTTAGGTTGTATCTTAGAAATTGATCAGAATTGACACTATTTAGTAAAAAAACTGAATAAGTACTGAATAGAGTCATGAATCATGCAAAGAATTTCGCCGAGTAAAGCAAAGGTTTAAGGCTTCAAATGAATAATTGAACTGAAATTTTGTTATATGGACACTGGGACATTCAGGCTTCTTATTGTTGTAGTTATTGGATCAGTGAAGAAGATAACAAAGCCATGGTATGCTAAGGGATGATAATGATGATAAAAAAAAAAATAGATTCTGGACTACAAAAGAATTTTACTCTAAACTAAAGATAAGAAGTCGAGAAAAGAAAAAATGAACTTAACGAAAACGAAGTCAAACAAGCAATACCGTGGCATCCTGATACGTTTGGCCATAAATCTCTGAGCTCAACTGGTATGGACAATCAAAATAGTGGTCTTGTGGAGATGTAGCAAAAACTACTTGGTCTGTCCATCAAATGACAGGACAAAAAAATATTAAATCACAAATATTCTAGCTGCTGACTTCAAAAAAACTGAAAGAAGTTGGTTCATCTCTTGGTAAATCACCTCTCCGAATAAGTCGCAACCCACAGTCTCCAACATTTGCCAC
This sequence comes from Hedychium gardnerianum, assembly GCA_038050645.1. Taxonomy (NCBI): domain Eukaryota; kingdom Viridiplantae; phylum Streptophyta; class Magnoliopsida; order Zingiberales; family Zingiberaceae; genus Hedychium; species Hedychium gardnerianum. Next base: position 11,418,687 of record JBBUKS010000035.1, read on the forward strand.
TTTAAGGATTCCATTCTTCTCTAATATTGCAATTATACTATCCATATTAGCGAAGAAGTAAGTAGTTGGCCTCAACTTTCAAACCTTTCAAAAAAGGCATACAGTAATGAAAGAAACAAGAAGTTGTTGGACACTTGTCATGTTCGGTAAATATCACAACTGTGAACTATGGTATTCGATGAAATAAGTTAGTGGATGGGGCCCCTTTTCGCAGCAAACCCCTCTCCTCTGTCCTTCTAGAGCTAGTTGAGGGATCCTAAATGGGATTTATGGGGGGCCCTCTACGATGCCTGGACATTAAAACTTGCTACCCAACCCCCCAACCCCCTCTTCTCTGCCCTTGTGGCTCAATTTGGGGCTCCGATATTGGTTTTATGAGGCCCCCTCCTCGAGGTCCTTGAAATTGGTCCAAGTATTAGCAACGGGGAATTCCCTTTGGTCATTCCCAAGTTGGTCCAAGTATTAGATATGGGAACTCTTCGAGCTTTCCCTACTTGATGAAAGTATCAGCTTCGGAGAATTCCCTTTGGTCATTCTCAAGTTGGAAAAGTATCTGTTATGGGGAAATCCTTCAGTCATTCCCTGAGTTGGTCCAATTATTAGCTACTAGGAAATCTCCCTTTACTAATTTCCTTGTACATAAAAATTATTCTGAAAAAGATAAATTTGCACCTGTGTTGTGAAATTTTCTCCAATTTTTTTCATAAGGAGAAAAGAATCTAAAAATGAAAAGAAAAATAAAAGGATTGTATTGTCATCCTTCTCTAAAGAATGGAAATTATATTTTATATTAGAGATGATTCAGCACTTCCAGAATGAGAAAATATCTTTAAATTTATATTTCGGTAAAAACTATTTTCTTAAAAATATCTTACAAAATTCATCTTCACATATAGTTTACTTTCTTTTTGAGAAAAATTTGTAACCGGACAAAAAAACTACAACAATATCACCTAAGTCTATCAGCTTACTATTCCACAGAATAGACAAATCGCTGCAGTACCTTGTTGACAAGGCCTAAGGTGTCTAGACAGGTACCCATTTCGACAAACATGACCCCTATAAATGAAAGATAGACTTGAAGTCACCACAACTAGCCAAAGACAAGATTAACTAGACATGATCGAGTACAAACTAAACAAAGGCCTTTACCCATTGTAAATCACTAGACAACTTTTCTCCCCCTTCTCAATGAATCTAGTAATCCTCCCACAGAAAGAATAGTTTAGGATCCCAATGAATTAGGTCACTTGGACTCAATCTACCAATGATGTGCTCGTGTCTAACACAACGTTGACACCAACACTGAGTTAGTGACTAACACCTCTGTTGAGTATAGCTAATATTATCACAAGATACGATGTCAAACACCTATATCTACATGTTGGATGTGTGCACCCATGTCCGAGTAACATAGCAAATTAGTAATGGAGAGACTATCTACAGACAAATTTTCATGTAACTACTGGAAACAAAATCAAATCTGCCCATCCATAGTGCATGTAGAGGTCAAGGGGAAACATGTCTAAGATCTAACACCATAAGATAGAAAAGTAAGACTTACATGATACTTACACGGTAGCTGAACCTATAGAGGAGGTAGCAGCATGGGCCTTTCTCATGAGTGCTTGAGGATCATAACTGACCTGCAAATGGAAGATGATTAGAAACGAGTGCAAGTTCAATCTCAATTATAAGCATATTTCAAAATGGCTTTTTATTAAAGTACAATGAAATAGTTAAAGCTACTTGGGCCAAGAAAATATATTCATTTCTTGATTTTCATACTGAGACCATTGAGGCTAAAATATATGTGACAGTTAAAAAGCTTAACTGCTTTCCAAAACACTAAAACATACTCTCTTTTTTCTGATGCTAGTAGTTGGAAAAATTCATGAAATTCTGCTAACAAAATAGAAAAAAAAATACGTGAGTAAAATAAAAAACTATATTTATGCAGGCTCAAAATCAATACTGGTCCAATTCATGCCAATTTACTCCTATTTACTCAAAATATACAATCAATTTCACAATTTCTGAATCCTCACCTCTTCATCCACTATTAGCTCTGAAACATTTGCCATCAGCTCCCTTGAAAATAACGCAGGATCCACATTCTGCTCCGCCCAACTATCAATTATCAAAAAGAAGAACAATATAATATACTATTACACTTAAGCACACAAATCTTCATCAAAGCTTTTAAGAACTAAATACAGTACCCCGAAACACCATCGGCAACTGCAAAAACTCCCCCATTGTGGTTGCTCACCAAGAAGGCATCCTCACCGCCCTTATCAACCTTTGAACCAACTCATAAAAGAAGAATCATTTCAAGAAAATACACGTATAAAATGATATCAAATGGAACGAAGGTGGAAAAACTCACTTTTGCAGGGTGTGGGATTAGATGACTACCAAATGACAAAGACAACTCCGACCTACAATGAATAATTCTTTTTAGGGAAAAAAAACGCTTGACCAGAAGCCCTAAAATTGCAAAAATTAGGAATTGGAACGAGAGGAATACTTGCGCGATTGAGGGAATGAATCAACGATGATTACCTAATTTGACGACGAGCGAAAGCAGAGAGGCGCCGTGACTGGCGAATGGAGGAAAGACGAAGAGGGGAAAGTGAAGGGAGGAGGCGGAGGGAGTGGAGGAGGATGGAAAGCCTCCCCATCTGCCTCTGCTTGTTCGAGTGAGAAAACAGCGCCACGTCCGATACATTAGCGGAGTCGTGGAGGCGCTGCCACTGCAGAGAGATTTGGTCGGGCAATTGATTTGGGCTCTCATGGGATTGGGCCGAAACATCCACTGGAGTTACCCTTCCTCCAATCCGACCCACTAAAGGCCCGACAGATTTTGGTGAACTTCGAAGAAGAATACCAAGAGACGGTTTCGGAGTCGGACTAGACTTGACCCACAAGCAACAGCAGCTCACCCTCTCGAGGCTCTCGATCAGTTTTGCCCTAGGCCGCAGCTTTTTCCATCGTCGTTTGTTCGTCGGCGTAGAGAGGGATCGGAGATGAGCGGAAGCGCGTTCAATGCCTTCAAGGCGATGGTGCCAATCGCGTGGAGCCCTCGCCTGTACATAACGTTGGTGCGCGGTCTCCCTGGCACCCGCCGCCTCCACCGCCGCACCCTGGACGCCATGCGCCTCCGCCGCTGCCACCGAATCGTCATCCA
>JBBUKS010000035.1:11421976-11432357 GCA_038050645.1 Hedychium gardnerianum
ACTTGTTAAACAATAACAGTCTAACTTTAACCTGTTGTCATACATCAAAATCTAGGGTTAGACTATTAGTGCAAACTGCACCAACAATGATAAGATAATCAAATCCACTAAAGATATGTTGAACTCAAGATTTGACATAAAAGAAATGGACTTAGCTGATGTGATTCTTAGAATCAAAATTCTTAAGACAATAAAAGGACTTGTTCTCAGTTAGTCCCATTACATGGACAAGATTATTGAGAAATTCACCAAGGGTGATACTGCATTGGCACAAATGTTGATAGATACAAGTCAATATCTATTGAAGAATTAAGGAAAAAATATCTTTCAGATAAAGTACTCTCAAGTGATTAAAAGTCTGATGTGCCTGATGAGTTGTATACGACCAGACTTATCTTATGCAGTAAGTAAACTGAGTTGATACACGAATAATCCCGGTGTTGAGCAATGGAAAGGGATAACAAGAGTATTGAGGTACTTGAGGTATACTCGTGAATATGGACTGCACTATACGAGATATCCTGCTATGATCGAAGGATACAACAATGCGAGTTAAATATCAAATATTAAAGACTTGAAGTCTACAAGTGGATATGTATTCACTTTGGAATGTGTAGTCATTTCTTGAAAATCTTCTAAGCAAACCATAATAAATAAATCTACGATGAAATTTGAGTTTGTAGCTCTTGACAAATATGGTGAAGAGACTGAATGACTATGACAATTCTTAGAAGATGTTCCTAAATTGTCGAAACATGTGCAGGAATTTGTCTACATTGCGATAGTCATTCAGTAATTGATCGGGCATAGAGTCATTTGTATAATGGTTAGTTTAGACATATACGTCGTAGACATAAAACCATTAAACAACTACTCTCAACAAGAGTTATCATTGTTGACTATGTGAAATCAAGAATAACCTAGCAGATCAGCTAACCAAAGGTTAAATCGAGAGTTAGTTGCAAGCTCATCACGAGAGATGAGCTTAATGCCGATAAGAAATATTGGCGCAAAGGAAACCTAACCTATGCAGATTGGAGATCTCAATAATTAGGTTCAAAGGAACAACCTAACTGCATCAATAATGTTCACTGTAGAAGAAACGACCCAAGGTATCAATGAAGGATAGAGGTTAAACATATGACTTTTAATGATTCAGTAGAGTAATGTGGAATACTTTAGAGAGATCACCTATGTGAGAAAAAAGTAAGGTCGCTTCAAAGAGAATTGAAGGCATAATTCTTAGTTTTTTCACAGAACCAGACGTGTTCATGACTAAGAACGAACACACTCATATGAATTGAGTTGTATCAGAGAGAATCTTTTGTGAGATATGTCTATGCTTACACAGACGACAGAACAGTTCAAAGATATCGTATCTATATCAGCCAGTAAGCAAACATATCTTCACAAGGGAAGGTTCAAAGGGTAAAATCTACTTGTCATATACTGGACTCAACTGTTGAATGCTATCACATACCATGTTTTCATTCAAGTGGAGGATTGTTGGAAATGTGAATGAAAATCAAGAGGTACATGGAGGGACCTTCATTATGTATGAGAACTTTAATCTCACATTGAAAGTTCTAAGACACTATGGTTAGTTTATATTATTACACAAGCTTGTATGTTGTGAACAAATATATGGGGAGAAGCTCTCTCTCACACGTGAGTGCATAGGGAATGCAAATCCAAGGTTCAGATTGCACTGAACCAAGCTGACTCATATGCGAGCAAGACCTGCGTACGTCGAATGTCGACCGATCGGGGGCAAAATTTTCCCAAGTAGAACAATCAACATTTTGCCACTTGGATTCTTTTTGTTTACTGCTCAAGGGTATAATGGAAGCATTAACTTTGGTTAATGGCGTATTTGAAATCTTTCGACGTTTTGGTCCAGGTGAGTAAAGACAGTAAATAGTGATTAATTGGCCATTTAACATTGCATGAAGTTGTAGCTCCTATAAAATAGGAGGTCCTGATCTTAAGCAAGATGATTAAGGAAAAGTGATCTCTGTCCACCTATGTTCCCTCAGTGTTATTCTGTTCTGTTTTGCATTTGCTTGGCAAATCCACTCGTGATAGCCTTCAGGTATTATCTTAGTTCGTCGTGACCACCAGTATTTGGTGGTGATCACGATTTGTCGTTGGATCATGGGAAATAGATGACCCAAAATAACCTCGAAGCATAGTCGGAGGTGAGACGAATCTGTTTTAAGGACATTGCGTCATACACAGACCTTGACATCGGTTCTTCCCAACTCAAGCAGTCGGGCGATCTCGAATCCGCTCGGGAGTTCTCAGCAGACATCTCAGTGTCATTCTTTCCTGACTAAAAACTATTCTCCCGAGCAATCTGCTTCACTCGAGCAACCAGTTTAGCTCTCGAGGAATCTATTTCCCAAGCAATTAGCTTCACTTCCCAAGCAATTAGCTTCACTTCCCAAGCAATCTGCTTCACTCCGAGTAATTTGCCAAGAAATCTGCTTCGCTATGCAATCAGCTTCACTTCCCGAACAATCTGCTTCGCTTCGAACAATATGCCTAGAAATCTGTTTCGCCAAAGCAATCTGCTTTGCCTGAGCAATCAGCTTAGCTCCTTGAGGAATCTGCTTCCCGAGCAATCAGCTTCAGTTCCTGAGCAATCGATTTCCATTGGCCGAACCAGCCCCGCTGACAACTTAAGATTATCCGCTCAAGCCTCTCAATAGATAAGTCTGAATTTGGTTTTTTGTAAATTCAAAATATTTCCCCTATAAATCTCTGGCAACAAGATTGTCCAACATCTACACCCCCTTACGGGTACATGCGTGCCCATACATATTCACGACATCAAAAATTATGATTCAATATAAATCACCCATATTGCTCAAAACTCTCGATACGAGATTAAACTCTCATACACGTTGGAGTTCATTTTTCCAACAATACCTAGCCATGGGAGGCGAGGGGCAATGATTTTGTCTATTGATCTATTCATAAACCTAACAAGCGAAGATGCCAAGAAGCAGGGCTCATGCAATTCTATCGTTGAATTTCTTATGATGATGATCAAACAACACAAAAAAATTAACGACAAAGAACATCCTAATATCTCAAAATTGATTATTTCGAAAGTCAAGTAGTCAATTTGGATTTCACATAAATGAGAATAAGAGCAATGGATGTAAGAGGATTTGAACATTGAGAGGTCATAACTTTCAACTCAGAATGAACCATGAGACCTTTAAAATATAAAATTGAATCTCGTTCGAATATCTAAAATTGATTACCGGATATAACCGGTAATAACTCAGTCTTAGACTAAAAAAATATCGTTTAAAATCTTTTCGAAGACTCTGAATAATTATCATCATTATTCAGGATTATTTTTGACTTTTGTATCGATAGAATTTGGAGACTATTTAAATTTTTGTTTATTTGATGTTAGGATATTCATCTTTTATTTTTTAATCAATTTTATTTAGTTAAATTTAGAGATGATATCTTTATGTTTAACGATTTCTTATCATTTCTCTAAAATTTGTCAATAAAAATTAATTTCTTAAATAATTATTATTATATCCGATATCAGGTGGTAGCTTTCACTCCCAACCTTTTGAAAATGGGAGTGGTAGCTTTCACTCCCAACCTTTTGAAAATGGGAATTCTATAACACACAAAGATGAAGCCAACACAGATACCATTAATTCCAACTGTATTAATTCTTCTTTTTAAAAAATACAAAAAACAAATCATTAAATGCTACTTTTCATCGGAATAACTTCTCCTCATCTTCAGAATATAATGTCGGGTGGTGGTGTCTATCTACCTATCTTCCTCACACAGCACTCGATGACTTTGCGGCCAAAGCTCGAGGCAAAAAATTCACGTGGATCATCCGAAACCACAATCTTTTTTCTCCCTTTTTGCATCCATCCGAAGCCACAATCTTCTCTCGCCCTTTTGGCAGGATGAGACCACAATCCTTGTGGCAATGGATAAAGTGCCCCCATGGGAGGGACCCATATAATCCACAGTGCTAGAGCTTTAGCATAAACACTGAAGCTGAATCTGTCGTTTCATATTTTTCATGCAACCTGAGCTCCACAAATTAACCATGGTGACACTGCAAGCTGGATAAGAATATGTACTCTTCAATTCTAAGCACAAGACGAGAGAGTGCAGCATGGCATCTACATGCCATTCCTTATCACCATCCTTTTTCAATTCGAGTATGAGAACTCTTCTAGAAATAGAGGTTGCAATCCATTGGACCATACAACTTTTGCTCCACCGGCTCGGTGGAGTTTGGATACGATGATTTACGTATGAATATTAGAAATAATTTTTAATTCCTATTAATTCAACATAATATATTAAGAAAAAGAAAATTTTGATGTTTCAAAAAGGAGTCAACGGTTAGAAATAACATCGATCAACTGTCTTAAAATATTAAATAAAATACTTACGTAGATTTGAAATCCTAATTATAATAAGCAAATACTAAAAATATTTTAAAATTACATAAAATTAGAAATTATTAAAAATAATAAAATAGATGTTGAAAACCTTTGAAAAAATATTAAATGATATTTTTTGGATTTTAATTTTGCAAGTTATGGATTCTATTGGATAACAAATTTAGATATTTGAAAGAGTTTCGATTCAAACTTGAAAGTATCTTGTTTTAATATCCGAATAAAAAAATATGACTTTTAAAAAATTACTTCGTTGAATCCGCATCAATTACTAGCCTATTAATTTACAAGGCTAGTATTGTGTGGGTATTGGCATATTGAAAGTGTATTTTTGTGAAAAATTACTAATTTTATAAAATGAAATGTTATATGAAATTAAATATTGGGTTATGACTCGAATATATAAGTGAGAATGTTAAGTGGATGTACGAATATATAAGGATAGATATGATAAAAAATAAAAATATTAATAATAAAGTCGAGATTGTATCTATTTATGATAATACGATTATGTACTTAGATAATTAATAAATAATTAGACGATGTAAAATTATTATAAATGGGTATATTAAATGAAAAATAATAATTAATAATATTAAAATTATTTAAATATAAATAATAATATAATAAAAAATATGGCTCAATAAGATGGAGTTATTGTTGTACTGAAATAGAACATCATATGCATATTGAAAATTATGACGATAAGGAAGAACACGTGTATACATATCGGAAAATAATGACAAATATAAAGAGTTTGATTAAAAGAATCACAATATTAGAAAATGTATATTATAAATTAATCCACTAATTAATTAGTTGATAAATATCTTATAAAGGTCAATATAAGTAAATGTATGAGTATGAATTCGAATACTTAAATATATAAATTAAAAAAAAAAACGTGTGTATGAGTTTTTGAGAGCTTAAGAGCATGTGGTAATTTATACTTGCATTTTTTACCTTTGGATTTCAATCGAGGTGTAATAGTCAATTCACCTTGATGAACATCAAAATACTAGCGTGAGACCACTGGTGTGCTCTTATGTGCTCTTAAAGTTCTTGAAAACTCATCAGTACTCTCACAGAGGCATTTAAACTACGGTAGAACCACCATGAAATGGCTTTCAATGCTTGCTACTCACAAGGAGGCTAACATTCATTGTATAGATTCAAGACTAAATGAAACTTTTATTTATTTTTTCGCTTTTTTCCATGAACTACTAACATTATCAAATATATATATATATATATATAGGCATGATTATCAAGATTTGGTGTTGTGTTGTTGCTTGATTTATCGATCTTTTTTAAAACAAGAAAAGAACAAAAAAGTATGATATCAACTAAACACTGAACGAAACCAAAGGAGAACACATGTAATTGTTTATTGACAGAAATCTCATCGTAACAACTCAGATCACATTTAACAAAGCAAAACCAAGAACAGAGAGGAGAAGAAACAGAGCAAGCGATTCTATATATCTCCCAGCACTTTTCTTGTTCCAGTTCTCTTCCACACTCATCCACAGCCAATTCTTCTAGATTTCTTACTTGTTCCCAGCCATCGATGTTCCAGGCTGCCGGAGGAGATCCGCTCGATGCTAATTCCCTTACTCTTTCTATTCCCTCGGAGATCAAACATACAGAGTCGAAGTCGCCGTCGTTGTCGTTGTTGTCTAACTGCAAATTAGCCCATTCAAGCACTCCTCTCGGAGTATGCTCTGTCGGAGGCTCTGCTTCAGCCAGGAAAGGGTGTTGCAGTAGTTGCTCTGCCGTCCATCGTTCTTTTGGGTCTTTTCTCAAACACTTGTCGAGGAAGTCCCTCCCCTGCTTCGAGAGATGGGGTGGGTACTCCGGCAGCTCGGCGCAGTAACCGATTCGGAACATGGCTTCGGCAGCGTCCTTAGGCTTCCAAGATGGCCATGGTGCTACGCCGGTGAGCATCTCGACGACGGTGCACCCGAACGACCACACGTCCGACTCCGGCCTTGGGATCTCCCTCCTCGCTACCTCCGGTGCCATCCACAACGGCGTCCCTTGCAAGCTCCGGCGATCTCCAGATAAAACATCGGAAATCCTCATCGCGGAACCGAAATCAGCGAGCTTGGCGACGCCGGGGGCCTCGCCGAGCAGCACGTTCCGACCCTTGACGTCGCCGTGCACGACGCCGGCGACGTCGTGGAGGTAGCGGAGCGCGCGCGCCAGGCACCGGGCGTATGCGCGCACGGTCGACTCCTCGGCGCAGCCACCCAAGTCAGCCGCGGTGCCGCCGGGAAGGTATTCTAGGTGCAGGTTCCGGCATGCCCCGGCGCCGGCCTCGACGGTGGTGTCGTCGCCGAGGTATTTGATGACGAAGGGAGAGGAGAGGGACTTGATGATCCGGATTTCGTTTTCGAGGAAGTCGACCGAAGCGCTGGCGCCGGCGGAGGCCAAGGAGACGGACTTGACGGCGAAAAGCCGCCCGACGGAGACGGCCGAGGGGTCAAAAGCGAGGCTGACCGTTCCGAAGGAGCCGCGTCCGAGGAGACTTCCCCTGATCCAACTATTCGCTTTACTCTCCATCGCCGGAGGACGAGACGAGGAAGCAGAGGAGGAGGAGGCCGCCCTATTTATAGTTAGCCGCGGGAACGTTTTAAGCGAGCCGACGTGGATGAGAATCATTTTTATTTATATTTTTGGTTGATTAATCCATGGCACTTGGAGACGTGTACGATGCGCATCACTTGCTACTTTGGTTTTTCGAGTGCACAAATTATTCGGCCATTTGAAGCGTGCTGCGAGGTTCATCCTCCGGTGCCAGATGGCATGCTCATTCATCTCTTTTCCATTTTTGATTATATGGGTGACGTGTTCTTTCTAGATCTTTCCTTCGCGTCATGGAAAGGTTAAAATACTGCCAGCGTTAATCATCACCCATCGGAGTCGTCGTTGATCGGGAGCGCGACATCTGTTCGGTTTGGTTCGTTCGATTCGGTTGAATGTGTGATTTGGTAACGGATAAGAATTCAAGGCCTTCGAAGGATGGCAATTGGAGGATAGAGTAGGTTATGGAGATGAAAGTTTCCGCCAATGGAATCCACATGTTTTTATTGGCTTTTGCGTGGGATAAAATGACGCGAGAAGTGCACACGCTTCGCCTAAACTCACCACAAGAAGTTGTCTGCTTTTTTTCGAAAAGAAAAAAAAAATGAAGGCAGAATTTTCAAAGGGTCTTAATGAGTTTCATTTGTTCATGAGAAGGTGAATTAATCAAAATTCATCTTCCATCTATAAATAGAATTGGCTACCCAACTAGCTTAATTAATATATTTATGTTCTCAAAAAAAATATATATATTTATAAACTACAATGATTTATCTCCTTTCACATAATCTAAGAATAAATTATAAAAATATTTTAAATGAACATAATCACTTTTATTATATATATATATATATATTCTTTTATATTAGGTAGATGACCTACCTTGATTCACCTAAAATTGGAATAGTCCTCCTAATAACTATTTTTAAATATTTTATCACTATATCAAACCCATGAAAAAACATATATGTCATTAATAATGTTTATTCTTGAAAACTAATTATATTTTATTTTTGTTATGTTTTTTTTTCTAATTTTTAACTTAATTCATCCATCAAAATCAATCCACGTTCCGGCCACTATCAAATTATATTATTCATCAATTGATTAATCCCCGATCAATTGACTTTCTATTTGACTCAATCACAAATAATAATATTTTATTCGTTAGTTGATCAATGTGAGTTGACTATTTGGTTTACTTTAACCCCTACTAGTAAATTAGAGATAACTCTAGTCAATTAGATTGTTGACTATGACCATCTCCTAATGGTTGAATCTTCTCCAAACCCACTTAAGCATTTTACGTTGCAAGTATTTTGCGTCGCCCGTTAGATTACTTATTCATTAAATACGTCAAGCCCGTGACTTAATTTACATATCATTATTCATGCTTCACCTATATACTTAGTTCATCTTCTTCTAACTATCCTCAACATTACGTCTTCAAGCTCCTCATCTAATGCTCCATACTTTCTCCAATCTTTAGCACATCTTGAGCCCTCGAGACAACAAATTTGATTGCATTAAATCATGCTGCACGAACTACTCCAACATCATCTTAATGTTTCTTGTTTTATAATGCGTTAAATGACTCACGTGACTTTCTTCACAGTCCAATGACCGTGTTGCCTTATTCACATTAAATCATCATCGACGCTCTACCTCAATGAGTCATGAGTTCATTTATGTGGATTATAATTGCATGACCCGTATAATAAAGTAGGAATATCCCAGTTTATATTTCACACAAAATTTAGATTAAATTTGATATTTTGTGACATTTTTAGGAAGATATCAATAAGATTATTATTTGGTCTCCACTAACCTTTCTTTTCCCTCTTACCAATTTGCTAGTCTCCGCATAGTTAGCAGCCCAATAGCGGTTGCATGTCGATCATTGGTGGCTAGTGGGCTTGCGATGGGCGTCCACTTGAGGGCGGCTGTTGAGCTCGCGAACAGAGAAAGTAAAAGAGAAAGGAAGGGCAAGTGACAGGCTTAGGACGGAGGGCACCAAGCTCACGATGAATGTGTTGGAAAAAATTGAACGAAAACGAGAGAGTGGATGAAGAAAATTTCATTGTGTATAGAATTTTAATTAGTTTCACATTAAAATTTTAATGTACGATGGTTGATATATATATATATATATGAGGAGATATTATCTTTCACGTGTATAGTGCGTAAAGGGTAAAGGGTAAAGGGTGCAAATTCAAAATCCAAGTTGAACTAAATCAAATTGACTCGTATACGAACACAACTTGCACGAGTCAAATGTCAGACCGGTTAAAGCAAAATTTGCTCAAGTGAAACTCGACAAGTAATGGTAATAAATAGTCTTTACTCGGTCATTTAATACTGCCAAGGATGGACGCTCTTATATAAGGAGACTTTAACCGTGAGCAAAAGATAGAGAGCTGACACTCAAGCAAAGAAACTTCGTCCACTTTGTTCCCTTTCTCTTCTCTTTATCTGCCATGAATTTTCCGCTCGGCAGAATCATTGTGAGAGCATTCGGGTACATTCTCAGTTCCCCACGACCACCAGTGCTTAATGGATATCGTGGTTTGTCATTATATCATGAGAAACAGACGACCCACATAACCTTAAAGCACAACCGGAGGCAAGACGAATCTGTGTTAAAGAAACTGCGTCAATCATGGGCTTCGGCATTCACTCAACATCTTCCTTCCCGACTCAATGTCCACTAGGGAGCCCTCGACTTCCACTCGGCGTCCACTCGAGAAACTCAGCGTCCACTCGACATACACTCGAGAGCACTCAGCATCCACTTGGGAAAACTTCTTGAGTACTCGGCGTTTGGCCTTCAGCGATCTAATCGGCAGTCGGGCGACGTCTCTCCCGATTTGGCACTCGAAGTACTCAGCTTCTTCGAATACCGACTCGGCGACCTACTTGGGCGAGTAGTGTCGTGATTTGGCATCCACCCGGGAGCATTCTACTTCCACTCGGAATACTTAACGACTCACTCAACACTTAGCCAGCTTGGCAGTTGGCGACTTAGACAAGCCGCTAATCATCAGTAGGGTGACATCCATACTCGAACTCGACACTCTGCTTCCCACTTTGCTTTGACCAACGAAAACTCGATCGAATCAGCCCCGCTAGCAATTTGAGATTATCATCTCAGGTCATCTAACAAATAAGTCTGAATTTAGTTTTTGTAAATTCAAAGTATTTCCCCTCTACCTCTGGCAAGATTGTCCAACAATCTTAAAATAGAGTTGTTTATGTTGATGTTAGTAGAAGCCCTAGAGTCAATCATGTGATGGTTGACTAAAGGACTCATTGTATCATATTCTTGTATTAATAAA
>JBBUKS010000035.1:11443045-11466088 GCA_038050645.1 Hedychium gardnerianum
ATACCGACACGGCACGATACGATACCGAAATCGTATTGTTTCGGTCCAGGACTGAAACCTCGACATAGGTCGAGATTTTAAATGTTGACGGTGAGCATAAATGAAAATGGTAAAAGAATTGGCTTGCTCAATAACCTTTTTATATTGTGAAAGCTTGTCAATACTTTCAAGCATGAGATTAACAGTGTGAGTTACACATGAACTCCAAAAGATCCCAGGTCGCTTTTCTCTCATCAATTTAGCTGCAGCCATATTGTTGGTGGCATTGTCTGTTACAATCTGATCAATGTTCTGAGCTCCTACTTGTTCAACACACTTGTCAACATACTTAAAAATAAGTTCAGTTGTATGTGCCTCGTCTGAAGACTCCTTAGACTCTAAAAATGTAGCACCCTCCTTGCAATTAACACACAAATTTAAGATGCTTCTTCTTTTTCTATCACTCCATGCATCTGTCATGATTGAGCACCCATTCTTCTTCATGTTTCTTCAGCAGTTGCTTTGTTCTTTTAACTTCGGCTTTCAGCAGTGGCTCCCTAAATTGATATTGAGTTGGAGGCTTGAATCCTGGTCCAAATTGACCCACTGCCTCCATTAGTTGCTTGAAGCTATCATTATCAACAACATTGACTTGGATTCTATTTTCATAAACTCATCTCCTAACATATTGTTGAACTTGTTGAGTTCTCTCTTTGAAAAGAGCCTCATTTATATTTTTTTTGCAAAACATTTTACTCCCACTTGAACCTACATTTTCTGGAGAAATTACCGATGCATATCTATCCATGGGTCCAAGTGAAAGAAGTTTTTTAATTCCATCTATCCATTCAATTTCAGGACCTTCTTCGTCTAGAGAAATAGTCACCTCTGCTCTACAACTTTGTTCTTCCTTTATTTTATTCTTCTTTCTGTTCCTTCCTTCTAAAATAGCCTGTTTGCACTTATTTCTATCTCCTTGAGATGCTTTTCGACAACTAGATACATTTCCAAGTATATTTCCTATGTGCTCTTGATCCTATATACTCCCCCGATATCATTTTTTCACACAACTTGCATTCTTGCATTTAATTTTGTCGAGATTCTTAGGATCAATCAACATCCCATATTCCCATTCGATGTCATTTGACTTTCTCCTAAGAATCTTGGATTCGGATTGAGTGACGGATGCTGTTGAAGATGGATTGCTTGCCATTGTAGTGATAACTTGAAAAGTGATTTAAGAATAGATTTAGAAACTTTGAAATCATTAACACTACTGAGAAAAAAATTATATATAAAATAATTAAGATATAATTATATATAAAATATTAAGATATAATTATATATAAAATATTAAGATATAATTATACTATACAAAATAGCAATACTATACAGAGTACCTATACGAAATATAACAATCTCCTATGGTTCTAAAGTACCAGCATAGTTGTCAAAAGTGCGAGGCGCAAAAAAACGCACAAGGTCTTTGAATATATGAATTAATAATATTTATTAGAATTTTTTAAATTTTAAATATATTTTTTATATATTTAAATCTGATTTCTATGAATTAATAATTTTTTAAAAATTTTAAATATATTTTTTATATATCTTAATCTGATTTATATTAATTAATAAAATTTATTAAAAATTTGAAAGAATTTTTAAAATTTTAAATATATTTAAATATGATTTATATAAATTAATAATATTTATTAGAATTTTTAAGTTTTAAATATATTTTTTATATATTTAAAATTTTAAATCTGATTTAAATAAATTAATAATATTTATTAGAATTTTTTTAATATAAAATTTATTTTTATATATATTTTTGGGATAATTTAATTAGGCTTAATGAAAGCCTATTGAAACTATCCCATTTAAGTTGGGAGTTTATTGAATTAATTAAATAAAAAAATTAATTATTCATAGTAACCTTGCGATCGTGAAGAACACCGGTGGCTGTGGATGCATCGTGGGAGGCGTTCGGTTGCGTCAGACTCGTTGCAGGAGGCGACCGACGGCGCTGGAAGCCTTGGGACACGTCCGGCTTCGTGGGAAGCATCGCGGGACGGCGCGGGACAAGTCCGGTGACACTTCCGGCTGCTGCGGATGCCTCCCGTGATGCGTCCGGCGCCGCCGGAGATGTCTAGCGACGTCCGGGATGTCGGAAAACTGAAAAAATTAACAGAAAAAATAAACTTACCCGAATTAAGAGGCGAATTGATGAAGAAACCTTCCATGGCGGTGAGAAACGACGAAAAGGCAGACTGAGGATTTGATTTTAAGTTTTAATCCCTTGTTTTTTCTTAGGCTTTTAGATTTAAAAGCCCAATCGGTAAAAAAAAAAAAAAAATCTGGCCGCAGCGACGCCCAACACTGTCCAACAGTGCCAAGGCCGCCTAGCGCCGCACAGGGCTGCCTAGGCTGGCCGGCTAACCCCTTTGCGGTGCGGTTGGCGGCTGCGTAGCGCTTAGGCGGCTGCGTAGCGCCTAGGCTGCCGCCAAGGCCGAAATTTAGAACATAGTGTTTTAGAAGCAAGTTCATGAATGAACTTTGGCATACATAAAATATATTTGTGATGGAGCTGGCAATTGGCTATTTTATAAAGAAGAATTCATGTTTATCTGATTACATTTTCTGTGTTTGAAAACTTGTTTTTTGTTTCTCTTCTACTCACTTTCTTTTCCTATGAGATTTCTTTCTTTCCACTTTCTGTTACTGTATGGAAACACATGGTATACCTGCAGCGATAACCAATTGAAGAGCTAGAAATTTGTTTTAAGGAAATAGTGAGAGAATTATTGTCCAGCCGTAGGATTGAGCTAACATTCAAATAAAAGAAATTCAATCTCCATAGATTTAGTCCATGACAATTTCTCAAGATTTAAAAAGTATTGATATATGTTTTTTCAATTAGCTTAATTTTTTGTTTTGGAAAAAAAGCTCACCTACTTGTCTTTGATGGCACCAGAGTAGAGGATGAATCTTGCTAGTTAGTAATTAAAAAAGTGTACTTCCAGTTAAACTAGCACATATGTTAGCCTTTTTTCATTCCATTGTTTTCATTACTGTACTGATAATTGAAAAGTATGAATTGACCTTTTTCATAATAGCCTAATCTTCTGAGAGAAGTGACTATCCAATGAAATCTAAAATATAAATAATGAGAGAAAATTACACTTTTCCCCTAAAGTTTGCCAACTTTGCATTTCATGCTGTTAATTTGATAATTTATTGTTTTCTCTGTAGGCTATGTTAAACCTTACTATTTTGCCTTCTTGACTTAAATTCGTTTGGTTAAGATGAAGTGTTGGGGCAACTTACAATTTCAAATTTTGAGGGTTGTTTGCAGAAGTTTGAAACTCTGTGGAGCAATGCAAAATTTTATCATATGATGATGATAAATTAGCTTTATTCTGTGGATGAAGCAACAACTTATCTTGTGCTTTGGGAGATTTTTATTTCATTCCTTGACGTATTTTTTAAAATGTTCTTGTTTTTTTCCCTTTGTTGAAGATCTCTATATGAAGATATTTAATTCATATCCAGCCAGAAAATAGTTCTGAGTGGCCATCTTATTATTCTTCTGTGTTAAAAAATTGTTGATAAGCTTTTATCTCTTAAAAATTAGTTACTGATGTTTATTTGCAATTGCAACTTTTTATGCCATGAGATTTGCTTTTATTTTTAACTGCGTCAATTAACTTTATTCCATTTTTTGATCTTATAAATGCCTCTTTTTTTTGTCTTGGAGCCATGACATGTTTTCTTTTCATAATTCATATTGCCTACAAATCTGTGTTTCTTATGTAATGTTTGTTATAAACTAAATAATTAATTCATGGTTTTCTTTAAATGGTCTCCAGTCTGCTGCTCTGGTGGCCATTGGCCTTCTCTATGAAGGTTCAGCACACCCATTCACCATGAAGATTCTTTTGGTATGCTATTTTTCTTTTGGACAAATTATCTTTTATGGTTTTCTTTGAAGCTTTGGTACACAAATGTCTCGAACTATCATGATAATACAACCCTATTTGTACTATTCTGTCTAATTAATTTAGCTTTACTGTTATGCTAATAAGCTGAAGTGCTAAATGCTACTATGAAAATGAAAGTTTGACGTGTAATATATGATATCTATGGTGTCATTACCTAATTATATTTCAAGCTGAAGGTTAGGAGATCTATTCTCCCAGTTAATGAGGTTTTGCTTCATTATCCTTGTGTTTACTTTTAGTCTTAATGTGCTTACCCCAGAAAAACAATAATTTGTTTTTGTTGCTTATAATAAAGTTTAAAATCTCCAGCTGTGTTATAGTTTTGGTATGTAAGGAAAACAATGATTTGGGTACCGTATTGTGTCGTAATGATATGATTTCAGTGCAAATTTATTTTTAAACATATGTCTGTACCAATTAAAAATAATTTGCACTAACATTAAGGAGAAATGGGAACAAACTGTTACAAGTATCTCAACTACCTTGTTAATACCAAAAGGAGTGTTGTGTATCAAATGAGGGTATGACTCTTGCAACATTCTCATGTAATCAATTCCATAGTTTTTAACACTTAAATTAAATAATTCTCCTACAATATTGGGTGGTTAGAACAATATGAAGTTGCACAATATTCGCTCTCAAGTACGTGCACCTAATGTTGATGATTAAAATGTCATGGTGAGATATATTGTTACTGTCAAATCGACATATAACTCGAAAATGGAATATGGCAGTTGAAGTGGCATGGTTGTGGTACCAATGGTGGTAGGGGCTTCTTCCTCTTCGAAATCTGACAAGGGTAAATTTCTCCTCACACCACTTGTCAGTGAGTCGACACAATCTTAATTTAGATGGGGATCAATACTCCTACATCAACAACACTTAAATTCTTGCTTGACATGAGTATGGATTTAGGTATACGGTGCTTCATTTTTTAAAAGTTAAACTTGTGTTTGATGGGGCGTCGAGTGTTCAACTTATGAGTAAAGAGTGTGGGGTGTTTAACATGGGGTCAAATGGGTAGTTGATTGAGGTAGATGAAGATATTTTTTAGTATCAGCGGCGAGGCGTGCAAGGTCTTGCTGAAAGTTTGGACAACAAGCTTGGCTATGTGTTTTCTTTGAAGTTCTTGAGTTACTGTGGAATGGAGAAATTGTGATTATGAGATAGTCATAAAGGAAAGAGGAACTAGGAAAATGTCTTCGACTCATTGAATGGCTTCGATCTTTTCATGGCAAAAAAGACTTGCATTCCACAACATTAGTGTTTGTTATATAATTGCAGTGTGCTCTAGCATCTAATTTTCGTGCTTATTTGAAAGTTTGAATCCTGTTCTGAGTCGTTGTTAATGTGCTAGCTTTTCTTCCATTAACATTGAGCATCAACTTGTAGAGGACTTTTGTTGGAAAGCATTAAAATTAGATCCACTTTAAATGTTTATTGAAAAATCTACAGGGTGAGATTGGTCGAAGAAGTGCTGGTGACAATGTGCTTGAAAGAGAAGGATATGCTGTTGCTGCTGGATATGCTCTGGGACTTGTAGCTTTAGGTTTGTATGCCTCTATTGCAATATTAGTTTTTCCTACATATTTTCTGATTTACTTAATAATTCTTGGAAGGTCGAGGAAATGATGCACTTGGCTTTGTAGACCGATTTGTGGATCGAATTTTCCAGTATATTGGCGAGAAAGGAGTTAAAAATGTAAATTTTCTACCTGTGTGGAATGTCTCCAATAAATGCTTCTGTATTTTATATCCCTTTCCTAACCATACTGATTTTATTTTCCAGGAGAAATTTTCAGTAGTTGCACCACCAGCAGAAGATCATGTCCGTATTCTTGGGCAGGTTTTGCTACAATATCACAAGTTTCTTTTGATGGAAGTCTGATGATTGTTATACATATATGACTGGAAATTAGATATTCTTCATTCCCTGTGCAGATAGTGGATGGAGCCCATGTAAATGTTGATGTGACAGCTCCTGGTGGTACAATTGCACTAGCTCTGATATTTATGAAGGTGAAGTTTATAGAAGACATCTTTCAAAATTGTTCATATCTATTTTTCTTAAGCTTTGGAATCCATCAAAGTGCACTTATGGATCATTTGAACTTGATCTGTTTCCTACATTACAGACAGAATCAGAAGAAATTGTGTCTAGACTCCGTCTTCCCATTAGCCACTATGATCTGCAGTATGTTAGGCCTGACTTCATAATGCTTCGTGTCATTGCACGAAATTTGATTATGTGGAGCAAGTAATGTACCTTATTTATTCACCATTTATATAAGCATGTGCCATGTCTTTGTTGTTAATGAACTTTTGGCATTTTCAGCATGCAACCATCTATTAATTGGATCGAATCTCAAATTCCTGATTTCATCCGATTAGCAGTCCTGAAATTAGATGGAGCTAGTGATGATGATGAGTTCGATGCAGAAGCTGTTGTCCAGGCATATGTAAACATTGTATCCGGTGCTTGCATTTCACTTGGTAATTAAGAATCTTTTTTCACTACTCTTCTAATTCTTCTGTCATTTTATTTTTCTGCATCTATAAAAATTAGATCAATAGTTACATTTTATGCCCTGTTTCATCTTTTACATGGGTATGATTAATTTCGCATTTGTCAATTACGTTTGCAGTAGAATTGACAATATACTTTTATGTATAATATTTGGGTCAATTCAACATTCAGAACCTTTTAGATCTTTTAGTGGGAGATCATTTGGCTGTGGCTTGGCCACTGGGGCTGACATGAATGTTTCAGAATTCTTTGCTAAGACATATTAAATCTACCTTTTTTTTTTACTTCGTAGCTTTATTGTACTTGCTGTCTTACATTTTAAAGTTCAACCTAAGGTAGAGTTAATCATCTAATTTATATTAAAATTAGTCACTGTATTATTTTTTCACTACTGATTATAGCAGCAGATCTCATTAGAGTGAAATATAATTCTTTACTCTTCCCATAGCGACCCATCTTTCTTTCTGGATAGTTTAGTTCTGTTAATTAATTGGTTGCTTATTGCTGCCACTTATACCTCTCTCACTTTTAAAAATATGGTTATAATCTGTCTGACTATAAACTGCAAAATTATCAACCAGAATCAATATCAACCGTGTTCAATATTGTTGGGCTTCTAAAAGTTTCAGCTTCACTAACTCTACCTCTGTTTACTAAATAATATAGTAGACCGAGAATATGAAATGCTATTATCATCTTTTCGCTTTAATTTTACTCAACTAACACAAATATGTTTTGTAAAAAATTCACATAATTGAGCCCCAATTGAATTTTCAATGACTAATTCTCATCTTAATGCATCTTCCAATATATATATTTAGTTTTTCTACTTTACAATAGATTCACTAGTTTTTAATTATTTCTGCATTGTATCTAAAGAAATATCTGTCATATGATTTTAATAATATTATTTCTGCAGCCTCTGAAATTTGATTGGAAGTCAAGTTTCTATGTTTATAAATAATTCATTGTCTTTGTTTGGCGTACTAAAATAGATTTGTGATATTGTTAAGAAGCCCTGGATTTGTCATATATGTGCCTATGAAAGTTGCTAGATTATTGTTGTGTGCTTGGTAGTGAATCAATTGCTTGATCAAGATTCAATTCTTCTTAGCTTATTTGGATTGTGCACATGGATCTATAGAATAAAAAAGTCAGGAACCTTTAATTGCCATTAAATGTATTATTTGTTTATTTATTTTGTTTTGATTCTTTAGAGCTTATTTCTGTATGTCAATTTACGATAGTAGAACTGTAAGGTAAATCTTAAATTGTGAATTCTTTTCTAATTTTGTATTGCAACACCTCTTTTAGACTTCCTTTAATATGATACTATTCATTTTTGTTGTGTATATCATTTATTTGTGATAACTGCTTCTAGGACTGAAGTATGCTGGCACCAAAAGTGAAGAGGCTCGGGAGCTGCTTTATAATTATGCTCTATACTTTCTTAATGAGGTAAAATCTTATGTTTTGCTTTTCTCTTTTCATGCTATTATCTCTATGCTTAAGTTGTGAAATGTCTATTTAGTTTAAGCACATTCCAGCAATGGCTAATGTCTTACCAAAGGGATTGCTGCATTATGTGGATCGTGGGACATCAGAAATATGTTTGCATCTGATTATTCTCTCTCTCTCTCTGGTCAGAAGTTCTCCACTTCATTTTCAATCTTATAGAGTTTTATTTTAGTATAATACTACCGATTATTGCTTATGGTAACAAGTGAATTCTTTCTTTCATAAGATTTTCTTACCCTTTTGCCTTTCTTTTCTAAAAAAGTGGTTCTTCTAGAATAACAACTGCACGTGTTAGTCTGTAGAATTACTGTGCCCATTTTTTCATTATATCGTAGAGCACAATGGATATAAAATATATGAATTGGTTTAATTTATAGTACCTTATATTTTTGGACATATGTACTACAATTGAACTCAAGATTTTACTACAGTCAGCAAGATATGAAAGTTGAGGCCTTTTGTTGTAATCCTTCCTAAAATCTACAACCATTTGATGCAGTTTTCTATTACATTTAAATTAAAAGAAAGTTATGGTACATGGAAAAATGGTTATTGTTTATGGTTCATTGAATTTCTCCTTTTGTTCGTTTTTCAAAATCGACAGTCATCTGAGTCCCATCTATTGGGAATTAACTACATGGATTTTGTCCTTCCTAGTGTTGAGATCCATGTGCAATACCTAATGCAACCCTTAAGCTTTTTCATCAAGATTGGCATTGATAATTAATTCCAATATATTTCAGATAGTGTTTGGAACAACATGATCAGATATTTTTGAGAAGTTAGAGTTTAAAAGCTGTTTGAGTAATTTGAAAATTGGTAGTGTTAGGCCATTGCATTATCAAATTAT
Source organism: Hedychium gardnerianum (assembly GCA_038050645.1). Taxonomy (NCBI): domain Eukaryota; kingdom Viridiplantae; phylum Streptophyta; class Magnoliopsida; order Zingiberales; family Zingiberaceae; genus Hedychium; species Hedychium gardnerianum. Next base: position 11,451,924 of record JBBUKS010000035.1, read on the forward strand.
CTAGGAGCAATCATGGCCTGAAATCAATCAGGATCAGTATCCTTTGGTTGCTGTTTGGGGATTCTAACATTAGTATAGCAGATAGTTAGAGTCATTTACTTTTCCGCTGTTCTGGCATGAGTCTAACATTAGGATTCATAACCCGACTTTCCTTCTAACATACAAACTGCTTGAGTGTGCCAAGCATATATTTTTCATGAGGCTCTTCTCCCTAATCCTTATTGTGCTTTGCTTTTATTTTTAGTACTAGTTGAAAGTAAACCTAGAATGTGTGGAATGAAGTGCTTCCCTTGATAAGCCAAATCCATGGTCTAAAGTGGTGAAGAAATATGGTTATTAGATTGACTTGCCTATTGCTTCAGCTGTTCATATACTTAGTCAGGGATAGGTCTGAATTTTTGCTTTTGTGCAACCGAGCAACATCTTTTTAATACAACACTTTAGTTTGGGAGCAATTCCTGGATTGGTGACCCCTTGTGAAGCTCCTCATATTGGACTTAGATTCTACCATGGGAGAAAATCACAATGCTAATAGTATGGGATGCTAGCCAAAGATGACAATACCTTGATGTTGCCACATGGCATGTTATAGGTATTATGCGAGACAAAGGATAGATGCCAATGTAAACCAAAGCAAAGATGAAGAATCATTGGGTGACAAAAAAGTATAAGAGATGCATTTAGAAAAAGATGTGAAGTAGTGCACTTCTGAGGATCATCCAAAAAGCAATAGATAGTCCCAAATTAAAAGTGGATTGATGACCGGTAATAGTGTCAAAAGAATATTAGAATCTTGAAGAATAATAGTCACAAACTCAATCCTAGGTCAATGATTATAAATTCTCACTGTCTCTGTAGTCGAAGACACTGGAGTAGAAATTAGAGTAGCAACAAGAGCCAAAGTAAGAACAAGAGCAGGAACAAGTGAACCTCTATACTAACTCCAGTAAATGGTGTGGTAGAGAAGGGACTAGGACTAAAAGAATGCTATATTTGCTAAAGAAGACTTGTTATGTAGGAGAGTAGCATCAATACCCCTTTTCACTCAAGAATAACAAGAAAGATATACTTGGCATTTTTAAGACAATTTGTCTCTACTAGGGGATTCAAGATGAACAAAAAAAGTGCTCTGAAGCACACAAGGTGGAAGTAAATGAAGCGCGTCATGATAGAAATAAATTGTAAAGGAATTCAACAATGTAGTATTGATAAATACATGCAGTTTATATGGTAGCACATAGCATAGGAGGAACCTCCAACTAATTGTGTTCAAGTAGTCTAATCATGTATCAATTTTTTCCTCTAAGCAATACCATTTTGTTAGTATACGAGGATATGAAGATTATGGGAAAATATCTTGGCTAGAGAGAGGATTAGAATGTATAAGAATAATATAGGATCATAAATGAGCTGACTAGGGGGTGAACTGACATCCCTAAATTCATGCTTAAACACAGAATTATGATTAGTAGCGAGTGTATGTATGTGACAATATCGTGATAGCCTCTGTGATATAAATTGTGCATGTTAGTACACAAATAAAATAAGAAAATGCTAACACAAGTGATATTACGTGGTTTGGAGACTGCACTTATACTTCACAATCTAAGGCGCTTAAGGTGCGTACCTTCTCACAAACAATTCAATTAAACCACTTTTTCACGAGGGGCACCTGGTGATCCTTTACAAATCAAGGTTAACACCTTTCAGACATCAACCTTGATCCACACTAATGGAATTTCCACAAGTGTGAAAGCTTGGCACATTTGTGAAATTTCTAAATCTCTATTAAAGATACAAGAAATACACACAAGAGATTAAAAACAATATTGGTGTTAATGGGTCATGCTTAGGTGCATGACATGAACCTATTGGGGCTGATTTCTTTTGGGTCATACCTAACTCGACATGGCTCCAAATGGGCCATGCCAAGCACGAACTAGAAATAGGGTTTGCCTAGCTTGAGCATGTATGTATTCTTGCCATTGCTTGCCGAGCTAGTGCCTACAAGCCTGATTTAATAACTTAAAGTTTAAAATTTTTGAAAGGAGAAAAAACTTCTACGTATGTTTGTGAGGTGGTTTGTGAGTTTCTGTCTATATGCCTTCTTGGCGGTTTTGACCTTCTACCTACGTTCACGAGTGTTCTGAGCTTTTGCCTATGTTCACGAGGTGGGGTTTGAGCTTCTGCTTGTGGTCATGAGGATTCAAAGTTTTTGCCTATGTCTATGAAGAAATGAACAAAAACTTTTTCTTCCCTAGTTCCACTTCCTCCTCCTTGGTGCCTCGGGCACAACATGCCTGTACATTTGACATGCAACGGACACCATCTCATTCTAGTCGGGACCGAAACCCCAACTCAGAACAAGACTTAAATCCTGAATTTAGGGTAGCTTTGTCAAATTAGAAAGTCTACATAGATAAATCCATCAAATATATATAAACATCGAAAATAACTAAACAATACCAACAAATGTAATTATTTTCTATAACATCATCATCACATAGTAATTTTAAGTTAAGTTGTACCTTGAATTGCACACAATTACAATAGTAACATAAAATGACTTTTAAAGTGTACAAAAATTGAGAAAAAAAATCTTAATCCATTTTTCTATCTTCACTTTTTTTTTTTGATGTTGTTCATATATATCTGGTGTTCCTATATGATCAGCAGCACTAGATACTCGGTCGTGATCATATGATCACTTTCTATTCCAGTTCCAATTTGTATCTGTGAAGTATGATTCTATTCCAGTCCTGATCATAGGGACCACATGCCTTTTACACATGTTCCATAAATATATATATGCTGCAGAAGATCAAGACTATTAAATTATGGTTTGAGTGTCTTTTAATCTATTTGCATTAAAACACAACAAACCATAGTTTATTAGCCTCTACTTGAGAATGAGTATTAATGAAATGGGTCTTTGCAATTGTATTCAACTCAATGGCTTTGTTGCATGGCATCCTTAAGAAAGTTTGTGTTATGGTATTGTGCTTAGGCAATGTAGTGTTTGCATGGTTTTTGGAGCTGTTGTTTGTTATTTTACATTTGAGGTTTCTTTAGTTCTTCCTTTTTCGACAAAGTGGATTAGCCATAAGATGTGCTTTGTGAACTTCTCTTGTTTTCATTTGAGGTTTCTTTAGTGCTTCCTTTTTCGACAAAGTTGATTAGCCATAAGATGTGGTTTGTGAACTTCTCTTGTTTTCTGTTATAGAGTACTTTATTAATATTCTTGTTATCTTCATTACTTTGTAGGAGAATTTTGGTTGTTTTCAAATTCCATTGTACATTACGAATGTCAATTTCTTTCTACAAGGCAATGTTTTATTGCACTATGTATAACATGTCGATTTTTTTTATATTCAAATTTATATTCTATTTTTATCTGATGTATTGGTATTTGGAGTTAGGTTATGACAGGATCAGGGCATTTGCAAACATTTCGATTATTGAGATACTTGCGTGGTCGAGGTTCTACAGAAGGACAAATAAATTATGGAACCCAAATGGCTGTAAGTTTTATGGATCTTTATTTTCTAGTAATAGATGACAACACATTCAAAGATGTTCTAAATTTATTTGGTCATAGTTTCTAATTTCTAGCATGTGTTTTTTTTAAGTCATCTTTCAAAAAGTCTTGTCATTGTGAACTTAGATTTTTCTGTTTTTTTTTTCTTTTTTCTTGATTTTATCTTGGCCTTTGATGATTAATATTAATGGTTGTTTGATGCAAATCCAAAATTTTCTGTTACTCTATGCTCAAAGAACCACGGTATATTTCTTGTTCTGAATCCCCACACGTGCATTTCCATATTTGTCACATTGGTTTTGTATAGGTTGAAATTATTTGACTTTAACAAATACTCTCATATCAATCATACATTTTCAATTAGGTTTTCAAGACTCTAACTCAAAGTGGTTTATAAGTATGATTGAGTCTGTTCAATTCTTGCATTTCTCAAAGACTTGGTTAACAAATTTGTCAATTGATTTTCGAAACTAGTAAAATATGCAATAATCAATGCATTGAACCATCTGTCATTTAAAATGACAATCTGACTTTATGGGTTTTAGCCGCATAAAAGGATGGATTAGAGATGATCAATGTATGTGTTTCATAGTTGATTACCATTATACTTTCATTGGACCATTCTGACCAATACACAGCTCAATCGTTGGATACTTAACCAAACAAGCTCATTTTCAGCAAGTCCATGGTCCCATATTCTGTCTTTGCACTTATGTAGTTTGGAAGATATCATATTCACTCCCAGAAGAATACAATTAGTTGTTGTGGATCTCCTGTTTAGAGGGAGAAACTGTCTAATTTGCATCAACATATCCTATAATCTGAAGGTGGCTTTATAGACACTTAAATATCTGCCTCAGTTACTGAAGAACCCTTAGACTTGCCTCCCAATGACCTTAGCAGCCAAGGCCCAAGAACTTGGCTAATAACATATAAAAAATGAGATAGCAAGTTTAAAAGAATTGTAAGATGATTCAAATTATCTATCAATTTACAATATTTTCAACAATAATATAAAAGCATCTCTCTTCTAATATTATTCTGACATTTGATTGTTAGAATTGTTAATCGGTTTTGCACTTGAGATATCAACTTCTTCAAGCATTTTAAATACACATTTTCATTGTGAGAGCTATGTATCTCCCCATACGATCTAGCAACCTCTGTCTACAATGCTTGGTATGAAGGTATTGATGGAGATAAGAGTTTCAATCTCATGATTTTTGCAGTCATCATCTGGAATCTAAGTGTCATCTAGACTATACAAGGAGGAGAGTATTATTCTCACGCAGAGTAGTATTGTGATATTGTGGATGGTACAATGCACTTTTGAATCTTGATCATGCCAAATTGTATAAGAGCAAAGTTGAATTTAGCAAACCATGTTTTGGAGAACACTTCAATCAATACAAGAACTTTTTCTGTTTGCGCTCATGCCCATACAAGGACTTTTTAGTTTACATGCATGCACTTCCAAGGATTCCTATTGATCACTTAAGTTTTTTTTTTTTTTTGGAAACAACTGTGTTTGACCACTTGGATCCACACTCTTGTCGGACACTTTGGATGCACACCGTTTTTAGATACTTGCATTAAATCATTTCTTCCTTTTTTTTATATTGGAGTTTGTTTTAATTTTAATGGATTAATTAATCTCTAATGGACGTTTTTTTAACATTATATATAATATGATTAGCATTAGTATTGAATTGAATCTCCACTATTCCTTTAAATTTTGGTTCTTTATATATGTTGGAATTGTTACACAATCGATCTTAATCCTGATCCATACAGTTCTAACAACTATGCTTACTTTTTGTGATGGTCACATTAGTATCCTACACGTTGACATGAATAAAGCAGTGTATGTCCAAGTTGATGGCAAGTGGAGCCTTCAGTTGGATTATGACACTATTGAGGCTGCAATTAGTGTTAAGGCAAATTGCTTCTTCAAAGTTTCCCACTTAGTATTATTTAGCTTGAAATGACAGTATCAATACACATCAAAATATAACTTATCCCTTTCTTTTATACCGATTTGTGCTAAAATCTGGAGCAATGTGACCATTTCTCATTTGAGATTTCACCGGACAAGAATAAGGGTATACAACCCAAGCTGTCTTGCTACTAGAGTTGTTTCATTATCATAAATGTTGTGTTTTTTTTCTTGAAACTATCTGAACGTGCTATTTGAAATGAATGATGTGTGATTTTGTTGTCGTCAATATAAAATGCAAACGGTAATATCTATGTGACCTAACTATGCCTTATGAATTACAGGCCTCATTTGTGAATACTCTTGCAGTTTACATAAGATATTTCTGTTTATTTGTCTCTCTGACCAGCTTTTGTGTGTGTGTTTTATTTTTTTTTGGATAATTTATTGTAATAATATGTTTTAATCTACACTTAGATGCTGCATAATTCATCTGTCGCTTGCCTTTGACATGTTTTGCTAATTACCGTGTCTATACCTTAGGTTAGCTTAGCCATTGGTTTTTTATTCCTTGGTGGTGGAATGCAAACCTTTTCAACTGGAAACAGTGCTGTTGCTGCACTGTTGATTACTCTTTATCCTCGTTTTCCTACAGGTCCAAATGACAATCGTTGCCACCTTCAGGTACATGAGATTTTCTGCATCATAATCATGCTCATATTTACTTTTACAATATCTCACTGGCATTAATTACAGGCCCTACGGCATTTGTATGTAATTGCTGCTGAATCTCGTCGGCTGCAGACGGTGGATGTTGATACAGGTCTACCAGTATATTGTCCAATTGAAATTACAATCAAAGAGACAGAACATTATGCTGAGTCCAGCTATTGCGAAGTTACTCCTTGCATTCTGCCAGAACGTTGTGTGGTATGTTTATAACACATTCCTTTATAATTTCAAAATTATTCTTAATTGAAAGATGGTGTGATTTGCATGTATTACATGGTTAGAATTTAGAATTTAAGTTTAGTAGTATTAGAAATATCTAAGATCAGTTTTTGCAAAAGGATGGAGAAGTTGATAGAGATATTTTACATATGATATAAGTGGGATGGTTGAAATGGAAGAGGGCGTTAGATGATCTCTGTGATCGTAAGGTCTCTAAAGCTTAAATAAAAGTTATACAAAACAACGGTTAGACATGATGTGTTATATGAAGCTGAATGTTGGGCTATGAATCAAGCACATGAGTAAAAAATGCGAGTATATGAGGATGTTGAGGTGGATGCACGGACACACGAGGATGAACAGGAAAAGAAATGAGAATATTTGAGAGAAAGTTGAGGTTGCACTCATTGAGGGAAAGCGATGTGAGACCATGACAAATACACACATTAATTGAGGAAGAGGGAAACCAAAAAAAACTTGGTTGGCAGTGATAAAATAAGATAAAGATTTATTTAAATATAGATATGATGATATCATAGAGGATCAAGTCCAATGATGTAGGAAGATCCATATAGGACTCCACTTATTGGGATAAAAGCTTGGTTGTTATTGTATTTTTTCCATTTGTTATTTTATTGATCATAAATTTTGCCTAAAATTGTCAACATCCTAATTTTGCCTAAATTTTACCAATTTTTTTCCATTTGACTTCATTGCTTGTTGAAACTCTACTGAGTCAAGATTGCAGATCTGTTCACTATTCCTTTTCAAATCAATAGAAACTCTATTTTTTTCCCATTAAATAGAGACATTGGTAAAAATCTGCTCATCAATGGCTAAATCCTTGATTGGAAAATTTACATATGTGATTCATCATCTCCTAGTTTTACTAATTGGAAACCTTGCCTAAAATCCAACAATTAGCCTGTTTATTAAATTTGACTAAATTTTATGCTCTTTGCTCAGTCAGAATTCCACATCCTTCACTATTCTGAATAGAATGATTACAAATCTGTTCATCCTCAAAATCAAAATAGTCACTAAAGAAATGTGGGGAAAGTAATCCGGGCCCAATTGTAGGATTGATATTTGACTCATTCACTTTAATTGCAGCTGAAGACTGTTCACATTTGTGGGCCTAGATATTGGCCTCAGGTCATACAAGTTATACCTGAAGGTGCTTCTGGCAACAATCAATTCCTCCGTCTCCATTAATATATGTATATTTGATTGATAGTCTTGTGTTCTTTTGTAAATAGAAAAACCTTGGTGGAGACTGGAGGATAAGAGTGACCCTTTTAATGGTGGTATCTTATATGTCAAGAGAAAAGTTGGCTCCTGTTCCTATGAGGATGACCCCATTGGTTGTCAGTCTTTGCTTTCAAGAGCAATGCATAAGGTAGATCTACATTCTAAATTTTCTGTGGGTACTTTGTCTTTTAATGATCAAGCTGCATTAACAGGTTTTTGATATGACGGATTTGGACTATGCAAACATGAGAAACAGCAATAACCCTGTACCTGATTCATACAAAATGGATCAACTGGTTAGCACATTTTCTGGTGATCCAAGCTTGATTGCTTTTGCTCAACTTTGCTGCGACTCCTGGAGGAGCAGGCAAGTATCATACCCTGTTCATTTTGACTTTTCTACTGGCAATATTTGCAAATTAAAATTTCAAATTTGTTTTATCTGTTCTTTTATAAATAATAATATATTGAATCCAAAAAAAAGGGGGTACAAACTGGATTAGGCAAGTCCAATCACCAACATCAACCGTCCCATATAGCTAATGAGAAGCCATCAGACACTCATCCCAATCGAATCACTAGTTCCTGCGAGGTACTTATGTCTGACGCAACATCAGATTATACTCCCAAAGACCGAACACATGAGTTTGCACACTCCTGAAGATCTTCTCAATATCTAATTGTCTCTCTCCAAAGAAATTACTATTCCTCGCTTGCCAAATATAATGAATCATGGAAGACAAGGCTAGGTGACAAGCCTTTGTTGACACCTTACTCCCTCGGTAGTATCTCTCAAAGACTCGCATCATCCGCTTGTACGTAGACATCTCCTATCGCATATGAAGTCATTCTTTAATCCTCCTCCAAAGCTCCGCTATAGGGGGGGGGGGGGGGAAAAAAAAAGGTGGTCCTAGGACCCTAGCACCTGATGGCAGAAGGTGCACTGTCGATCCTCCCACTCCTGTCTATCTCTAGTGGGGAGACGTCGTTGCGCCAACGTACAAAATGTAACTGCATGGCTCAGTTGGATACATGCCTTCCACACTGTCCGGACTCATGGTTTCTTAGGGCTAGGGTGTCTAAAGAAATCATAAGCCCGAGCCACTCCATCATCCCGAGTAAACCAATCTACTAGCATTTGTCCAGCAGCCTTCGGTGTCCCAGCTGCCAACAGGACAAAGTCCTGTATCTGAAGCAACCACTTAATCAGTGGGGAGTTTGTGTGGACGACCTCCCAAGACCATACATCCCTGCGCCTCAGGTAAATGTGAGTAAATGTGATGCACCCACTTTATCCAAAGCGCGTCCTCCTTGGCATGCATCCACCATAACACTTTAGCCAAGAGTGCTAAGTTCCAAGCATGTAAGTCCTGAAACCCCAAACCACCTTCATCCTTGGGTCTTCACATATTTGTCCAAGAGACTGGTGGATGTCTAGATGTCCACATGAAAGATCTGCATATGCCGTAAATACGATCAATAATACCCATAGGAAGTGATAATATAGATAACCAGAAACACTCCACTCCCTAGAGTACAGAGGTAATGAGCTGCGCCTTGCCCGCATAAGATAGTGTTTTTTGAGGCCAAGCATTGATTCGTCGGACTAGTGAATCCAACAGTGGGCTGTAATCAGAAATCTGTAGCCGCTTTACAGCCAAAGGAATCCCGAGATACCAGAACGGCATGGAATCCTCCTGAGAGCTCGTAATGGAAAGCCGTTGTATACGTGTCATGTCATCAACCCCAGCCAGATAGATACAGGACTTTAGTCGATTGATCTGAAGGCCAGACGCCACACCAAACTCCTGTAAGCAAGCAATCAGTGTACCAACTGAATCTGCATTGCCTTTGTTGAAAAGAAGTAAATCATCTGTGTAGGCCAAGTGCGCTACTCTGAGGTGGGCACACTTGGGATGAAAACTAAAACTAGGGCTGCCTATGCACTGTTGTATCTGTCTCCCAAAGATTTCCACACAAATATCAAAAAGATATGGTGACAAAGGGTCACCTTGTCTCAGGCCTCTACCTCCTTGGAAAAGACCAAATGCCCCCCATTAATGGCTACTGAGAAGGATGTGATAGTCACACACTCCATAATCCATGCAACAAATTTTTCCAAGAAGTGCAATCCAATAAGGGCCTCATTCGGGAAGTCCCAATGTACCGAGTCAAAAGGCTTTTGAAGATCGATCTTCATAATGCACCTCAGAGAGATCCGTTTTCTGTTGTACCTTCTAAAAAGCTCTTGGGCCATGTGAATATTGTCAATAATGAGACGACCTTGCACAAAAGCTGCTTGAGATTGATGTAATATCTGATCCAATACGGCAGACATTCTGCTCGCTAAGATTTTTGAAATAATCTTGTAGAAAACTGTACAGCAGGAGATCGGCCTGTAATCTGTCACTTTGTCTGCATGGGCTGACTTTGGGACAAGAGATATCAAGGTATGGTTCCATCTTTTGAACAATTTACTACAGCAGCAGTAAAGTCCCCTCCAACCGACGCCCTCCGATCCCCTATATCAAAAAGTGCTGCCTTGATTGCTGTGGTTAGACGAACCATCTGTTCTTGTTGGGCAGAACCTAACTTCCGTTCAAACTGCAGGCATTCATAAGGAAATGTTGTTTGGTTTCTTGTTGTACCGAGCAGGCCTTGGAAGTATGCTGTGAATGCCTGCACCACCTCCGTAAACGACTCCGTAATGCTGCCATCTTCCTTCTCCACAACTGTGACCTCATTCCTTTTGTTGTTTCTTTTTACAAGTACATGAAAATAAGAGGAATTGCGGTCCACTTGCTTGAAGTATCCCAGCTTAGCACGCTGCATGCAGAAGCTATGTTCAGCGGCATTTAAACGACCTGCCAAGTGTTGTATCTCCTTGTAGTTGTCAGGCATTGCACCAAGAGTCAAACCAGCATCCTGTACCTCATCTAGTTGCTGACGTGCAGCAGCCGCCCTTGCTGAAATGTGCTGAAAATGTTCGACATTCAATTGCTTCAGATCCGGCTTCAGCAGCTCCAAAATCTGCACGATACGAAACTGAGTGGTACCTCTATAAATCTGCTGATTGTATGCTGCCCATTTTGTTTCAACAAGTTGTGAAAAGGTGTCATGCTTGGCCCACATATTAAAGAACTTGAAAGGTTTAGGAAAATGATTGTCGCCATCCAGGATGGTAACTATACAGGTTGAATGGTCAGAGAGGTAGCCTGGTGGAGTGAAGTTTGCAAAACTATGCAGCTCAGTTTCCAACCAACGCTTATTGATAATATCCCAATCTAATTTGCTACAGATAGACCCGTTTGTCCAAGTGTACCTACAACCCGTGTAGGTCAGATCCTCGAAACCAATTGAAGACACAAAAGTCTTGAAATCAGATATACTATACGGCGTGACCGGGATTTCACCACATTTGTCATCGGCTAAGAGAAATGTGTTAAAGTCACCCAGAACGAGGCAAGGATGTTCCATATAAGCAGCTATTCTTTGTAGCCCTTCCCATAGTGGCCTCCTTCCAACTATAGATAGTTGTCCATATACAAACGTGATTGCAAATAGATGGTGGGATATCTTGCAAGTCACCATGCAATGCGTATATTGATCATGCCATTCACACACCACCAGATTGACCTTTTGGTCATCCCAAACTAATAGTATCCTGCTTCTACCTTCAGGATTGTCTCATTGTGCCACCTGAAATTGTTGAAACCTTTGCGTCTTCAATTTTTGAAAATTCAAGACTGAAAGCTTCGTCTCTAGCACCCCTAATACTCCCAGTTTGTGGTTCTGAAAGAGGTTTTCTACCCCCTTCTGTTTGAGGCCTTTGTTGAGGCCTCAATATTCTATGAGCCAATCTTCATCAAACCTGAGATGGCTTGGGCCGCCCAGAAGTGACTAGTTTTTTATCTGTATTGTCACCTTTAGTGTAGTTTTTTTTAGGTGCATTTGGATTTGAGTTTGCATTGTATTGTCAAATTCACAAGAGGTTTTTGGCTTTCCGTACCTAAGCTATTTTGTTTATGTTGCCTTGGCTTTGTTTAAATAATATTTTGTGCAAATGCAAACTGGAGAATATTGTCTTATATCAAATGGAAATCTCACAAGTAGAAACTATTAAATATTAATGGTCTTTAGAAATTCAATGCTTTGTTTTTAAAATTCGTTAGTTCTTCGAATTAATTTTTTGTTTGGAAGGATAAATTATAGTTTCTTAATATATTTCAATGAAACACATTTGACTAAACTTATGGTACTAAACAAGCTCAGTGCTTTGGATGCTGGAAGAGCCAACCTGTGTTTTCATGTGATTTGGATATTGGCCTTGGTGATAGATCTTTAGTCTGCAAGAAATAAAATCATTTGAAAATCCTAAAAAATTGTACTCTGATTTGGTGGGAAAATTGTATCGTGCTTTTTTAGTTTTTGTACATCAGCCTTTGAGGACTTTTGACCTGCAATAAAGTAAATCATGGCCTAAGAAGGGAAAAAAATATATCTGAGCAGGACGATGAAGGAACTATATACTGAACGCATGCAGCTCACTGCAGATTACACAACCTAGGAATCATGATTAGACTGGTACAATTGCTGTTGGTCAACAAACTTTGTACATGGTATTGTCATTGGTCAATGTGCGGAATCTATATCAATAAATTGTGGGGATTACAATAGTTTTGGTATCACTCGATGGGGATGGGGCTGGAGACCGCTTTAACACCACTTGCTAGAATCCACTAACTCAAACCACACACTTGTAGATCCAAATCTACTGCTTCTAGAAGGAAGAATAGCAACCTTAATTAAGCACGTGTGATGAAATCTCTCTCCTTTTGTAGAACAACAGAAATTCAAGCCAAGCACTTGTGATAAAAATTGTCTCCCCAAGGTAAGACAAAGACAGATACAAATACAAGCAACTTAACGTGATTCAACATGAGTCTAAATTCATAGAAAATCTAACTTTATAATATATGAGTGATTTTTTTTAAAAAAAGATGTGCACATAAAAAATCTCTTAATTTTTCTATTGAAACATCCTACAACTTAACACCCTTTTATTTATTTATTATTTTATTTTTTTCAGAAAGTAAGCATGCCACAAAATAGTTAAAATTCCGTAATATAAATAACTCAATACCTAAGTCATGCATTCTCAACAAAATCAAATAAGAATCCGGTATGAACATCATAATGGTAAATAAATATCAAAATAATCAGAATGAGCGACCAACCAATAAAGAAACCTAGACCATCTAACAAAGTAATACACTCTCGACTCAGTAAAGAAAACTCAACGTCCTAATGCAGAAAATTAATATAAATTAGAAATAGGCCATCGGGTGTGCACTGCCTGGTGCGAGCTAGCTCATCCATCAATCCCCTCTGCCTCCTCATTACCTGCACCATATGGATCTAGTGAGTCTAAAGACCCAGCAAATTCAACATTTACAACAATAAATAAATTAATTAATATACATTCACATGTTTAATATATCGTTGAGTAAATACCCTTAACGTTTTTTTTTCAACTTTAATTCAATAACATCAAACATTAGCATTCAACATCAACCTTATACATCAGAATTTTTAAGTGTGTTCCGATCATTGAAGGTGGTCATTTTTATACCTCCATCTCGGTTCGTTTGGCCAAACATTTATCCTAATAATAGGTTTGGTAGTGTGCACCGGTATCCTCCAAGCCGGATTCCACCATCCTTTTTCCTCTGTTTTGATAAGAATTCCGGTATCCTCTAAGCCGGACTCCCTACCCGTTTCCTCTGTTTTGGTAAGAATTCCGGTATCCTCTAAGCCGGACTCCTTACCTGTTTCCTCTATTTGGGTAAAAATTCTAGTATCCTCTAAGCCGGACTTCTTACCCACCTTATTAATCCGTTAATTAGATCAACCCATTAAGTGGTAACATTAATTAATTAATAAATTAAATACATATATTTTTAAATAATTAGATATATTAATTTATCAATTTATCAATTAAATAATTGATCGTGTTGATTGAATTATAAGTTAACTCATTGATTAATAGAATAAAGAGTCTATATAGGTTAATTATTTATACCCTTCTTAAACGTAGTTTAGAAAATTATTATATTGATGGATAGCCAATTAATTAATTCATCTTTCCCTTTAATTAATTTAAAATTAAATCAACTAAGTAATTACCGATTACTCAATACCTTAAAATAATTAAGCATTACGTTAATCAACCACTAAATTCTAAATTTAATTAATCATTTTCCTTCCACTTATAACCAACAATTTTAATCAACGGTTCATTAATCCTTTTATTAATTAAAGCATGGAGACTCTATTTAAATTAACTCTATCGTTAATTATGCATGCAACCTTAATTCCCTCAACCCCAAATTCAATTAATCTACTGTTAATCCAATACATTCAATTATCTAAGTAATCCTCTGATTAATTAGCCTCATTAGTCAAATCTAAGTTTAATCACACAATTAA
>JBBUKS010000035.1:11466188-11483669 GCA_038050645.1 Hedychium gardnerianum
AATTAATTAATATCAAATAACTATAATTAACCTCGACTAATTAAACCTTACGGTTAATCAAAGTAACACATCAACCGGCATAAAACTTAACCAAACTTTTACGAAACAAACAAATACAAGCAACATGGTCTATAACGAAAGTTCGTTAGAACTTCGTCGAATCATCACAAAAATAAGGAAAATAAAAGAGTCGTATTCGTTATTGATAAAACATACGTCGACCATCAAAACATACGTAATATAATCCATATAGTACAGGAGACAAATGTTAGAAATCTTGCCTTAGCGCTTTATTAGGAAAAATATCGAGCGAGGCGTAGGGGAGCGTTGGACACAATCCGACCACCTCCTTCTTCAATTTTTCCAAAGGTTTCTCTAAGATGAAGGGGCGGCACCAAGGTTGAAGAAAAATCCTAAAACTCTTCCTCCCCCCTCCCTCTTTTCTTTGTGGCTGAACCCCTTCCCCTCTCTCTTTTCTTTTCCCAGCCGACCCCCCCTAATAACCCCTATCTATATATATATAATATTAGGGTACATTTGTTTGTTGCAAATTAGGCCCGGCCCATAAATTGATTAATTAAAATATTAATTAATCAGGCCCGTTATTATGTAATTCTTCCTAAATAAATAAATTCCCCCATGCAACTTACATAAACTGGGTTGGACCCCACATCTACACTTCCCGCTAGTGCTCTCTGGACATAAGAAAATAGTCTTTAGGGAAAAATAACTGCAAGTAGTTTGCATTCCTCTGGCCAGAATGCTCCACCGGTGTGAAATTCACATCCCTTAACGCTACCATGTAAAATATCATCGAAAGCCATCCCAAAAAACTCTTATTTGGTACGTGAGGATGAGATATAGCCAACCTTTTGCGCCCAATATATTACTGAACCAACGAAAACAACCAACCTTTTGGGCCCACTATAGATGAAGATTTATTTTTCATGATGGTTAAAGTTAGGATGTTGGTAGTTAGTAACTGTCGACCTCTCGCTCAAATGAGACATTTGACCCATTACCCTTGTCGAGCTCAAACACCTGGGTAAATTTTGTAAGCCAAGTTAATATTAGATTGATTATAAGTTTATGAATTTCGTGCATTAGCTTACAGCTCAACATGTGGGTTGAAGCTAGAGTGTCGCATCATATCTATACTTAAAGAATGATGTTATTAATGTGCACAATTCTCCAGATTGATGCTTGCATGTGAACAAATAATAGTAGAGTACTTTTAAAAGTGTTGCTAGTAAAAGATATAAGGTTTCCAAAACTAGTATGAACAATTTCCAACTATACGTTCCTGGACTAGCCATATTTACTTGTCCACGCAAATACTAATTTTTCCACAGTTTGCCATGATTTCTTAATTTATTTGATTCGCCTTTTCTGTGTTTGTTTTTTGCAAGAGAGATCTGGAGAAAGCCTGGTATATATCTTTGATTTGACCTTTTTTTTCACTTGAGAACTACAGGTCAGACCCCAATTTCCAGGAGTTTTGCTCACAATTAATATTTGAATGTGTGAGCAAAGACAGGCCAGCTCTTCTTCAGGTACACCATTTTTACGAAAGGTTTCCTTTTGTTTATTTTGTTATTTTTACTACCATTTTGCCTGCTCAATAATGGATTATCATGCAGATCTATCTCTCATTATATGCTTTGATTGAGTCAATGTGGGAGCAGACTAACAACAGCCATCTTATTTTTGAAGATTCACTTTTTCTTTCTAGTATAAAGGCAAGCTTTTCTAGTTTTCCTCCTATGAACCAGGGGTTGTGTTTTTGATCATGTTGTATTTTATTTCTGAAAAATACTCTTGTTTAGTTTGTCATGATCATCTATTTAAAATTTAGTAAGCTAAATATATTAGCAAGAGTTTCAAACTTGTTACTGTGGAATACTAAAATATTTACATGCTTTTGTTTTGCAGCTTACTTTAGCTTACAATGAATCTCTTGTCACTGGCAAACTGTCTTCTCCAATTGGATCTATTGTTCAATGTGCATTCATTCAGTCAGTTCGGAAGCACGTAGATGAAATTTTGACCTGTTCAAAAAGTCTTAGTGAGAATTTCAATAATTATTTGGAGATGGGAAAGTGGCCTGATTATCAAAGTGATAGGGGTAAATCAGATGCTATGTTTCTTTCTTGGTACCTTCTCTGGTATGGGATACCATCATCTCATCTTGTGAAGTCAGCTGTTAAAAATATCAATTCGAAGGCTCCAATGTCCTTATCTATGGTTCCTCTCTTGCGATTATTGTTTCCATCAACTCAAGCAAAAGGAATTTTTGAAATCAACAAGTTTCATTACTCGTCATAGCAGGAGAATCATACAATTGAAGTAAAAAAACATCATCTTGTGCGATCTCTTCAGAGGTAAGCTAGAGCATTGCCAGTGCAATTTTTAGTACCTGTTCTTGATTTTCGGTGTTGTTTTCTGAACTATCAATTTAGTGTGGAACTACAATAAGTTTAAGTTATTACTGAGAAAGCCAACATGAAGAGTACAATCTTGTGCATTTACTCTAGTATACTAAGCATTCAAATTTACAGCATGTTCAAAGTCAATCTCTTTGAAGTTAAATTCTCTAATATACTATTATCAATGCAAAGACAAACGTTTGATGCTACAATTCCGCTATTAGTATCTGTAGGAATAAAATATTTTATCACATGTATCATAAGTAGAAGTGCCAACAGGTCATGCTTGTGTTGAGCACTCCTTAATAACATCCCTGCCCTGACCTAGTTTGGCCTCGAGCTTAGTGGATCCATGTTGTACATTAAATAAAAATGTATGGAGATACAAAAAATTATTTATTTTCTATTGTGTTATCTACTGTTACATGATTTAAAAATGATAAATATAAACAATTAGAACACGAATATATACTCGCATAAACAATCGAGATTTGGACATGTGATGGCCATGTCCACATTCCCAAAGAGTGCTGGTGCAGATGTAGTCGTTCTGGAACCTCATCATCTATGAAATTTGATGTTAAAATCATGGGGAATGATTGCTAGATGTTAAAAGTGGCATCCTTGGATCATCTATAGATAATCAAAAACCTGTTCCCAATTGATTGATTGTGGATCAAAAAGATATACTGTCACCATGAAGCCACGATTTGGATGATTGGGTATGACATCTTCGATACAACTCCAATATAATCTGCAAAACATATTCCTGATTGAGAATTTGTATATATGGCTAGTATGGTTGAGATTTGAGGATCATAACATTGTCACAGTGCAATGATAGGCTACATTGTAGCCACAGCCCATAGGCCTCAATGCAAATGTAGTCTTAGGATTCTACCTAGCATTATCCTTTGTTTTCTTTATACTGTAGATGGTATACCCATGTCCTCGTCCATGATGTTGACTAACAATAGACCTCCAAACTCCAGTTGAATAGTGAAATATGAGATAAGAGATGAGAGCATAGAGATTAAAGGATGACATGAAATATTAGCAATGAAAAAGTAGAGAAGAGATTATGAACTTAGGAGTGCATATGGATGAATATGGTGGAGCAAAAGAGGCATAGGAAAATTTGTGTTGTTTTTTAGCTTTTTTTTATATTTTTAAAAAAAATTGTTTTAATTATTTTGTTATTATAAAGATTTAAAATACACCTATAATTTTATTAAAAAGGTTCATTTGGGTTTTTAAGGTGTAAAAATATATCAATTGAGGCACGTGCCTGGCATGTTGTCCAAACACTGCTTGGCTTGCATACCATGCTCCATCAAGAATTAGTTTTGGGTTAGGTTGGGCCACTGTGCGCAACTCGGCTCTCAGTCAACTTTGTTCGAGATCATGTGTCTGGTTGAGCATTACATGCCAATCGACCATGCCTAGCTTGGCCCAAGTTTTAATTAAATTCGTTCTAGGTCATGCCAAACACTACTGATTTATGCCAAGTCAGATTGGTTCATTTAGTTCCCATTGTCCCTTTGTTGGATGTAGTAAACTGAGAATAGGACACTTTCTCTTTTCAAGTCTTCATTGAGATCAATAGTACAACTCGTCCCTTTGTTGAAAGTAGATATGTAGAACAAGATATTCTCATTGTCCAGGCCTTCATTGGGGATAGATAAGATGGGTCGAAAGAAGGTAGAAAGGGAACAAAGAAGAGAAGGTTGTTGGGATGGAGAAAAATAAAGTTGGTCTAAGAGATAGCAATGGCAACATTTGACGTTTGGATAGAAGATCTATGTCGGCCACAATCAAGAAATGATGGATCTGAGGAAACAGAAAACAAAGTGCATATTAGTTAGAAGAGGACCTCACTGGATAAAAAATGACTGACTCCTGGTGAAATAAGATCTTAAAAAAGGGATGTGAACGGGATGGCCACTAGTTTGTCTTGTCCACTAACAATTAGTCTAATTTTCAAATCTGGCTGGTAGCTATCAGAAGTGATCTGATGACAGAAGGATCGGCAAAAATGAGATCCATACAAGGAAGAAGTGCAAATGCACTAGATCTTGAGGTTGGAGACAGATCTGGTATATCAGAGACCATGGGATGATAGTAAAATTGGGAATTTGGTGAAGGGTCTCTTAAATGCAAAGAGAACTGAGTCTAGTGTTGCAGTCTTTAGGGCAATGCGGCAGCAAAATTGTGGGTTGCCACATTTAAAGGTTCCAACTGACAGAAGAAGAATGCCAGTAGCACCATCCCTGTCACCCATGATTTCTCAGGAAACGAGGATAACAGATGCCAAAACTGATCGGGTGAAGCAGATTTCATGTGAAGGTTTTTTGCAGCGATGGATCTGCAATGATGGATGCTCGGAGATGGCTTGTGTATGGTGGTGGTAAGTGGTGGGTTTGTGTTGGAAAAAAACATGAGGACACAGAGGGTCACGTTGTAGTGAAATCCCACGTGGTAGTTTTTTGCATTTTTTTCACTCAAAACTCAAGTGGCATTGTCATGACCATGTTCTTCAACTTCACCTTAAACACATACATCGGTCAGTGGATGGACACCACACTAGGTGGTGATGCTATATTGATCCTACTCATCGAGAAGCACCATGAGGACTTATACTAACTATGAAGGGGAGGCAAAGATGTCTTTCGAGAATTCATCAATGCAGTCAACATTGGAGCAGCCAAGTTAAGCCAACTTATATAGGATTCTTTTCAAGTGCCCGATCAAAGTGCATTCGTTGTGCATTGCTCTCAATCCCAGTATGTAGCCAACATCCTCCCTATCCTTGACTCCACCCACACCACAAACAATTTTGAATTACTATATGTATCAAATTCAATTTGGTTTTATAATTGAATTCATTTAAAATTCTAGTTATTTTAGTTCATTAAGAATTGAAATACTATGAGGAATATAAACTTCCTCATCAAATGCTTTTACTTAGAGAAAACATTTTTATTTAATGGAGGACGCAAGACACGATAACTTCAAAGTGACTATTCATTTTGTCATTGTTTTATTCTATGTATCAGTATGATTCTTCTCAATCATTATTATATATAAGTTTATATCGACTATCATGGATTATGTATCTCCACTTAATAAAATCTTTTCTTTTTTGTTATTGACTTTGAGATGACACTTTATTTGATCATTATCCCAATGATTGAAGTGTTAGGTTGGGTCGATCGTCACAAGCATAATTTATAGCTAAAAGTTAACTTCAAGAGTACTTTTTTGTGTTTAACTTTTGTAACATATTTTCTATTTAACATCCACGAATACTTTTTTTCATGTTATAAAATGAAAAAATATATGGTTTACAAGCAATTATAGGTAAAAATTGAAACTTGATTAGTTGCAAGTATTTTTAACTTTGAATATTAAGGTGTGATCAAATTAATCAACTCATACAAACAAAAATTAGTTAAAAGTTACAACTTAACTAATTAATTATATTACACTGCATTGAGATTTTAAACCTTGCATTATACTTAGATAATATAAAATTCATCAATAGTTTCTTTATAATAAATTTGATTTAATTTCTAGGGCGTTAGGTTTAATTTAATTTTTTTAATGGGTGAGATTGACTTTTAGTTTGTTAGATTTTGTTATCAATTAGTTTTCTTATGTTTAGAATCGTTTAAAATAAGATTTCTATGGGATCAAATATTGCATTGTATTGAATTGGAGAATTGTCATGGACCGATTTGCTTCTGATTCATATGTATCGCTTTACATGTGAGTCGTATTATATAGTAAGATACTAGTCATAAATTGCATGATCCTGATAACTATGATTATAAAGTCAAATTAAAGGTTGAAGTCTGGTTCCTCTTCTAGGGCCAAATCATCCTTCAATAACAAAATGATAATATATCCATTGATAATATACCTCCCCTATGATTGATCAAGTTTTGGAACCTGAAATTCTAGTAGAAAATTCTTGTGTAAAAATTTCATTAGCCAAATGAATTTCAAATGCCATGATCTAAGTACAAAATTTGCTGGTGGCAGGATGGTGATTGTAGATTAGCCAAGGTGGTGATCCTTTTAAACTGACCTCTATGTCTATGTTTGTGCACTTGATTTGACCTCTAGGGGTTTAAATTAAGATTTTTTTTTGTGAACTGTTTGAAGAAGATTAGATTTCATCATTTTATTATACTACAATGCCCCTATTGGACTCATAAATAACAATAGGCACATTTACTTATCCTTTCTTGATAGCTGTGGTGTCTAATTGAACTCATTAAACATTTCCACAGACTGAAGCAGGTTGCCTTTCTAATTTGATCGAAATGATATGGATCTGACAACTACCAGAGAAGATGGCATACTACTTAGCCGACCTTTTCTGGCAAATCTTTTTGGAGTGGTTTTCTCTTCTTTTCTGGAAATCTATGATGACTAAGAAACTACATGACAGTTGGTAGGAAGTGGAATTTTATTGTTAAGTTTCTGGGTCCTTTTCTGACTCATTCTGGCAATCAAGATCTCAAATGGAGACGTTATTTAACATCTGCTGTTGGGGGTACCAAGTTCTTGTTGAGTTACTATACTGCCTCGACAACCTGCTAAGAATTCAAGAATGAACACTGGTGAGCCAGGAGTGAATGTGGTGAGGTTGTCTTTCATATTTTCGGCTGACGAGCAGATGAATTGTAACACTTAAAAGGTATTTGCCAAGGAAGATGAATTGTATTTAATTTTAAATTAATTGTAAAAGATATTATTAAGGTTATTTGGTTAGAATCACTTGGCTTGACTGGTCTCTCATCTGAATTCAAGTGGTTCGATTTAACCATTTACAATCCTTTTTTTTATAAGCCAAAATCAGGCCTGAAAGATAAGTTGCTTCCTGATTCATCAATCTTTATACAGTCGTAATAACGCTCCAAGAGACTAATTCTTCAAATTCAAAGAATTTCAGTTAATTGTATGTAGATATGTTCTTTGTAGACACTTCTGGTCCAACGTTAATAAAAATGGAAAATGACTGACTGGAACAGCTGAATAGATATACAATGCTTCAATGAAAGTAATGGAAAGAAAAGACGTTGATAATCGGGTATGGATTTGTTTGGTTAGAATGGAAATGTTTCCAGTTTTTTTTTTTAAAAAAAAAAAAACCAACACTGTTCTTCCTTGGATCATTTCCACCTCTTTTTTACCCAAAGAAAAATGAACATTTGCTCACGGACATTAATCATCGTTGGGCGTGAGGCCACAGGGCGGAGGCGATGCGGTCGTAGAGGAACTCGTTCCAGAAGTGGGATGCCAGGGAGGCACCAATGGCTACAATCAGCGAAGGTGGCCGGGGTCTGTCTGCCGCTCCAAAAGTTTCTCCTGTCGGAGCGTTTTTATAGCTTTCATCTTGTTTTTAGTAATTTAAATATTTAATTTTTTAAATTAATTAATTTTATAAATGATCCATCAGATCTTATAAATTTGTTTCCTATTCAACATCCAATGATATCCAAGAATCTTTATCTTTCCCAATTAAATTAACTATCATCACAGGACTTTTATGTTTCCAGTAAATTAATTTTCATGATTTTTTTTTTTATTAATTCTGAAACAGATTGACGGGAGTATTAGAGACGAGCGTTTTATTTTTTGCTACTAAAATGAAAAAGTCAAGCTTTCGAGATAATAATATAATAATTAAATTTTTAATAAATAATTTAAAATTTTAAGATTCAATTTTCAACTACGATATATTAGTCTCTGATTTATCTTTGATAAATTTTTTTTATAAAATTAAATTGATCATTTCAAAATTAATCGACTAATTGAATTTATTATTATTATTATTATTTTTTAAACGAGGAAGTCGACGTTCTTCCGAGGGTGATCGACTTGGACGTTATGATCCGGTTCAGGATGCTGTGCTGGTAAAAAATAAATTATATAATTAGTTTATAATTAACGATCAAATAATTAATTAAGAGATGAGAGTAATTTTTTTTAGAATAGGTATTCATCAAAAATTAATTTTTATTTTATTACAATAAATTTATTATTTATTAATCAATTAAATCTCATGAAAATCACATAATATTGATTTTGTCAGATTAATCCCGACTTTCTTACATAAATTTAAATTTTGATATTCTTATTTAGAAGTATTTTAATTTATTTTTTTTCGCTTTCTTATGTAAGATCACTTTCCTCTTTTATGGTTTTTTGGTCCCGCTCTGTTCTATTAAAAAAAAAATGATGCCGTGAGGAACATAGTCGACGGTGGAGACGGGTAATTCTTCGGGTTTCGTTGACCGTGAATTCCCGCGTGGAATGCGACGCGTGGGTCTACCGTCCAGTGTGATACACGTGTTGCATTACTTTCCATATGTGCGCCGGCCACGTCGTCTAAAAATTGAAAATCCGTAACTGCTCTGGGCTAAAGCTGTCCCACTCGAGAAAGGAAACAGTAATTTCATTCGGACACGTTTACTTCCTTTCTTCCTTTTCCAGCTTTTTCATTACTTTTTGGTGTTCCCTGTTTGAGTCAAATACAGGAAAGTTATACGCACACGATCAGCCATCGGCTCGGCCATGTAGTTATAAAATAAAATGGGGCTACTCAAACCCCAACCCAGCGAGACACCGCCGACTGTTGGTTTTGTGATCTCGATCAAGATCTCTCCTTTTCTCCTGTAAAACCCTGCGAGAGGGATTCTGCGGAAGGGGCGAGCCGAAAGGAGCGATCTTGGGATGGCGAGTTGGGCCATCTCTTCCGGATACGGTGGCTTCAGACCCCTTCCCGCCGCCTTCCATCGTTCCAGATCCGGTCTCCGATCTCCCGTTGGTATCATGCCTTTGAGAAGCGTTTTCGGCGGTGACGGATTGTCCGACTCCTTCCGCCCCGCGGGGCTCGGCCGCCTTGGAGGATGGGCTCTGGGGGTGAGCGCACCGACCAGGGTGCCGAACTTGAACGAGGCGGCGGCGAACGGGGAACCGAGGGACGGCGGTGCGGGAAAGACGGAGGTTTTCGATCCCGGGATGCCGCCGCCGTTCGGGCTGACGGAAATCCGAGCCGCCATTCCGAAGCACTGCTGGGTGAAGGATCCCTGGAGGTCGATGAGCTACGTGGTCCGCGACGTCGTCGTCGTGCTTGGGCTCGCAGTGGCGGCGACGCGGATCGACAGCTGGATCATGTGGCCACTCTATTGGGTGGCGCAGGGGACCATGTTCTGGGCCCTCTTCGTTCTCGGCCACGATTGGTACGATTATCTATTATCGCTTCTGCCTTTCAGTCTTTTAGCTGTTTTTTTTCTGATCAAAGATTGGATTTTTGGCAGTGGCCATGGGAGTTTTTCCAACAATCCGAAGCTGAATAGTTTTGTTGGTCACCTACTCCACTCTTCCATTCTTGTGCCTTACCATGGATGGTAAGCATACGTTCTTCAAGCCCCTTGTCAATATTTGATTTAACTTTCGTATTTGTTGCTGTCTATTTGATTGAGTTATGAGTAATTCCAAAATCACTTAATGAATTACCTAATTCTGTTTATGATTCAACTTTCCACAAATAAAATGAATGATTCTGCTGCCGTGTTAAAAGATTTGTTTGTTCTAATCTAAAATCTTAAGTTTTTAGGAAGAAATTGTTGGTTAAACAATGATATTACTGGAATTGAGTGTATACTATTTTGTCATGCAGGAGAATTAGTCACAGAACTCATCACCAGAGCCATGGACATGTCGAGAAGGATGAATCCTGGCACCCGGTGAATAAATCTCTCACTTTGACTAGAATTTTTGTGGAGTTACTAGTAGCCTTTTATCGAGTCGTTTTCTTAATGTTGAACTTATTGCAGTTGTCAGAAAAAGTGTACAAGAGTTTGGACACTCTAACTCGTGTGCTTCGGTTCGCAATGCCATTCCCTTTGTTAGCTTTCCCATTGTACTTGGTGAGCTACCAAATTATTCACACGAGAAACATACTGGATACTCTGAAACAGTCTTTCACTAAATCTTTTATGTTCATGAACACTGTTATGGCAGTTTGCAAGGAGTCCAGGGAAGAGTGGCACACACTTCCATCCAAGCAGTGATCTCTTCCTTCCTAGCGAAAAGAACGATGTTATAACATCAACTGCTTGCTGGATTGCCATGGTGGGGTTGCTTGTAGGGTTGACTTGTTTCATAAGCCCCATTAAGATGTTAAAACTTTATGGAATCCCCTATGTGGTATGTTCTTGAATCCTCACTGTTTTTTCCTCAGTCTTATACAATGACGCGATTTATAACGCATGCTTCTTGCTCAATTGCAGTTCTTTGTTATGTGGTTGGATCTTGTCACATACTTGCATCACCATGGACACGAAGAGAAGCTTCCCTGGTACCGTTCAAAGGTATTATTTGATCAAATTCTTTTGCTTCTCTATCGAATTGCTACTAATTGAATTTGTGGCTTATCAGCTGATCTAATCATGTTTGGTTTCACATCATCTAGGAATGGAGTTATCTTAGAGGCGGTTTGACGACATTAGATAGGGATTATGGATGGATTAACAACATCCACCACGATATTGGAACTCATGTCATACATCACCTCTTCCCCCAGATACCACATTACCATCTCGTGGAAGCTGTATGTGCTACTTTTCTATTTCCTCGCTAATTTCATTCCCACTGGTGCGATTTTTGTCAGCGAATAGAAGTTTAATCTCAATTTGTTGCATCAGACTGAAGCAGCTAAACCAGTGCTTGGAAAATACTATAGGGAACCCAAAAAATCCAGGCCTTTGCCGCTCCATTTGTTCAGAGTCCTAGCAAGGAGTCTGAATCGCGATCACTTTGTACCTGATACTGGAGATGTCGTGTATTATCAGACAGATGATCGACCACCAGTTCTTGAGAAATTGAGTTGTGAGTCTTAGCAAGCTCTATATCGCACAAAAGCCAGATTCTTTGTTCATGGCTTCCTCCATATTCAAGGAAGATATTGCTCTCGGTAACGAGGGGGCTGACGAGAAAAAAGGTCGCCCCTGTTTACTATTCCTCATCATATATACAGAAGATTGTATCAGAAATAGTTATGCATGAAAAATAAAGAAGCAAAGATATTTTGCTCTCTTTCCCTTTTGTGTTCCATAAAACGCCTGTCCTTTTCTTTTCTTTAAAGTGATTCATGTTACCATCACTTGCCACAAGAAGTCACTAGTGGCTCGATCACTTTGCACACTTTGAATATCGCTTGCGTTGGTCCTCCCATTTTGCATTTTAACTATTTATCAATCAAATCGATCGTCGACGATAGTTATAGTCTAACATAGGTTGACAAAACTAAGCTTATGAAGAATAAGGTTTGGTTCTTTAGTTTGATAAAAGGTTAGAACACCTTGAAATATATCTTCACCATTCAAACCCATGTGTTCCAAGTTTTCTTCTTTTTCATAACACATGGTGATTCATTCAACCCAGACAAATCAGATACGGAAGTGAAAGAAAGTTAAGGTCAAATTATTCTAGTCAAACAACTTCATCTCATAAAATATAACTTCTTTCTAGTATAACAATTCATGGTGTTTACTTGTGTTCATACACTTACTCTCCATTGGGTTAAACAAGTCGATCTATAAAGCTGTGGGAAGCCTGTGACGATCCTAAAGGGTACACACAATACAATATTTGTTAGGTATAGATCCATTAGCGGATTCTTTGTTGATGTAGCAAATAGGAAGTGGAATAGCTTGATCCACTGTAATGTAGCAAATAGGTTGAATCATCCCCCAAGCTAATCCAAACCTAATTAGAAGATAATTTTTTTAGGTTGACATATCAAATCCATGCCCAACTCTCTTTATCCATTGATATCCCGTAATCATTTACGATTAAGGAGTCGGAATAATCCAGGAGACTAGAATACATGGGCTGGGCCAATAATAGTCTACATTTTGGAAACGGAGTGATAAAAGCGATTAATAACGAGCGTTTGTCGTTACACCGAGGGGTGAATGTTGTAACTGTTACGAGGAGGCAGCCATTATTGGAGATTGGCGACTACTGCAAAAGGAATATCATAATGGAAATCGTTACGCAGCCAAAGCTATCAAAGAAGAGTGGTAATCTAAGAACATGATATGGTTCTCTCGCTAAATCGTCTCTCTAATTTCACAATATTTCCATTCTTCTCTAAATTTCACTTAAACATCGGAGGAGCCACGTTGGGACGAAACCGTCGCACCGCGTGTTAACTTTGAGCAGGAGGCTATTCGCGGAGTTCAGAAACAATGAAGAATACTCGGCCAAATTCTACCAAATCATCCATCTTCTTCATTTGCAATAGACAAGTAAACGACACATCAGCAGCAGTAGTCAATGAATTCAGCATGAACTAATCTTGAATGATTAAAATACACCTCTCTAAATCTTTATATACTTTTGCTTACACAACAGGATTAAAGTTTTACAATTCCTTGACTTGTACCATGTGAAGAAATCTGGAAAAAAAAAAACTGGCCATGTGATCCTGCTTCCAAGAAGTTGCCATGGTGAGTCAAAAGGTCTGAAAGTTGCAGTAAAGTGTCAGCCAAACCATCCTCTCTGTGCTGCTCCATTCTTCACAGGTCACAACTTCCTTAACTCTTTTGAAGACTCTGGCTCTTTAACCTATTCAATGATCAGAAACTTAATCATTTGAGAAGTGGAAGAGTTGATTCATATATCTGAATCTAGTGAGAAAAAAGAAATGGCAATTATCAAGACTGATGAAGTCCTTTTAATTTGTCTTGATTAAATAAAGTGTGCAATGCATGCAGATCAGTTGTGAGATGTTGAAGGAAAGAAGTACTAATTAATCCTCAGATATGATCTTGTCTTTCAATGAGCAGTTGAGATAGTTTTACCTAAATAAAATAAAGAGGAAAGGAATAGTTCAAACTTTGCAAATGGAAGGGAGAAAAATCACTAATTTAATTTGTTTGGTGAAATCGAAACCATGTAGATAAATTAGATTGCAAATCATAGTACCAAATCTCTTTTTGGTCAGCCACCAAATCGTAGTATTGTTGCAAGTCTTTTAAAATATTGTTAATATTCAATGAGACAAAGATCTTATTTATTAAAACAGGCTGCTATGGATCTATCTACTCATTTTTCAAATTTGAATTCCTTCTTCTCGAAGGATATAGATAATATATCCTTGTTGAATTCGAGTTTTTAAATATTTTTTTAATACAAAACGTGAATTCAAAGCCTAACGTCACGGAATGCATCACATTGATTCTACAACTCTGTTTGAACTTTATGAATAACTATATCACTGATCTTCAGGTCAATTAAAACACATTTAAAAATTCAGAACTCAAAAATTAAGATAAACATACTGTCTATTTTTCTACCATTTTGGTGGCTTAATTTGCAATGCAACTATAGATTACTCTGCATGCATGGAGCTTGGAGTTCCTATATTGTCTATTGACCCAAGAAAAGAATCAAACTTATATCAAACAAATAAATCCGGACAAAAATCAAAAGAATCTCTCACATTTAACGAATTGTCAAATGAACACCTCATCATATATTTTATCCTGATGATACCCTTATTTTTAGCGTTATTGTAATAGCTACGACTAGATGCTACGTGTCTATACGTGATACTATACATATAATACTATTATATCAAAATATTCCTTACTAATTTAGTCAGAATTGGTTAAACTCCATTAAAATCATTTTAACTTAATTAAAATCACTTAAAATATTTTGTAACAACTACTTAATAACTGCTATAATAGTATTGCAACTACCCAAGTAGCTACTACATTTGACGATTCATTAAATGTGGGACGATCTTTTGATTTTTGCACGATAGCTACTACATTTGACGATTCATTAAATGTGGCACGACCTTTTGATTTTTGCACGACAAACATTATAGAAACTAAAAGAATTTATTATACCCTTTTTTATTAGTTTCAGAAATAACTTAAAGTGACCCCCACGGGCATAGCTGAGGTGGTAAGTGGATGAATGTTTGTCACTTGAAATCTAGGGATCGAATCTTGGAGTTGGCGGGGTGTAAATCTCTGCACCCCATATAACTCATCCTCACATCATTTGTCTCCTAAGTCATTATGATTTACCTCCTTCGTATTAATCCTGGGAATAACTGGTGAGAACGTTGGGAGTGAGCGCTTCATCTTTTGCCACTAGAAAAAAACACCTCAAACTATTACTAATTTGGATGAGTAGGTTATATAGAATTGGGTTCAATTTTAAAGTGTAAAGAGCT
Source organism: Hedychium gardnerianum (assembly GCA_038050645.1). Classification (NCBI taxonomy): domain Eukaryota; kingdom Viridiplantae; phylum Streptophyta; class Magnoliopsida; order Zingiberales; family Zingiberaceae; genus Hedychium; species Hedychium gardnerianum. The sequence continues at coordinate 11,480,886 of JBBUKS010000035.1, forward strand.
AGCTAATTATAATTGCCAAGCAGAAGCATTTTTACATGCTAATGTACTGATACTTATCCTAAGCTGGCAATTAAGCAAAGCATCTTCAAAAGCAGTTCAAAATCATCTTTATGTACTTTCTTGACCAGAAAAATCAATTAGTCTTGAATTGATTCTTTGAATAAGTTTCTTTGAAAATGAAAAATGATCAATGAGAAGAAAATAAAACTTTTTAATTAAAGAACAAATATACAAACCTTTTTCTTCTATCTTGATCACTTCATGCTTCGTCGTCCTCATCCTCATCATGAATTTATCTTCCATTTTTTCCTTCATGAATCTTTAGTAATTAATCCTTTTGATCGATGAGCTTGTCGAGGAGCGCCATTATGAGCTGGTGGCGGCGCTCAGCGCGCACCTCCTCCCTGGCCCGGCGCTCCTCCTCGCTCGCCCGCCAGCGCCGCTCCATCTCTGCCCTCTCGGCCCGCAGCGCCTGCATCAGCCGCCGCCACTCCTCCTCCTCGGCCAGCCGCGCCGACTCCCGCGACTCGGCCGCCTCCAGCCACCGCGCCTCCGTCTCCATCAGCCGTCGCATGAACTCCCGAATGGCAGCAGCGTTGATCGCCATCGACTTCCTCCCCGCGGCGACTTGATGATCAAGCTTCCTCTTCTTGTTCCCCGCCTTCCAGCTCTCCTCCTCTTCCGACTCCTTCACTTGCACTGGCCGCTTCCCCTTCCCATTCCCCGAGGGCGTCGCCTCCCGGTCGGAGAATATCCTCCTCATCTCCTCGTAGAAAGGGAACTGCTGCTTCTCGCCTTCCATCAACGACTCGCTCCCCTGCCACTCACACGCAAATCAATACTTAATCTCGGATGAATTAAGGGACGATAAATGGAGAAAACCTTGAAGCGTGTGACGAGGTTCTTCCACTTGGACTTGCACTGGTCGGGGGTGCGGGAGAAGCCCTTGAGGAGGAGCAAGGAGGAGGCGGCTTCCCACAGCGGCTTGTTGCGCTTCGTCTCGGCGAAGCTCTTGTCGAGCTGAGCTCGGACGGAGAGCAACTCCCTCGTCTCCTCGTGGCTCCACTGAGGGAGCCGCTGGTCGACACCGACACCACCGCTGGCGTCGGCCACTGGTCGGTAAGGGTTGAGGCGGCGGTGCTCCATGGAAATTTTAAGGGAAGTGAGAATTGAAGTAGAAGCAGGAGGGCCGGGGGATCGAGATGGTTTGAAGTGTGAATTGGATTGTATTGATTAAAGCGATGGGGAAGGAGAAAGGAGGGGGGATCAGTCAACGCGGAAATGGAGGTGGTGGTTTCCCATTGCTTTTGTAGGAGACGATCGACGCGCGCGCGTTCGTGAGGGTGCCATCACGCTTACCAGAGAAGCCACCTCCGTCGATGGTGGTTTGGCCGTACCATTCCACGTGTGTGTTTCTGGACAGGAAACAGGGATTTTATCCTCGATTCAATCTTAAACTTGATTAAATGATCGAATCGGCTCGAAATTAATGAGCCTTTAAAACTGTCTGAATACCCTTTGAACTACGGCCCATATAGGTTTAATGTCACATCACATGATTTATATAGTTAGATTCATCTGATTTTTTCTATCGAATAAAGATATAGAAGATTTTTTTAAATTTAATTAAATAATTAAATAATTGAATATGTATATTTTTGGATATGAATATGAGGATAGGTTTAGTAAAATTAGATCTTTCCGATCCGAAATGTGATTAAATAATATATATACAAATTTATTAACTATTTTTTATTTCATCCAACTAATATAAATAAATCTAATATTCTCATTCTCCTTCTCGATTTCTCCCCTCGTAATCTATAGATATTTATTTTATTTTTATTAAATTATATTATTTTTTTGGATATGATGTTAATTTTAATATACTTTTATTGAATGATATTAATTGAATGAAATGAAGAAAATTATTAATATAAAAGATATTCGTTCTGGTAGGTATGGGAATGAAGATGGATATTTATACTCTGATGGTATGAAGAAGGGGATGAAAGTTAACTACCCTATGGAAATAGAGATGGACATAATAAATGAGAATGAAGACAAAGGATATAGACTCCGATCCAAATCTAACTCATTGTATCTCTTCACCCCTACACACAATAATATTTTAGTTAAATTTATTTTGGGTATTAAAAATAGAGGTGTCAATTCGAATGAATTTAGATCGAGTTGAAATAAGGATATTATAAAAAAAATCTCAATCCAAATTGACTAAAATCTAAATCAACCTTAAAATTATAAACCCAAATTCAAATAACCTGATGATTTTTTATTATGAATTTTTTTTTAATAAAATAATTAAATAAAATTTTAAAACATATAATAATAATTTAATTTAAACACATGATCCAAATTTCTATTTTAGAAATTCTATCTAACAAATAGATAGTAAAAATAATTAAATTCAAATCAATCCGAACATAATCCAAAAAAACAAATTTGGATCAGATTTCGAGTCCAACCCAATTTAATCCAAACCCTAAAATCTCTCATCCTAATCTAATATTTTTTATGTCGATTCAAGTCGGATTGATGGATTAAGTTTATTTTTGACACGGCGTGATGTTTTTTAAACAAAGAATCCTAATCGTGAAAAATTATCCTTCATTTGTTTTTCTTCTCAGGAATAAAGCCAAACAAGCAAGAACATTTTTCTTCTCCAAATTGCACTCATTAAGGGGAACTAAATGGCCGAGTTCTAGTCAATCCAAATCTTCGAGCAAGTCGATTTCTAAAGCATTATTCATAGACAATGATCGA
>JBBUKS010000035.1:11489562-11500588 GCA_038050645.1 Hedychium gardnerianum
CGGCCTCACGGAAGTTTCCCACCGGCCACCAGGGTAAATCGAGAAGCGCGAATGGAGGCCCATCCAAAGGATCAGTATTCTAAGGCCCGCTTCTCATTGGAGGGAAAATTCCCTGCAATAACTGAGATTCGAACCTTAGACCCCTTGATTAACCATTGGAGAACTTAACCATTGCACCATTGCCCCGGGGGCATATACGACCCTATAAAGCAGCTACTACACGTAGTCGGGTCTTATAATTTTATACTCAAATTATCTCTTAATTCAAGATTATTATAAACGCATATAGTAATAACTGTTGCAATATGTAGAATATAAAAACTATCTAATAACTACTACAATATATATAAAAACTATCCAATAACTATTATAATATGTTTAATATAAATTTAAGATTTAGAATATCTAAATATTATTATATTAAAATAACTTTTATTTATTTTGATAAAATTTAAATAATTTCAATTAAATTGATAAATAATATTTTAATATAATAATATTCAGATATTTTAAATCTTAAATTAGCTGTCAGCTACTAAACTAAACTAGCCGTCCTCACCCCCCACCCCCACGCTCACGGCCCCACCCCGAGAAGCCTTGAAATAAGCAAAAGGGGAATGGAAGAGAATGGAATGGGTGCTTGATTAGATAAACAAAAGAAAAGAAAAGAAAGAAAGCACGCCTCCTTTGCGTTTTCACAGTGCACTAGTAGGATAACGAAGCCTAGCAGATGGAGCGTACCATTCGCTTCCAATCACTCCGAGACAAAATGAAGTGGACGAAAAGACGTGCGTGGATTTAGAAAAGTAGCAGCCTAAATCCTCTCTTCTCCATACGACACCAGCAGACCCCCATAATTATTCCGACTTACCTTCCCAAAAGCCATGAACAATGGTATGGTATGGTATGGTATGATTTCACCCTCCTCCCTGGTGATATGAGCCCCCACCTGAAACATCTAAACCATTCCAGTGCAAAAGCATGCTTACAAGCACTAACCAAAAAAGGTACACCTATCTAGGGCATAGAGATAAGCAAAGCATGGTCAAATTACTACTTGTCATTCTCCTAGAAAAAACCATTCCAAATGCTAAATCCATTAGGCCTTGGACTTACCCCCCAACTTTACTTGGCGTGTCAAAAACCAACCAGACCCAACTTCTTGGATATGCACCTCCAATGCCATTTCTCTAGGTGAGAGGAAGAAGACAACTTCTGTTGCCTATAAATACGAGACCATAACCTATAGTTGAATCAGTTATTGCTAAAATGGGTAAGCAAAATACTAACGCTCTAGTGCTCTGCTCGTCCATTGCACTGCTGCAACAGAGGTTCAAGCGGCTACAGAAGATCAAACAGATGAGGGAGAAGAGGCAGATCCTGCGGGTGCTGGCTGAAGCTGCGCAACAATCTGGGCACTTCTTCAATGGCGACTCTATATATCCTTTGAGGCCTCCATGTGGTTCTCCATCCATTCAGTTGCATTACCAATATATTGTTGACTGTGCTGAATTGCAGCCATTTGAGACATCGTTGACGTTAGGCTTGTGGTCTGATACTGTAAACTATCACGCATGTAAGACGCCCAATGAATTAGAAGTTGACACCTCTCTGCACCTGTAAAAATAGTCCTACCAGCTTGTCCAAAGGACCACAAAATTTCCTATGTTTCTTTCTCTATGAAATGGAAGCTCTTCTTTTCTCATATTATTTATCTGAGTGAGAAGAGGAAGCTTCGGAGATGCAATAAATGAATCATAGAGTGTGTTGATCATGGTTACCTAACTTCTGACTAGCGTTATTACTATAGGAATCTTTAAGTTGAAGTTCACCCTGGAATAAAACTGTCTCATGGGAGTGTTCATCTTCCGCTTCCAGGCTCACCTCAATCACCTTGTCGGAGTTCTGTTCATCAACAGCTTCAGTGATTTGCTTAACCACTTTTCTGGAGACCACACGAGTCATGCCCTTGTTATCCAACTCTTCTCCGTGTTCATTGTTGATTGGTATAAATCGAACTTTACCAACCTTTCTCTCATTAGCTTCAATTACCTGCATGCAGAAACATTAAATTCAACAAAAGCTTACACCATATTATATTTTTGCATTATTTTTCTATGATGTATTAGACGACTTGTATCCAATTTATACATATACTTCTTTGCAAATTAAGTTAATAATACCATCCTAAAGAAGAGTGGACTTGTAACTTGAGTGCCAAATTAAAAGTATGATGGACTCCTCCATGTGATAATATCAATAACAATGGTCAGAAAATCAGTCGAGAATTAAACATTATATTGTAACTTTAGGAATCTTTCTAAATAGAAATTCATGAACAATTTTAATTCTTTGAACATGTAGGATGGAAACAAATCTAACAACCAAAGTTGTTCTATTGAAGTAATTAAGTATCAAGAAGTGCTTCAATTGAAGATTCAACATTATGATGAACTTTAGAAATCTTTCTAAATAGAAATTCATGAACAATTTAACTTCTTTGGAGAACATGTAGAATGGAAAATCTAACAAGTAAAGATGTCCTGTTGAAGTAACTAAAGAAGTATCAAGAAGTACCTCAAGTTCAAATGATTGAAATTTTTCCTCATCATGGTCATCAGCTGTTGTTTCAGTGTCTTCAGTATCCACTTTATTGTCTGCCTTCTCAAATACCACTATGATCTTCCCACCTTCTTCAGGAATATATCCAAAGGATTCACAGACAAAGCCAGATACTGTCTCATACTGATGTCCCTGAAATAGCAAAGACAATGAGTGTCCCATAAGAAAGTTGTTGTGCCAGAGACAAATTTTTACCAAAATGAATTATGTGGACCAACACACAACCTAATATTGATATCCACACAACATACACACTCGTTTTCCCACAAAATTGTATGTTTTATCATTGTGGTAATATTTTAGTATCAATGTGTTCCCTCCTCCCATAATATTTTCAATGATAAGTTTTTTCACCAAGCCAATTACAAAAGACTTGTAGGTTCCTGTCTTGTGGAAACCATTGATGTTGTTTTAAGAAGAATGCATTTTTTCTATTTCTCCTTTTTTGCATTTCCAAGAACATTCTCTTAATATGTTTTATTCTTTCTCACAATAATAAAGTTCTGAATAAACATATGATCATTCAATATTAGATATAATTTGGTGATATGGATTTTAAAAAAAATATGATTAAAAAAACTTGCAGCGAGTTCTTCTCTGTCAGACTCTCAAGTTTATTTTAAGTAGGACGCAATGAACCTACAGGTTAGTTAAAGGATTCATCATATTACAACTATTGGAGAGCACCAGGTGATTACTTGAACACATTAAATAAATAATTGTACTTAAATGCAGTCATAGAGATATAGAGAAATCCTTCACACCAAATGTAGAACATAAATAACATGATACTATAAGATATCACTGCATTAGTTAAGTAATTAAATGAACAGTTATATAGCAATGCAAATATATCTTTGTCACTGTCTTTGGCTTGCTCAACCATTTCTCAATTTATACTATCAATGCCCATGCACCTCATGTTAATATGTATGTTGGTTACCTCTGAATAAAAAACCATACATTGGTTCACTAGTATCAACCTTTGAGGAAGATAACTATTTTCAAATAAATGGTTCTCTGTTGAATCAAAGAATCTACTTCACAACAACTGATCCTCCTTGAGGAAGATAACTAGTCGAGTATAAATGGTACTATGTTGAAACACATAATCTACTTCACAACAACAGAAGATACAAACCTCTGGTATTTTAACATTTAGTTCTTCTGAGAACTGGTCAATGCATGTATTAGCATCAACATCAAATGCCCCATCATCTCGCATCACAATATACCCAGTTTTTCGCTGGATTTCTTCCTGCATTAGACACAAGAAGTAGCTCAAGGAATAACTATAGCAATAGCATAGACTATGTGATATTACAAAAATACAAACATCTGATGCATAAAATCTCCAAGATCCTTTTCAACTAAATAGACAATACATGGTATTGCATTTCCCATAGCATGGAATTTCAACTATTATAATGCCAATAATGCCCCAAACTATTTGTTCTAGGAAAAGACACTGACTATACATATGAGCACAAGGATTGAGATGCTTCCACACCATTGTAGTCAAGGTTAATTAAGAGTCAGCACATGTAAATTAGTCATCAGGGTATGCAGGGTCCTGTTACAATAACTATGTATGCTGTCACGGGGTATGTGCCATGCAATAAAATGTATGTGGTAGTATCCACTGGTACATGACATGTGAGAGTAGCATGTGGACGAGACCATGTAACTCACATATACCCGACAATAGAAAATTATCACAGAAACATATGAAGGTGAATACTATGCTAGACATACACTGGAACAAATGATAGACAAGAAAATAAAAATAGGATGATTTCATTGTTTTATTATGGATTAAAAATGTTAAAAAAAATATAAATCGGTAACCTATCATCCAAATTTATTTTTCAAGTTCAATAAGCAACAGTTACCGGTAAAGAACTAAAAGTTAAAATGGAACAAAGAAAACATCAGCAAAAGTAATGTAGGGCAGACAGTTTACCTTCGAATCATTTTCATCAAATATCTCACCAACAATTTCTTCAACAACATCTTCTAGGGTTACAATCTGTGTAATTTAGATTATATATAAATGAGCAACCATAGTTGAAGAGAGATCAAAAAATAACATAAACGGTAGATATATATCTTCATTCTTCAATGATATATCAAGCTGTCTTGATTTCCAAATTCTGCTATTTAGCAACTGCTAAAAGATTATGCTAAGAAGCTATGGTGTGCTCAAGTACAAAAAGTAGCAGAGTTTTAACTGGACGTACACCAATTGTTCCACCATATTCATTAAGCACTACAGCCATATGGACCTGCCTTATACGAAACTCTCTCAGAAGATTCCAAACGGACATTGAATCTGCAGTGTGAAAGAATAATGTTCCAGTAATGTATCAGAGTCCGGACTATATGATAATGCTCTAGCAATGTAGCATATCTCCAACTATATAAGAATGTTCTGGTAATGTATCAAAGCACAAACTGCATAAGAATGCTCAAGCAATGAATCACATCCCCAACTATATATGAATGTACAGTAATGTATCAGTGTTCCATCTATACAAACACAGATTAACTAGTGGAATAATATGTAGAAAGACAAGAAAAGAAAATAAAAGTCATGAATGAAATGAAAGAACAAATGATTTCCACGATGATGAAAAAAGAGTTTGCAAAATAAAAGTATAAATTAACACCGAGAGATTTGGCTCACATTCTAAATTTTAAAAGAAAAGGAAGCTAATTAATTTCCTAAATCCACTTCATAGGTTTATAGTACCTGGTACAAAATATGTTGGCATGCGTGCAATCTCCCTCACTGAGATTTCTTTTAGCTTCTCAACCTTGAAAACAAAATTAAACTAATTATTTAACAAAGATATCAACCCAATCTGATGATACATCTAAAATAAATATCTCAGGCATTACATAGAACCCACCTTTTTAACATACTCAAGCATGTCCATAGCATATGCAATTCCTACAATATTATCAATACGCTCCTCAAAGACTGGTACTCTGAAACTCATTAGTTTATGTGAGAAATTAACTTATACATTTAGTGAACAACAAAGCAAACTAAAGTAACCTTGAATATTGATGAATCTCCCATAAATTCTGAAAATCAATAAGTGTTGCATTGCCATCTATAGCAACTACATCTACTAGTGGTGTCATCACTTCTCGAACATGTGTATCTTTTATCTCTAGTACATTTTCAATCATATCCTGTTGATAAAACATGGGAAACTTCTTTCATATTCCACATAGAAGAAAAAGTGATTAGGCGGGAACAGAAACAGCTTTCATTATCTGAGTGTGTATTGAAAGAGAGAATATAATTAAAGAAAACAGAACTATAGAGAGAGAATATAACCAAATAAAACAGAACTACTTTCTCCCTTAGGAGTTCAGTAAAGCATAATAAAAAAACTGGAAGCATTAAACACGAGGATTTTACAACAAAATAAATAAAATAATTCACAAATCCAAATTGTTTGTAATTTATTATATCTTACTCGTAGAATCATTTTCCTTGTTGTGCAAGAAGATAAGTTACACGACAGCATTTGCAGGAACTCACAAGGTTCTTGAACTAATTTGACTAATGCCTAAAAGAAGTAGAGTAAAAAACCACAATATGAGTAAACTGTCCTATAATTTTTAATTTAACAAGTATTGGATAAATAATTTTGCTAATGTTTGCATTCTGCATGATAAAGTGCAAACTGATCAGGAATGTTAACCAAAAGGTTGCTCCATGCTAGAAGAAATATCCTAGTTAAATCACATAAAGAAACTCAGTGATGAAATAAGAATATCATGCAGGCTACAAAGATTTAAGTGAAAGGAAAAAACATCAAATTTATGTAAACAATGCTGCTGAATTTATGTCACCTGCTCCTCTTCCTCTATTGCCCCACTCAGCTCAGCCCCACGTAACATCAATTTTAGTTCATCTTCTGTGACATATGGTTCACTGCATGTACAAACAACCAATAAGAATTGGCAGCAAGGAGTCCTGCCACAAAAATTATTATATCCCGAAATTCCAGAAACAATATATATTCAAATTAAGGATCGATATTGATACAATAACAAATAAATAAAACCTTAGTTTTATGGAAGTTATAATCTAGTTGATATCTCATTACTGAACATCACCACTTCAACGCCAAGATGAAAGAATTCAAATGAAATACTGTTGGCGTATTTTTTACTTTTTGTTTTTTTTTGAGAATAGGGAAACTCTGATTGGAGTCTCAGAAACACAGATTGAAATTTCTTTTACAAGGTTCTTTTACAACAGTATCATACAAGATTATAAATTAGCCCTTGCAATCACAAAATTTGAAAGTTGTAGCCCAAAAAAAAAAAACTCAGTCAATGAAGAGGTGGTAAGAGATTAAGGATAAACAGAAAAATTTTATGAACTTAGAACTGCAATATATCCCTTACCTTCTACCTTTTAGCCCTAGCAGCTTCAAAATTCCCATCGACAAAAAGGTGACAACTCTTCCAACAGGATAGAGGACTATAGAAAGCCATGCAACCGGCCTGATCTAAATGCATCACAAGCTTAGCTCTGATTAGCAGACTTATAAAACACCACAGGAGCACATGCTGATTCAATTTCATTCCTGAAGACCCAACCAACAACTCACCTTACAACAAACCTTACCACCTCTGTGGCATTATGCACAGCTACACTTTTTGGAGTAATTTCAGTGAGAAGCAAAACCGCAACCTGGGATGATTAAGTTAAATAGTTGGTTATTTAAACCATGAATTTGCAAAGTAAAAAACTAAAAAAAAAAAAACCTTGCTAAGTGAGTATGACATTTTGGGCGTGTGTCAAGTATGTTTTGGTAGACAAAACAGAAATGAACAGAAAATGAAGGTTGAATAGGTGTTTGCATGATTATGGATGTTTGGACAAGAATTGAATTAGTCATGCTTAGAGTCATAGCATACATACTAAATTCATTAACTTATATCAGTTACTAATTTAGCATACATAACAATTTTCAAATGTTCTATAAACAGCATAATTAACTGTGCACAAAAGCCTTCAGGACCGATGCAAATGCGAACCTAAGATAGCTCATCAAATAACAAGGATATAGTGATAAGTCTTGTGTAATCAACAATCATACCTATAAATTTCAGATTAAAATATTTTGAACCATCTCCAGCAGTGATAACTGTACCAAGTTACAGCCATAAAGACATTTTCTAGCCATATTGAGCTTGATGTATGGAAATGACTTATCAAGAATAGCATGCAGATTAGTAACAACATGTCCAAATTAAGACTTAGAGATTGTGTGAAATAATCATAGAAGGGGCAAAGGCATACCGTCATAACTGCTGTAGCAGCACTGACGCCAGCTTCGCCAAAAATTGCAGTCGTTGCTTTAGTAACCAGTGCTGTTGCGCCAATATTGACCACTCTGAGTGCGCGAGACAATAGCAAATGAAAAAGAATGATGATAGCAACTCTACCGTAGTAAAAGATAAACAAAGGTTGAAATAAATGACTAAAAACACATCTCTATACGTTGTGCCAATAAGAATCGTAGTGAGAAAACGAGTAACATCATTGCGCAGCATTCTGAAAACACCATTCTCCGGTTCTTTTTCAGCCAACTCTCGAACCTGATGAAAAGAATCATTAAGCTTGAATTAGCAGCTTCACTGAGTTATTTGTTTCTGAAAATGCATTCGTAGTTAATCATTTTTCTTAAGCAGATTTGTATGACATTCAAGATGATGCTCGAAAACCAATTCTTTGCATGGTCAATAAAACTCCAGCTTAAATGGATCCTTGCAATTGAAATCCTAAGATAAAGAAACAGATAAATGTTAAATAGGTACGTGATTAGAGGATATCATTGTAGTACCTTCCACGGCCATAATGTAGTGATGGACGTCTCAGCCATCGAAAAGAACGCGGACAGACCCAGAAGCGCGGTCAAAATCAGGCCTTGGTCCTTCAGGACTTGAAGAATCTGCAATACCTTCGGCCATACTCCGCTAAGACTCGCTTTGCTAAATGCCAAAACCCCGACCCTGGCATCCACTGTAGCTGCCTCCGCGAGAGCCCTTTGGCACCTTACCGCAAGCACCCCGCAGACAATCGCGACGAGGACGATGCGGAACCCATCTCGACTGTTCCTATCGATCGAAGAGGTGGAGGTGACAATCTTCGATCGAAAACAAGCACGGCCGGTAGGAGAACCATGGAGGCCAGGATTGTAACGGCTCCAAGCGGACAGAGAGAGGAAGGCGAGCGAGTGGGATTCTGCAGCACAGATCCGAGCGGGAAGGCTCCCTCGAGGACGGCGGGGTTGAATCGAGGGCGAGGGAGGGAAGGCAGCCATTGGATGGCGGAGGAGTACGAAGACGTTGCGCGCCGCCAGATCCATCGCCGAGGGGCGGTTGCGTTGGGGATCGACAGCGGCGCCTCGAGGGCTGGAGTTTGTGATAATTTGGGCAGGTTCCGTTCTGCTTCTTCCGCTCTTTTATTAGAAATGGAAAATGGGGAGGAAAATTCGAGGACTCTTTTTTTTTTCATCATTATTTTATTCAACCACACTTTCTATCTATTTTCATAAATCAATTTTGACAATCTCACAAATTGTTTTTAATTATTATTATTTTTTATTATTATAATAGCATAATTTTTTTCTTATTTTACAATTTTTATCTTTTTTATATAATTGTCATGTATACGAGGAAACAAAGTCGTAATTTAAACACGTTTTCATTACAAGGACCAAATTGTTGTAGGATCAAGATAAGACAAACTCAGTGTATTTATTACATAAATATTAATCAAAAAACACATTGATACCTTAATCAAATCAAATACAGAAATCTTTGATTTGATTAATCTAACTATTTTCGAATAGATCTTCATGTTATTTTTTCACCTCTTTTATTATTTTCCTCTGCCAACGAATAATAACCCAACACTAACCATTTTAAATATAATATTGATTGAATCTCTATTCGTAATCTTTGGAAGAAATATTATTTACTTTATTTATTTATCAAAATGACTTGAATTGATTATTTTAAATTATCGACTTGATTGAATAAGTCGATCGTCAACTTTATTTGGAGTTGTCCAAGTCCACGTAGGAGAAGGACTTTGTCGATTCGCCGATTCAACAAGTTGCTGAGGTGACGAGTGCTCCAAGTGTCGAGTCAATGTAGTGGATGTCGAAAGCTCGGGACGGACGTCAAACAAACCCAAAGTCTAAATCCGAGTTGCGTGAGGAGCGTCGTCCAAGGAACAAAGACGCTGAGTCCTGCAGCGAAATAATCTCCTTAAAATAAATTTGTTCCCTTCGCCGGTACTAAAAAATCATGCTTGGACGTCTGTTTTCTAGAATAAAATGATGAGACAATGACACAACCTAGTATAATTTGATGTGATGAACTGAACGTATACTTAAATGCTATTACATTTATCTATCGAGCGAAGAATTACTCGATATAATAAAAAGTAGAAGAAACAAGGGATTAACAAAGAAGAGCTCTCTATTCTCTTCTACTACTTGTCTCTCTTGGTTTCTTCTACAGAATTGCTTCTCTTATTTTTACTAGCTCAAACTTCATTCTTTTATAGAAGTGTTTTGCTCATGCTTCACCACTATACGGATGAGAGCATGTCTAGGCATGTGTCATGCATGCAAAGCAACAACATCGTGGTGTGGTAGCATTCATGCAAAACAACCACATGCATGTGCATAAGTATGCCGATGTGTTGTGCAAAAAGCAACCAACTTTGCAAAGTCCAATGACATTTGCAACGTTGCAAAGCCAAAAAGCCTTTGTAAAGCCCAATAGTATTTATAACGTGAGCTACAAGCATGTACATGCATATCAAAAGAGATGTATGAATTTAAGTGGACACATCCGATACAAGTCGTAGTGTTCACAATAGCATTATTAGGATTGTGCAATTTGGGCCCTGGATATGCACTCCCTCTACTCTATTTTAGCCGTAATGTCACACAATCGATGTGAGACTAATAATTCATAAGTCGTATTTTTATTCACATTTTTTTCAACAATCCCCCACGATGAACTTGTAACTAACTCTCTATTTAACCCTTTGGTTAGCGGATCCGTTATGTTATCCTTTCACTGCACATAATCAATAGTAATAACTCCTGTTGAGAGTAGTTGCCTAATGGTATTGTGTCTATGACATATATGTCGAGACTTACCATTATACAGATGACTATGTGCCCGACTAATTATCAATTGATTATCGCAATGTATGTAAATTATCGACATAGGTTTCGGCCATCTATAAACATCTTCTAAGAATTATCGTAATCATTCAGTTTCTTCTCCACATTTGTCAAGAGCTACAAACTTTGACAAGATCTAGTTATTACGGCTTGCTTAAAAGATT
>JBBUKS010000035.1:11525648-11541851 GCA_038050645.1 Hedychium gardnerianum
AGCATCTGGACGGGAAGCTGGGCTGATTCAGAAGGATCAGTCGACCGATCATGGAGGATCAGTCGACCGATAAAATTTGAATCATGAAAACTGATCCCGAGATCAGTGGGTCGGATCAGGTTCACCTTCACTATAAAACGAGAGGTGTCGAAGCTCAAATGACAACGAAAGAATTCAGAACGCTTCTCTCGACTTTCTGCGCTAAAGAACATGCTCAAGCAACATTTTACGCCGAGATCTTCATCAGCACTCAAGCCAGCATCATCATCATTCTAAGCGTTGAGTAATAAAGTTTTTTTTGTGGTTTAAATTTCTTACTTGCTTAAGTTGGTATATGAGTGTTACACCAACTTCATTCTGTAATCTGATCACTCTTTCAGAGGTTGTTAGAAGAGGATATTAGTGGATTGTCCAATGATACGATCCGAAGGATCGTGGGTCTTGGAGTAGGAGTCAGCGAAGGCTCCGAACCAAGTAAACTGAATGTGTGTTTTCTTTCCTTTCTTCTACTTTTCCGTTGCGTACTCGAAGTTTGCAAAAGTTTTTAAAAACCGAAAAAGAAAAGTTTTAAACACGTGATTCACCCCCTCTCTCACGTGGACTCAATCCTACACTAGATACCCGGCGACAGACTTGGAGGAGCCGACCCTATGTATGGATGGATGGTGACCTTGATGATGTTGGGACACACACGAGCATGCAGTGCGGAGGCGCCCACCTAGGCGGTTGCTTTGACAGTGACTACAGCCTTGGTTGTTACTTCATCTACCATGATCCTTTGGCATGACAGATGAGTAATCGACCAAGGCTAGTTACATGGAGAGTGTTGGTACATAAGTGGGTACATGTACGTTTCACTGAGGCTCCTTACTCAGATTTGACATTTCGTTAGATATGACACGAGTAGGGTACCTTGGTTATTGTATGTTTCATGCTTTTTTTTTTGATGATGTATATTTATCTTTTCATAAAAACAAACAAAATATGCAGCAACTCAAGGAACCAATTCCCATCAACTTCAAATTGGCCACATGCAATTGAAAAAATCCCACGGGCTTCACTCGGCAACAATCCCATGGCCAAATGAGAGTGGTAGCTCCACTCCAAATGGAAAAATTACCAATCAGCCAAATCCTCCAAGTGGCCAAAGCCAACTTGGCAAAATTTTAAATTGGTTAAATCCCAATCAACTTCTGCAAGAACTGATCGGCTGCAATCGCAAAATTGGCAAAAGCAAGGTGATCAATTCCATTCAACATTGGCATCTTTAAATTGGTCAAATTCCAATCACATGCAAAATCCGACTGGCTTCAAATGGAAAAATTTCCAATCAACGTCCGAATGGCCAAATCCGATCGGCGTCAATTGTCCAATCGACAGGAGCAAATGTAAATTCCAATGGGAAAAATTCAAGGGGCAATTTAATCAGTAATCAGTTGCAATCAACAAACTTCAATCGCTCGAAAATCCGATCAGCAACTCGACTTCGAATCCACCAATCAACAAAAATCTCACAAAGCTGCTTGTCAAAGACCGATCGACTCTAACAATCAACAAACTCCAATAGACCAAGTCCAATCCGCAGCTCGGCTCCAAATGGCACAACTTTCCAATCAACTTCAGTCGGCAGCTTTGCAAGCATCAGCTCCCGATCGGCCATCCACTCAAAGGCTTCTTGTCAGTTGCAATAAAATAAAAACACAAAACAAATGAGCTGATCGGCCAAATCCTCCAAGTGACCAAATTCACTTGGCTAAACTTCAAGTGGCCAAAGCCAATCCGATCGGCTAAGGAGCAAAAGCAAAAACACATCCTGGCAGAGGTACTCCCTATAAAAGACTTGCTCTCATGGGCCTAGGTATGCTCTTCGACGGGCACACATACTTCATTGTTTACTGTATTTCTTCTCTATTTTCTCCCCCGTTGGAGACTGACTTAAGCGTCGGAGTAGAAGGTTGAAACACCCCGGTCTCCATTCTAATCCCCTCCTTCACTTTTCTACTCCTCATAGGGCTCTCATTCGGCTCTATAGGCTTCACCGGTGGCCTCACCTTCCTCTATCTCACGGTGACTCCATCAACATTCATCCCAGTTGTCCGATGACTCGTTCGTCAACGGTGTTCCAGGCAGGAACAATACAATACAATATAATAATATATAGTATAGTGCCAAATATATCCATATTTGATTCTCATTTCATTTCTTATTCAGAATCAAACATAACGATTGAACTGGGAATCTAAGATATATCCTTAGATTTTCTTCAGTAACATACGGAGTTGAAATTCTTTTAAATGTAGAATTGAATAAAATCTATATATTGCTATTGGGATCTATAGAAGTTAGTGTGACACATAATAATTCTCAGTCATTTCTTAACATAGTCATCATACTAATAATGAGGAACCTCATTTTGATTTTTAGTAGCAATTGATTAGAATATAAAATTTCTTAAGCTTTGCTAATTTGGAGGTTTCAGATTATTACTGGATCTGTCATTCTCAGCAAAAACTATATTGGATCAATCAATATGCTTGATGCCTGTTGAACTTGAATTTCATTCTTGTTTTTTCCCCCCTCAGTTTGCATACCCTAGCACAATCCATGATCCACTACAGATAAATCAGTAGCTCCTTTCACTTTACCAGGGAATGGAACCAAGAACTTGCAATCTTTCATCTCGCAGTTTGTTTATTTTTATAGTTATAGCTATTTAAAACGAGTATATTTACGGAAAAGTGGAGCTAAATCAGTTGAAACAAAAACTAACTTGGTAGTTGCGGCTGCTGCTGGCGCTTGTACAACCATCATAATTCATGCAAGGAACCTCCTGCCATTACCATTTTTTGTTTGGGTAACACTGCACAGTTAGACAAATTTGCAAGCATAGCCTATGCTAATATGAGATGTTTATCTTTCTAGCCTTTGGACACTGCATCTTCCAGAATGCAAACTAGTGCCTTTGGTAAAACAAAGGGATTATGGTGAGAAGGTATTGCCTTCAGTTCATTTAAAATACAATGTGAGAGATTGTCCATGTGGGATATGTTTTTTAAACTAGGTTCTATGCATGATCAATCAATTTGTTTTATTACGCTCTCCTTATGGTGGTGCACCATTGATTGTTAAACAAATACTTGGGTGTCTGATATCTTCCACGTAAAGAGTCGCTACGCTAGGACAAATATTTTCATAATTTATTCTCTTCTAGAGAGTGTGAGACTATTCTGAAAGAGCCATTAAGATAACGATTTCATCTGTTGCTCCAACAATTAATTGTTGGATATTTAAATAAAAAGTTGGGAAAAAGACTCAAAAAGAGGGGAATGCCGAAGGTTGTTACGCTCATTTTGTCTCCTTTTCTTCCTTTCATGTTTTTTTTCCTAAAGCTTTTCTCATGCAGATCAAACTGATAAAAGGAGGCCTTATTGCCAAAATAATAATAATGAATATTTAGTAATTCTTTCGACGTCAAGAAAACATCACCTGGCATTTTGTGCATTTTTCAAGGTATTTTTTTTTTGTCTAACACAAAATAACTCGTTGAATAGGTGCAAAGTCATGATTCAATCTGCTGGTGCTGATGATAAGACCATCCCCGAGACCCACTCTAAACCCCCCAGGACAGTGATCGATGCTCTAACTTTTATATGGAAAAAAGAAGCATTTCCAGGATTCTTCAAAGGTCTGTAAGCTCAGATTTTGCAAACTGTTCTAAGCTCAGCTTTACTGCTCATGATAAAGGAGAAACTCTCAATGTATACTTGGATTTCACTGCTTGCGATCCGAAGATTTCTACGGGTTTCACAGTAGAGGATAAAGAGTTATTAGATCCTCTCTAAATTTTGCAAGATAAATTTTAGTTTTTAAAATGCTGCAAGTCTAAATGTGATATCTCTCTCTCTTTTGTTTTTCTCTTATAGTTCTCTCTTTAATTGAAGTGGCCACACCCAAATTATGATCTCTGTTGGAGGCTCGCACAAAGTAATCGTCGGTATGTGCATTGTTTTGTTTGTTATTTTAAATAAATGGAGGTAAAGAAAAGGTACCATGGAAATGGGACGAAGAAGAAGTGATAATATATACAATTGGGCCCCTCTTCGACTCGACTCCTCACCTTCCCTTTCATCGTTGTCCGTGCCTCGTGTTCTCACAAATTGCAAGTCACTAAGATGGCAAATGTGTACGTGTCTTCTCCTGCTTAAATGCATACTCTTTCATCGGAGCAATCATCCATACAAATATCAATTACGCAGCGACGCATACCCTTCCATCAGTAGATTCCATGGTGTTGCGTCAAAGCCATCTTGTGAGAATTTTTCTATGCTAATTTTGCGAGATATTAATCATATTGTTACTTTTAAAACAATCTATAGTCTTTTAAAATTCTAAATATTGGATGATTCTGTTTGAAATCGGTGAAATTTAGAACTCTAGCTAGGTGATTAGGAAGTTGACCGAAAAAAAACTTAGAAGGACGGACCTGCAATACTTCAGAAAGAGAAGAAGGAGCGTCAGCAAGCAGACCAAAGATCACTGTCACAGTTACTCTGACGCTCCAGTTAGAGCAATGAACGATAATAAAAAATGGGAATGAAAAATGTCTTTTCATAATGTTCTTGGTGTGATGTAGTTATATCGCCCATGCCCTGTGTCTACGATAATATCTGTACGTGTATTTCTGAGAATATTATATTTCGTATTTATTATGACATGACATGAGTTTAGGCTTTGTTAATCGAACGCCTGTGGGGAGCCAAGTTCTGGGGGTTGATGGATTCAGTCGGATGTCTATGGATAGATCCGATCGAACGCTTGTGAGAGGCCAAGTCCTGGGGGTTGATGGATCCAATCGGATGCTTATGGGTAGATCCGATTGATGTTGTTCTAGGTGCTAGGATGGGCGGTCATCCAATCGATTGGGCATCTTTCTTCGCTGATCGACTTCTAATCCTTTGCTTGTCTTGTACTCGGATTGATCTAGTCAAGGGTTTTTGACCTTCATGTCAGTCAAAATATTAACTCTTGAATTCCACATAAGCCGTCGACTTCTACCACATCACTGGGACGAACTTCTTAAAAACCTTAATGTGTATATAATGTTCCACTTAAACCCAATAACTTACTTTACAACTTTGTCAAATTTATTGAGAAAAAATCCTCAAATTATTATTGTTATTATTAACTTATGATAATTGTGCACACATCAAATATAAAATAAAGATAATTTTTTTAGTTAGTAATAATAAAATAAAATTTATTTAAATATAAATAATAATAAAAATAAAGATAAATTGTAAAGCCTGTAAAATAAAGATAATTTTTTTAATTAGTAATAATAAAATAAAATTTATTTAAATATAAATAATAATAAAATAAAGATAAATTTATTAATTATTATTATTATTATTATTTGCTGCTGATCACTCTAAAAAATTTAAATTCTAAAAACGGAAAGCGATTCTTTTTTACTTAAAATAAACTAAAAAATGTCCCTTTATTTTATTTTCCAATTTCGCCCTTCAAACTATTCGATTCCCCAAACGATAAGACACAAATAAAAACCTACCAGTTGCAAAAATATTACTCCGCTCACCAACTTCTCCACCCGCTTTTCCTACCGATCCTATGAGTGGCTCGCCTGTGGGACCCGCACTCTCCCGATCGTGAACGTGTCCTCAATTTTACTCGCACCTTCTGTTTCAACGCTGTTCGACTGGACACAAGCTGGGACGCGGGTGTTCCCACGGTGGATTAAAAGTCCCGGTATTTTTCTTTTAAATTGTATAAAGCAGGTAGGAATGCAGAAGAGTACTCAGAATATTATTATTTGATGACTCACTATTTTCTCACACCCCACGCGCTGCTGACCGCTCTCTCTCTCTCGTTTTCTAATTTAATTTTACAACTCGGGTGATCTCTCTCTCTCTCTCTCTCTAGTTCCGCCCCCTTCTCGGCTTCCTCTCTCTCCTGGTGTGGTTCCATTTGTCGCGGGCTAGTGATCTGAGCGATCGCCGAGGTTTGGCGCGTCTCCGTCGCGATCGGCCGAGCATCGAGCTGAGCTGCTGTCCCGGCCGCAATTTGTGGGCTTTGGGTGAATTTATCAGGGGTCTTCGGATTTCTCATGGGTTGTTTTCCGTGTTTTGAGTGGCCGAAGGAGGAGGCTGTGAAAAAGAATCCTAGGAAAGGTGGTGCGGAGTACAAGAAGGAGTCTTCTGCTGCCCCTTCGTCGCATCTTCGCATTTCGGGTAAAAAAAAGATCGTTTTTTATGAGAAATACTATCTTTTGTCAGAGGTCTAGATCTGATGCGTTTTATTTGCGGTTTTTTTTTTTTTTGCGAAATGTTTGTTTATTTAGTTTTGACTGTTTTGTTTTTGGATCAGTGGAAATTCTTGATATTGCTGGTAACGTTCATTAGGAGAATTGTTGAATGTCGTAACGACCCTATGCAGGAATAAGATAGGCAAAGGCGGATATTTTATAATCTATTCTTGTTGGTGCTAAATAAATATGCACAATTGTAGATAAGGTTAGTGTCTGTGATCGCCGATAGTTTTTGCCCAAATGTATACAACTCCCGAAGTAAATGGACATCTTTGTTCTAACGGTGGAATTGGTGATACAAGTACAGTATGTAGAAAATGATTTAATTTACATGAATGTCACTGATGACATAGAGCTCAATGGAGGAATACAATTCATGTAGTTTACCTCAAATAGCTGGCACAAACAATCCTTCATGATGGCGATAATGATGTTACTAATAGTGTCTACTTAATAGTTAGCTTTGAGCCAATGAGACTCAGGAGCTATATTCCAGCATGAAATTTATCATGCCTGCATTCTTCTAGAGTCTACTCAATAGTTGACTTTGAACCATGGTACTTTACACTTGAAATTTAACATTTCTTTTCATGTTGGTCTGTTGGAATCATGCTGTGTATTAATTTTTCATGTTCATTTATGTAATATTCCTATTGAACTAGACAAACCAAAACCAAGGACAGATTCAGACGTGAGAAAGGAGGCATCAATTTCCAAAGAAGGCAGTGCTGAGCATATTGAAGTAAAGTTATTCACTTTCCGTGAGCTTGCTGCTGCTACTAAGAACTTTAGGCAAGATTGCCTCTTGGGTGAAGGAGGTTTTGGTCGTGTATATAAAGGAAGGTTGGAAACTGGACAGGTTAGTGTCCTTTTGATATATAATCTACTTAGTTAGTACTCATGTGCTTTGTTTACCCATCAACTAGTTTCTTGATCACTTGCAAAGCAACTCTGAGTACATTAAGGCTGTTGCAGATGAGCCATGTATTTTTTTTTTCTGTATGTTGAGCACACAGCTCACAGCTGGCGCAAAACTTTTCAGGTTGTTGCTGTCAAACAACTTGACAGAAATGGTTTACAAGGGAACAGAGAGTTTCTAGTTGAAGTCCTTATGCTTAGTCTTGTACATCATGATAATCTTGTCAATCTGATTGGTTATTGTGCTGATGGGGATCAACGATTACTCGTCTATGAGTTTATGCCATTGGGATCATTGGAAGATCATCTGCATGGTTAGAAGTCATATCTCTTTTTTTGTTTTTCGTATTTCCATTCTGCTATTATTCCGGTTCTAGATTTAGTTTTAGAAGTTGATAATCAAGGTTTAGTTCGCAAAGTGTGATTTGTAAAGTACTTGTTATACGATCATCTACCAGGATTTTTAAGAATATAAGTGGCATTCCCTTAATGAATGCCTAAAACTTAAGGTGCTAGGGTTTATTGAAGAGCACTTGTTTAGTTCAATATATTTACATCAAATTCAATATCTTGCTTGGGATTGCTAGACTTAGACTTGAAAAATAAAATTGTGAGTTGTTTGGTTATAAACTAGGTTTCCATGATTTCTTTTAAGTAAATTGTCATTTGTTTTTCTACATATATTTGTTTCTATTTTTCTTTCCTCCATGATCTCATTTAATCCTCTCCGAAGGCAGCCGTATATTTCTATCTTCTACTAGACCTACTGTAATTTATAGCTTGTGCATCATGTTTTTAGGACTTCTTATTTTTAACCGGTGAATTTGAACCTTTAGACCACTATTATGCCTTTTGTTTTCCTATTTCTTCTTGTAGTTCAATTCTAGTTCGCTTTGAACCTCATCCTTAAATAATTTGGCTTTTGCCTCATTTTACATCATTAAAGACAACTACAAAGGGATAGCAAAGCTATTTAGAAAGATAATGATAAGATTATCCAAAACATTTTAGTGTTCTTCATTCACTAGTTCAAGTTGGAGAATGTAGTTCTTAATAGCTATTGTCTTTCAATTAATCTCATTATCTTAAGTGGAAGGAGATGAACTATAGTTTTGCATGGTTGAAAGCCTTAAATGGTCCTCTATTCATAAATCTATTATTGCTCAAAAAGTCTGCTTTTCATGAACTATAATTATGTAAACCTCTACCTTGTTCTTTGAAGTACCATGAAAGCTGCATTAAACATGCTAGCTTCATGATTTATAAAACCATTCCTACCTTTCGACCTAGTGCAAGATGTGAGTATAAGCGACAGACAATGATTCTGCGGAGGGATATATGTCCCAATTTACGATCTATCCAGATGGAAGAGGTAACTAAAAGTAAACATAATAATTTCTTGAATGATTAGAAATTTTGAATGGAGGTTTCTTTAAAGGCTTTTTCAATATTTCAATTTGGTCTTAGTAATACTCTGACAAAACAGATGTGCTTAAAATAGTAAATGTATAAACAAAATAAAATTATATTTTGGATTCTTAACCAGTTTATACTTCATATTAAATTGTTTATATTATTGGATATGTCCTTGCCTAGAAGAACTCAATTCTGTCAAGAAGATTGGACATCAAAAGCATGTCTGACCAAGGTTTAAAATCTCAATCCATGTTGAGGTTTCGGTCCTTAATCGGAACGATACGGTTTCGGTATTTTTTTAAATATAAAATATATTAATTAAAAGTAAAAAACTTAATTTAAAATTTAAAATAAAAAAATAAAAAGTTTTTTTAAAAATATATATATTAAATTAATGGGATAGTTTTATTAGAGTTTAATTAAGTCTATTTAAATTATCCCTACTATAGCTAGGCGTTGATTGAAATTATCAACCTAAGCTATTTAATTAAAAGCCTTTATCCCTATTAAATTCTCCTTCCCGTTCCGCACCAGCGATTGCGAGGGCCGCGTGACGCGTCCTTCCCGCATGAGGCCCACGCGGTGGTCGCGGTACCTTGGACTGCCGGTGCCGGTTTGCGGGCGGAACTAAATGCTTCGCCTGTATTGGGTGGGACGACACGAGATTTTAAACTTTGCTTTCGACAATTGGCATCAGTACAATTGAGGGAAATCCTTATGTAAGACGATGCTGGTACTTGTTGAATATTAGAGAACTTACCAGGTTCCAATTAGTGAAGCTTATCTTTGGTAATCTAAATGACATTTATATTTTAGAGCCCTTTCCAATGGGCAATCACAAACTGGAAATATAATCTATGTATCAACTGTACCTTCAATATATGAAAATTAAATGCTGAGAATCAGAGTACTGTTGGAGTGACTTGTGGGAAAACTAAATCAAAGACTAGCATGATAACAAAGAGTATGACAGCAATTGTCTAATGTTTAAGTAAGTTGACCAGTCAAGTGCATGAACATTAGTATTTAAATTTTCCCTTGGATGAATGGGATAGTTGAGCGGGCATGAAGTTTCTTGGAAGATTGTTTAACATATTGCCCAAGACTTATGGAGGAAAACAATTTCCTTTATTGGGTTTATGACCGAAATTCTGGCATGGCACAACTCTAAATTTTAAACCTTGGGATTAAGCATGCTATGTTTCTCATGTTGTGCACTCGTGAAGAACTAATATCCAGTCTAGAATGAGTGGTGAAAGGTTGTTTCTCAAAAGGAGTGGTTATCTAAGAACTTTTTAAAAAAAACAAAAAAAAAACTATGTTGTTGCAGACCTCTTCCATCGGATCAGTAGGTTGAGGGTCAATGTAGATCCCTTGGCTCACAACATATATGCCATTTCTAAAAATGGCTCTGTGATGCTTTATTACACGTCATCTTTGTTTAATTGGAGAGAAAACGGGAAAGAGCTATCATTCAGGCAGGTGAAGTAGGAAGATAAGTTAAAGTTTGCTGTTTACTAGGGAAGAGAATTGAGGGAGGATAGAAAATTGGGGAGATCAAAATGAGTCTTTTCTTCCCAAGATGTAGAAAAATCAACACCACCTCACCTGTTTCTTATCGTTTTTCTCAATCTTCTTCCTCCCCTACAATCTTTTTTCCCCCTAATCTTCTCTCATCCTCTCCCTTTTATTTTTCCTCACTCTCCTCCTCTTTTCCCCTTTATTATTGTCATTGTGATGAAGAAAAAAGATCAGTAAAGTAAAAGAGGAAGGAGTGAAAAAGATCAGGAAATAAAAAGAAGAAATTAACTGGAGGAGCAGGACATTGTGGAAGAAGGAAAACTATATTGTTTTTTCGGAGTGGCGGGATGAGAAATATTCTTTTCAGTTGCAGTCAAGAAACAAAATTTGCATTGTAAGCAGGTCAGTGATCTTGTCATTTGTGAGTGAAGAGATTTTGTGGAGAAAAGCAGAGAGAAAAAGCATGTGGTATAGAAGAAGTGTAAGGGAAGGGGAGACCTCACCGTCACATCAATTCAAAATCCACAGCCTCTTCTTAGGGGAATTAAGAAGAAAATAAAGCTAGGAGGGAAATCCACTCTGTTACCACGTTGATAGGTATAGTATTGTATTAGGACTTGCATAATATCTGACATGTGATAAAAAAAACTAACACGTATATTATTGACTCTGACATGGACTATTGTGATTTGGTGATGTGCAAAATTCCACTTTTTACTTAAAGATTTTCTATTGGAGGGAATTAGCTGTTGTGAAGCTTCATATGTTGGTTGTCTGTGCGATCTGTTCTTGTCGTTGACCTTATACTGCTTATTTCATTAGCTTCTTCCTGACATTGTAATCTCCAGAAGAAAACTTATTATAGCCATTGTTGTTTGGGATACCTATTTCTACAAAGACTTGATTGATAAATATTCAAATATGCATATGCTATTGTATTTCACTGATCTGCAAATTTGAGTCGCTAATCAACTTAGTTTGTTTCCCTAGTGATTCTCTGCAGTACTTTTTGACAATATCTCCTTTTTTCTTTCTGAAATACTTCTACAGGTTAGGGGACCCCTTTGTATATATTCTAGCACGCTTGTTTTCACATACACATCACAGATACTGAGAACGACAGAAAGAAAAGGTGTTGAAATCGATTCAAACATTGCCAATTTGATGATACGTAATGATTAGCAAATCATTATGTCAGTTGTCTAGAAATTCATCAGGAACATGAAATTCACTTACAAAATGCGAATTTATGATCATCTTCGAAGAGACTTGAGTTTCTACTAACAGGATCTTTATTGTTTGAACTTCTCTTTGTATCTTGGATAGTTGTCAATTGGTGTTTGTTCCCCTTAAGGGAATTAACTAATTATATGTTTGGAACTCTGATTTATTGCCTCTGTTTTTGTAGAATAGGGGCACAGAAAACTCTAGTTTCTTGTGATGTCTGGATCAGTGTACAATTAAATGATATCTAACATATTAGCTTGATTATGTTGAATGCGCTCCCAGGGCATGACCGAGTTGGTCACCATGTGGAAGATTTGCCGAATTTAAGCAAGGGTCGAATCCCGGCAAAAGTCATGGATATACTCTCCCACATGGGGGCCCACTTCGGTTTCCTGATTTACTCCCTCCCAATGGTGTGGGGCAGTGGGATGGGCATCAGGGTGACTGATTTCACCTTTTGCCGAATTGATTATGTTGAATGCCCCTTTTTCATTTTTTTCTCACAGATCTCCCTGCTGACAAGGAACCACTTAATTGGAATACCCGGATGAAGATAGCAGTTGGTGCAGCTAAAGGTTTGGAGTACTTGCACGATAAGGCAAGCCCTCCTGTTATTTATCGTGACTTCAAATCTTCGAACATCCTTCTCGGTGAAGGATATCATCCTAAGTTGTCAGATTTCGGGCTTGCAAAACTTGGTCCTGTTGGTGATAATACTCATGTCTCAACAAGGGTGATGGGAACATATGGTTACTGTGCTCCTGAGTATGCTATGACAGGGCAGCTAACTGTGAAATCTGATGTTTATAGTTTTGGTGTTGTCTTTCTGGAACTAATTACTGGACGGAAAGCAATTGATAACACTCGACCTTCTGGAGAACAAAATCTTGTAGCATGGGTATGTTCTTCCTCTTTCTGCAACTACACATCAAAACTGCATTTGGTCATTTAGTATGATCATTTTTCATGTGATTCAGTAGCATGATGTTCCTGTTTTCAGGAAAATAAAAAAGATAACATAATGTAGATATTCTGAATCGTAACTTTAGAGATTATGATTCCTGAATTTATCATGAGATTCTGTTCAGAATTTACTGAAATTCATTTACTCATTAATATCCTTTTCAGGCTCGTCCATTATTTAAAGATCGTCGAAAGTTCCCTAAAATGGCTGACCCATTACTACAAGGCTGTTATCCAACAAGAGGCCTATATCAGGCACTGGCTGTTGCTGCCATGTGTTTGCAGGAACAAGCAGCTACTCGACCACTCATAGGCGATGTTGTGACGGCACTCACTTATTTAGCTTCTCAAAGCTACGATCCAAATACAGCTAGTACTCAGCCTTCGGCCCCAAGGTCTAGAGCTGGATCTGGCAACCTCAATTCCCCACATCGAAATTCTCCAGATCTTCGGCAAAAAGATCCAGTCAAGGGAGTAAATAGAAATGCAAAAGTCGGAAGGGATGGTTCTGGTGGTGGCTCTGGTCGAAACTGGGGTTTGGAGGAATTGGAAGCCCAGGAATCTCGGATGGATAGCCCAGTTGATGTTGGTAGAGCAAGAGAATCCCTGAAGAATTCCGACCGTGATCACAGGGAGCGAGCTGTTGCAGAAGCCAAAGAATGGAGTGAAAATTGGAGAGAGAGACAAAGGAAACATCAACCGGGTAGCTTCGACAGCAAATATGAATAGAGATCCTCAGCTACATTCATTTGTATGCTATACTTCCAAGGAAAGATATATAGTCAAGAGTTTTGCTGGTCTGTTCTCCAGTGTCGTCACAGGTTGCATCATGTTGTTAAATTTTCTGTGAATAAAGATGGATGCTCTGATCATCCTTGCTTTCTTTCTTGTTACATATCTCTTCCGGTAGCTTTCCCTGAAAGCTGTGATGTGCCTTGTTGAAGCTTGTCCTTAGATAACTTACGATGGCACATAAAAAGTATTTAGAGGAAGCATCAGAAAATGTTAAAATGCAGATTTTCACCCAGGATACATAATTATACATAATTTTCATGTGAAAGTTTCTACATATTTCTGTGCTGGTCTTTTTTTTTTTTCTTTTTCCTTTTCATCAGATTTTGTTCTTAAAATCAGAAGTTTGATAAATACCTCTTTATCTTTTCTCAACTTATAATCAGCCGCTTTTCTAATTCATGATAGTAATTTTATCATTACGTCAAAACTCTCCTTCCATTAAGTTTCTATTTAAGTTAATTTAAAGATAAATTTTCTTACGATCCTTCATTTATACCTTATATTTTCTCTAAAAATTCATTCTTCGAATTGATCTTTTTTTTCAATGAAAGAACTTGCAGAGACAAATTTGGAATAATATGAAGCTACTGACTGGCTCGTTGCTCCTGATTTTTTTTTTTCGAGAATTCAAATTTCTGAATCGTGGTTTAACTAATTCCGGAGATGAATGATCTTTTCCCTAATTTATTCATCGAAAAAATCTAAAAGGATAAGTTGATTCACATTCATCTAGCAGCTAAATATTTTAAGAAGTTTCGAGGTAATGGATAATAGTTAGGTATAATTAAGGAATTTAAATTTTAAATTTTAACTGCGATCTATTATTTGGAATTTTTTCTTCAATAAAAAATAAACCTAAAAATATTGATTATTTAGATGAACATTTTGATTTATTTTAGTAATTGATAGAAAATTTTCATAGAATCTGATCGATCATTTAAATCCGATATTATTCAATCTAATTAATTATTTTTAAAAAAAAATATTTTAAGAAGAATTGAATTTGTTACTTTTGCTATTACTCCTTCTCTCTCCTGAATTCTTAACTCAGGGAAACGCAAATTCATAAATCACAAAATTATCCATGATTTAATCTTTTTTTAATATTATTTTTAAAAACAAAAACAGAGGAATTCGACCAAAATGGATGTAAAAAGGGGTAAATTTTATTAGCATTTATTTCGCCAATAGATACCATCCGCTTCCTTGTCCTCCCTCTCCTCCTCCTCGGCGGCGGCGGCGGCGACGACGGCGGCAACCTTTCCACTCCCCTCCACATCGGCATTAGCGTCGGCGCCCTCGCCGGGCGATAAGTACTCCCCGGCCTCGGGGCTCTCCATCTCCCGACTCGACGAGAAATACTCCTCCTCCGAGCCACTAGACGCCGGCTTCGCCTCCCCTGCGACGGCGGCCTCGCTTAGCCTCGACGCGTCGGGGTCAGCGTTCAAAGCGAAAGCTTTCCTCCCCCTGGCGACGGTGGATGATCGGAGGAGCACGCGGCGAGCGACCAAGTTCCCGGCGGCCACGTCCTGCTGGCCCTGCTGCTTCTGCTTGGAGCCGCCGCAACCCATTTCGCCGGAGGAGAAGAAGAGGGAATTGGATCAATGCGCATGGAACGGAGAAAAAGGGGTGCAATTACACCACGATTAAATATTGAGAATGACTATTAAATGAGCAAATTAATGCCATAGCTCCATGAACTGATGAACTCCCCTTGTGCAGAAAGAAGGCGATCAGGCCGTCCATTGCACCGGAGTTTGATCCTAGCCGTCAGATGCATTCCTTAACAAGGGAAAGAGACGATCTAGCAGAGAGTTACTTTTTTCTGCAGAACGTAAACAAAAGAGAGAGAGAGACAATAATGAAAAGATTTTGAATTTGGAAGTTACTAGAGCAGAATCCCTCTATTTCAGACTCTTTGGACGGAGAAAAATCATGGAGGTAGCAAAACCCTTTTGTATGAGGGAGATCCCTCACCCAATGAGAGACTTTGGAAGTTACTGAAACCAGGAGACGAGAAGTTAGGAATTTAAGCATATACTAGATTCAAGGAGTTGGCATTATTTTTTTTTATAATTCAATATAAAAAAAATATTATGCATGTCCTAATTATTCAGAAACAAAATATATATATATATATATATTATCTTGCAAAATGTTTATCTTCAGTGCTCTTGTTAATTTATCTCAAAATTAACATAAAATAGGTAAATTATAGATAACTACGAACTCGAATAATGATTAGTGCATGGAGAAAGGTAGGAATCTGACTACTAGTTAAGATTTACTCTCAGACCTCATGATGACAATATCCTATACTAATCAACCGTTCGTCCCTGGGATGCTTACCCAAGCGCACCCAACATCAGGAGTAATTTTTTTATTTTTTGTTTATTTTTTTTAATTCTGGAGTACGTTATTTAAAATTTCGAAATTGGATTATAATGCTCAAGTTAAAAAAAATAAATAAATAAAAAAAAACATTTAGATGCACATGGAGGTGCACGCTTTAGATGCATATAGAGACACACGGGAGATAAACAGTATATATTTTTTATTTTTTTTTAACTTAATATTATAATCTAAATCTTAATTCTTAATTCTTTATTTTAATTTTTTTCCTCTCGTGCGCATTTCCGTATGTACCGTGTATAAATTATTTTTTTTGGTATTTTTAAAAAAAATATATATTCTGAATATTATAATCCAAATTCTAAATTTTAAAGACTAAACTCTAAATTTTTAACCCTTGCTTAAAAAAAATAAAGAAAAAAAAGAGTTATACTTGATGTACACGAGGAGGTGAGTAAAATAATATTTCTATATATATATATATATATATATTTGTTTTTAAGTCGGTTATGTCAATAAAATATTGACTTTCAAATTTATATAGTTTTTATATACTGTTTACTTTTATAGCACTGATCTCATGTGCATCTAAGTTTTTTTTTTAAAAAAAAATTAACTTAAATTTTTAATTTTAAAGGTAAAATCTAACTTTGAATAAAAAATAAAATATAAAAAACCAAAATATA
>JBBUKS010000035.1:11552322-11567265 GCA_038050645.1 Hedychium gardnerianum
ATTGAGTAGCAAGCAGCTTTGATGTTTGTAAATATATTGAAATCTCAGCAAACGGTACTTGGTTGCAGTAACCTATTCCATCCTATTGATTTATCTGAGCCTCCGGTTTCACATTTCCTTTGAATAAATTCTTTGGCTATGTAAACCACGAACTCTGATTTTGAGCTATTGTTGGATATCATTAGAATCCAAAGCATTCAAAGATTCACTATGGACAATGGCAATAGTTTAATTGAGCTTCATATGTATTTGGTTTGTTTTCTTAGTTGTGAATTTTTTGTTTTTGATTCGTCACTAATTGGTACTTTTGCTTAGCCCATATGAGGAGAATAGTTTGTGGTTCGGTTCGTTTGCTTTTGAATCGTGTGTGTTGTTATGTATCATTATTACAGATTTCCAAACAATCAAGTAAAGGAATAATAAAAATTTGGTCATTTTTTTTATGATGATAAAAGGTAAAACACTAGTTCCAACGTACGTTCTCGCCAGTCTGCTGATTGCTGATTTTTTCTTTCTCTGTTCACTTTTCTCTGTCTTGTATAATTAATAAAAATAATAAAAAACTTACTCTGATTGCTGATTTTTAAAAATAGCATCAAAGCTAAATCGTTGGGTGTTAATTTTTAAACACTAATGTTGATTTTTAAACAACACTATTTTGATTGATTTTTAAAAATTAATTTATAATTTAATATACTACTTTTATAGTGCTGGTATTTAAAATTATCATCCCAACTTAAATACCAACATTGTTGTATTATTAAGTTTTTTTAAATAATAAAGGATATATTCGAACTCTAAAAAAGGGTAGAAATTCATAAATATTAGAATTAGAATTGATTTAATCGGAGGTTTTAGATTCATTAATAGATTTTGATTAAAATTTATTGATATTAATAAACTTGAGTGATTTGAATTTTTGAAAAGTTGATATATAATGGAAGATGATAGTGTAGTGAATGTATTTATGGTGTCTATGCTTGATTCTGACATCCCTACGATAAGATATGTGTATGCGTTAATTATCTTAAAGTTATAAACTTTGAAATTTTTTTAATCACTGATGTTAATTATTTCAAGCTGATATTTCTAAACACATATAGACTTCGGAACACTTCAGAAACCCGTAACACTTAGAATGAGTCTGATCCAAATTTTCTAGTCTATCAATAAATTTTGACCGAAATTTATTGATGGATTTAGGAGATTTGAATTTCTTAAAAGTTGACATGTAGTGAAACAGGATAGTGCAGTGAAGATATTTATAATATCCATGTCTGATTCTAACATCCCTACGATAAGTTAAGTATATGTGTCAATTATCTACTTCCGGAGGTTATAATTTTTGACTTGGATATCAAATTAAGATGTTCTTTGGTTTGAATTGAAACTTGTTTAGACATCTACATTTGTTATTAAGTAAAACATGTAATAGCTCATTTTCAAGCCCCAAAAATATCATTTAAAGTCTTTTCGAGTCCAGTTTCAATCAAAACTTATTGATGGATATAGAGAGCTTTGATCGAACTCATTTTAAGTGCTATAGGTTTTTAAATGCTTCAGAGTCTATATATGTCCAGAAATATTAGCTTGAAGTTATTGAGAACTGTGATTAAAAAGTTTTTAAAATTTATAATTTAAAATAATTGACACATACATATAATTTATCACAGAGATTATCATAGAGACATCAGAACCAGACATGATACCATAAATATTTTCATTATATTACTCTCTTTTATTACATGTCAATTTTTTAAAAATCCAAATAAATTTCAATCAAAATTTGAGAGTTTCGATTGGACCACTTTAACTCTTTTGGATTTTTATACTTCTTCCGAGTCCAAATATATTTAAAAAAAAAAATTAACATCACAACAATACTATTATTTCAGTTTAAGTTATGATGTTGATTTTTAAACACCAACATCGCAGCAATGCTAGTATTTAAAAATTAGAACCATAATGATTTAAGTTTTGATATTGATTTTTAAAAATCACTATCAAAATGATTTTTTTATTTTTATTATAAAATTAATTCTCATTATTGATTTTATTTTATTTTTTATTTTTTTATAATTAGATATTAAAAAAACATTTCTTTATTTTTTTATTAATCTTTTTTTTTATTTTTTTTAAATTTTTTATTAAAGTTTTAAAATTAAAAATAAATAAATTTAGATGATGTTTAAATTAAAGTTTAAATTAAAATTTAATTTAATTTAAGAGGAAGAGAAGAGAGGTAAGATATTGTGTGCATGCAACAATAAAAAAAATTAAAAAAAAGCCGGTAAAATTAAAATTAGGTGCATAATTTCAAATCTTGAGGCGTCTTTTACGTAACGTGAAACCTTAGGGACGTCTTTTGGAAATTGCCGATAAAAATGTAAATAAATACTTTTTTGCGGTCAACTGAATCCAATTGCATGCTACGTGGCTCCGGCTCCTGTCGCCGTTTGTCATACGGTTTCGAGATATTTACGCAGAATTAGGATCGTAAATGAACCAAACTTTTGTGAACAAATTTAATGTTCGACTTGATAAGAGCTTGTTTATGTTCGTTCAATATATATAAGATCAATTAAATAAATAAGTTTGAATAATTCGTTAAACTAAACAAATAAGTTTGAACACATATGTGTTCAGCTCGTTAACGTTCGTGAACAACGTTCGTGAACAATGTTCATGAACAATCATATTTATTAATAAAACTTTTATAAACATACTAAATAAATAAAATAAAATAAACAAATAAGTTTGAATTATCAAACCCAATAATCAATCAAACAAGTAAAAAATTTAAACAACAAATAAGCTTGAATTTAGAGCTCGATAACATCTAAACGAACCAAACTCAAGCCAAGCTTGAAGGGAGAGCTTGATAACATCTAAACGAACCAAGTTCGAACCAAGCTCAAGCCAAGTTTCAAACAAACTTAAGCTCATAAAAAATAAATCAAGCCAAGCTTGAACAATCATTACAAAAGCTCGGTTCATTTTAGGTTCGATTCGACTTGGCTCAGTTACCTTATCAAATAAATTTGAACACCTCAAAATTTGGTTCGGCTTGATTTATTTACGCTCAGCACAAAAATTGATAACAACAGACACTTTTCTGATAAAATCCATCCGCACTTTAATATTCCATTAAAAGGTTTTAGCTCCTATTTGGCTTCATTCCAATACTTATGGGTAGGACCTTTCTTTATTTTTGGAAAAAATTATTAAATATTTCAGTTTACTCCTTTTCCATTCTTTGTTAAATAAAACGTAAAAAAGAGAGTTTATCACTCAACTTTGCTATTTTTTAAACCATGATATTTAATTTTTTTTATAAAAAAAACTTAATATAAACAATCTTGAAAAATTAGATTGATAAATAACTAATTCGGAAATTTCTCATAGGTTCATTCAAAATTTAAAATTGATAAAACACGTCCTAAGATTTAAAAATGCCCAAAGACTTATTTTTTAAGTATCTCTACGTGGACATGACCTCATAATAATTATTGCATGAATTTAAAAATAAAAAGAAAAAAGGAAAAAGAAAAGAGGTTGTATGAATAAAAAGTATTAAGAGAAAAAAAATAAAAAATCAGATTTAACGTAAAGTAAAATAGAAAAAAGATGCATCTTTTCAGTATTTTTAAATCGGACGTCTTTTGGTTAATTTTAAATTTTGGAGGTGCCGTTTGAGAAATTCCCGTAACTAATTTTTGAAAAAAAAACTAATAGAAAAATAACTCTTTTTTTTTTTTTTCTCGTTGACTAAACATTGCAGCTTTGTTGACTTTTCCACGGCGTCCACGCGGAATAAACTTTACGGATCGGAGGGTCTTCAATTTTTGTCGCGATCAAACAAAACCATCGATAATTTCTGAGGCCGTATCGAAAAGGGGAGGAGGAGGAGGAGGAGGAGGAGGAGATCCTGAATCGGAAGGGAACCATTCCATGCCATGGTGGCGGTCGTCTCTTCCCCCCTGTCGTCGCTTTGGCCGCTCCTATGGCTAGGGTTCGCGTTAGCATTCGGGTTGGGCGGCTCGCCTGCGGCCACTTTCAAGGTCCCCTTCCGCGTCGGCGACGTGCTTCCGATCCTCCCCCACCAGATATCCTGGCCGGTCATGAATAACCTGCACAGCGCCGTCGACCTCCTACCGTCCTATGTTGGATCCATCGTCCCCGATGCCGCGGCAGTCGGCTGGAAGGGCGCCTGCTTCTTTGAGAACGAGGCGCGACTTGAATTCATCGAGCATGGGGAAGGAGGTGACAATGAGAGCAGAAACAGTGGCGCAATTCTACGTCTCAAGGCAAATTCCCGTATATATTTATATATATATATTTAAACAACAGTTTTTTTGGTAGACAAATTGAACTATGTTGCCGATATTTTAGCGTCTGTTCATCTTAAATCCTTTGGTTATTTGATTTTGTTCGGCTTAGATTAGAGTTTCCTTTCCTATCATGTTATGTTTTCGTGAGAGGGATTAATAAACTATTATGTTGATTTGTTCTCCAACTTGTTTTGGCTTTCCTTAACTAGCTCTAGGATCTACTTGAGTCGATCGCTATCAGTTACCTAAAGAAAGCGTGCAGCGTTTTTGTCCTGCATTTCTTTAAGAACTTAAAAGTGATTATATGTGTGCTACTGGTACAAACTATTAATTGTTTTTAAATTGACAGAAATTGCACAGCAAACATATAAATCCTCAAATAACATTTACAATCTGGCATCGCCTCAATTATTTTGTTCTAATACGCATTACTTTGATGATCATCTTTTGAGTAGTGGTTTAGGTCGATGTTAATTTTTTTTTCGTCTTTTCTCTTGCAGACCGATGCAGCACATAGCTGGACATGTATGGATCTCTATGTATTTGCAACACCATACAGGATAACGTGGGATTATTATTTCTCAGCACGGGAACACACACTAGGGATAAAGTCATGGGAAGATGCAGCAGAAATGGAATATGTAAATTTTGATGGACTTTTTCTACTTTCATCAGTTCATGAGAGTAGTTGAAATTGATATCTGATAATATTCTTCAGGTTAAACAACATGGTATATCTGTATTTCTGATGCCCTCCGGAATGCTTGGGACTTTGCTATCTTTGGTTGATGTTTTGCCTCTCTTTTCCAACACTGGTTGGGGCCAGAATGCTAATTTAGCATTCTTGGAGAAACATATGGATGCCGCCTTTGAGCAACGTTCTCAACCTCATCAGGCTACAATTCGAGTAGAGGATATCCATTCAGGTGATTTCCTAGCAGTATCAAAGATCCGCGGTCGTTGGGGAGGTTTTGAGACATTAGAAAAATGGGTGACTGGTGCATTCGCTGGGCATACAGCAGTTTGCTTAAAGGATGAAGCGGGTAATCTCTGGGTTGGAGAATCTGGACATGAGAATGAGAAGGTACTTGAGAGATTATAAATGTCCAATTTTAACCTTATATCATTACTTTTGAGCTTTATGGATATATTGGAAGTCCATTAATATGTCTTGAACTGCTATTTGATTAACATGATTCTTTTTCCAATGGGTAGTGACATGTAAACTTTTGCCTAATTCTCTAACTGACTATGGCTTCCTGACAGGGAGAGGAGATTATTGTGGTGATTCCATGGGACGAGTGGTGGGACTTGGCACTGAAGGATAATTCTAACCCTCAAATAGCGTTGCTGCCTTTGCATCCAGACTTACGTGCAAAATTCAATGAAACAGCAGCATGGGCTTATGCTCGGAGCATGTCTGGAAAACCCTATGGGTATCACAACATGATATTTAGCTGGATCGATACCATATCTGAGAATTATCCACCACCCCTTGATGCTAATTTGGTATGAGTGTAGTAAAGATTCTTTTAATTACAAACTTAGGTACCTTTATAGTTGTTGATTTTATCTATTAATTCATCATAATTTTTTTTTTCGTTCATTAGATTTTAGAGGAGAGCGTCGGGTGTTTTATGTGATCGTAAAATATCTCTAAAACTTAAAGAGAAGTTCTACAAAATAACGGTTAGACCTGCTATGTTATATGACACTGAATGTTGGGCTATGACTCGAGCATATGAGCAGAAGATCAGAGTTACAAAGATGAGGATGTTAAGGTGGATGTGTGGACATACGAAAATGAACAGAATAAGAAATGAGAGCATAAGAGAGAAAGTCGGAGTTGCATATATTGAGGGAAAATTTTGATTGACACGATTTAGATGGTACGTACATCCACTTAGACGACCAATAAATGCGCAATGTGAAACTATGACAAATACACATATCAAACGAGAAAGAGGAAAACCCAAAAAGACTCGATTAGCAACAATAAAATAAGATGGAATTTATTTAAGTATAGATGATGATATAGTAGAGATAGAGCCCAATAACATAGAATGATCCATATAGCCAACCTCACTTAGTGGGATAAGGCTTGATTATTGTTGTTGTATTAGATATGTGTTTATTGGGCATTCTTTTTGTTACAGTTTAGTAGGTATATGTCAGCTTCTACATTGCCGTGATACAATCATTTGCATTTAATATTCATATACTAAGGATGTGACAAATATTGGAGTGAATTTTTAATTATTCAGATTTAATTTCCTGAAGTTTTGATCTGTATTTTTGTTATTTTATATGATTTTCTATTTCCCTTTGAAGAAAACAAATCTTTTTGATGGCTGGTTCTAATCTCACTACCAATCAATTTTGATTCTATTCGTGCAAAATATTTGGCATCCTATGCTTATCGGATTGGATACCTAAGAGTTTGAATGCTGAAATATGAAAGTCTTATTCTTTTGGATTATACCTTTAGATCTACTATATATGAACAGTTAAGTTACTCAGATTAATTTTGCTCTATTTTCATCGCTTTGAATCCCTTCCCCCATTACCTCTACATCTAGGACAGATGTTAGATGCTAGGATCAAATGCTTTTGTGACTTTTCTACTGCAACATAGATCATATATGACAAATTTATGGATAACCTATGGGAATTATTCACATTTCTGTTTATTAGGAGTTTTGTTGGCTAATGAGGGAAGGAAGTACGGTCCTAAAATGGATTAGAATGGTTCTGTTATCATGCGACAAAATATTGGATGGGGTTTATTTAAGGAGTTAAGGATTTTAGAAAGTTTATTGCCATTTTATAATTAATCCTTCAAGCTTTGTTCAATGTGAGCCAAGGTTTCAATTAGTGATCCATTCTTGAAACTGATTGGTGACTGAAAAGCTACGGATTGATGGACCAACAGGTGATAGGTGTTGGTATCTGTTAGAAGACAGAAAAGGGAGCTTATTTTCAAAGGAGGGAGAGCAAGTGTGGTAATGGACAAAGAAGAGAGAGAAGTGGGAAAAGACAAAAAAAGGAGGGAAAGATGGTAAACACAAACAATAAATTGTTTATTGAGTGGATGGACAGGTATAACTTGGTCAGAGTACAAACAATCAGCAGGGCTGTTATGTACCATGCAACCACTTGTAGAGTTTGTCTTGATGCGTAGTTTATTTGTCTTTATTTTCTTTGCTAATAGGTGTTAATTAGGAACTTTTCTTGTTCATCTAAATATTTTCTGCAATGGTTTGTTCTCCAGGTAATGTCCGTTATGTCCATGTGGACTAGGTTGCAACCTGCTTATGCTGCTAATATGTGGAATGAAGCCCTCAACAAGCGACTTGGGACAGAGGTTCATGAACTAGATCATTGAAATATTTCTAGTTATATGTTTAGATCTTAGATTTCTGTGGAATGTCAGCTAGTTTGTAACTATCTCGAGTAACAAGTCAGGATGGGATATTCGCCTCGAGGTTTTCTTGCCTATGCAAGTGCATATTTGGTTGGATATAGTAAAAATACTATTTCCCATTTGCTCTTATTAAATTGATTTTCATTATGCAATTTTGGTTCATCAAAAAGTTCTATACAAAATCTCAGATGCTACTAAAACTCTAAATTCCTTACTTGAGAATATTATCGTAGATTATCATTGAGACAACTGTTAATAATGTGAAAATACAGATTGGATATTTACTAGTAGCTTAAGTGTGGGGCTAAGTGATATCCTAGTCAAAATTAACTTTTACATGATACCGTAGAGATTGTGTTCAATTTTTGCAGGTGTTAGTAACTAAAGAATATACATGCACTTCTAGCTAAGTCCAGCTACCCTAAACAATCTAGTCTAGGTTACTTGCTTCACATGTGAAAATATGTCAAAAATATGAAATATGGATTTTGCCATTTCTAACAGATTAAACTTTTCGATAAGTGATTGTCTGATTCTAGAAAATATTTTGTGGAATGAAGATGGATATTGAGAAAAATTAAACATCTTACATGTTTTGAGATGGGAAATATCCTTTTATCAGTATATGAATGAAAAGATAAGAATCTCTTGTAAATTAATGAAGCAAGGTTAGTAGGTTAAGGTTTACATAGTAGACAGATGCTGCCGATTTGCCTCAGGATCTGTTTTCAACAAAGTGCATGTGCTTGATCTACGGATGTGATAAGTAACTTGGTACATGGAAATTTGAGGTCATCTCAACTTGGTATAATTTAACATGATCCACTTCCAAAAAAATGGATGCAATTGAAACACAATATTTGTCTTAGTTGTAAATTTTTGTTATTGAGAATGCCAGTGTCTTGTATTTGGCCAAACAATACATATCTTAATGGAGTTATGATAGAAACAAACGTCTCAATCTTGTTCAAGTACCTAACAAGGCTTTGGTTGTCAGGGGTTGGAGTTCCATGATATTATTGTTGAAACCGAAAGGCGCGGAATGACCTTCGATCAGTTGCTCACCATGCCCGAACAAGACGACTGGGTTTACAGTGATGGAAAATCTACAACTTGTGTCGCTTTTATTCTGGAAATGTACAAGGAGGCTGGAATATTTGGCCCTCTTGCCAACTCCATACAAGTTACTGAATTCACTGTAAGTACAATTTTATCCACCATGGCACTCTGCCACTGTCAAGTTTTTTACGCGACATATTAGATTTTTCTTCACCAGGCTCTTACCCTATACTCCTCTCCTTTCTCCAGATTCGCGATGCTTACATGCTTAACATATATGAGAACAACCAGACGCGATTACCAAGCTGGTGCAATTCACAAGAGGAAAAGCTTCCTTTCTGCCAGATACTAGGGGATTACAGAATGGAGCTGCCTGAATACAACACTATCAACCCTTACGCGAATATGAACGAAAACTGCCCCTCCTTGCCTCCGACTTACATTCGACCCTCAAGTTGTTGATTTGTTGTTTGCTCATCACCAGAAGTGAATGGTGAATTTCACTGGGAGAAGAAGAAGTCATTAGTAAACCATTCTGTATATTTAGAACTGCAGGTTCCATGTATTTATCGACAATGGAGTTAAACTTCTGTAGCAAGATTTCAAAGCTTTCAATTGCTTGAAAATCGATTCTTATATTTCTGAGCAGGTATACAAATTTAGTATCCCATGTGTAATGAACCGGCTTAACTGAGCCGGTGTCAGGCCGGACCGGGCCGTTTTTTGTAAGCGGCCGAGTCGGCCTGCCTGTTCCCAAAGAATGATTGCCCAACTGATGTAAGGACCTTCACCCAGCGAGTCATTTCCTTGCTACCCTTTTTGGGAACCCCCCAAATGCGCATCCTCTCTCTCTCTCTCTCTCTAGGGTTTCGATTTGACCTCCATTCCATCTCCGGCCATCTTCCTCTTCGATCTGCGCTGTAAACACCATCGCCGGCGCGAGCCACTAGTTCCAACCCGAGAAGAGACCCATTCAGTAAACACTTTTACTCCCCCGTCAGCTGATGGCCAAGACCAAACCCGGGAAGAAGGACCTCGATTCCTACACCATCAAGGGCACCAACAAGGTCGTCAAAGGTACCGCCTTGTTTCCTGTGCAATTCGTGTCCTTTTTGAGCTATTACTCGGCTGCTAGTTTGTTCTCAATGCGCGAGGGCGGTACTGTAGTCAGCGACTGCGTATTGCTGCGGCCGTCGGAGTCGGACAAGCCGCCGTACGTGGCGCGGGTGGAGAAGATCGAGGCCGACCACCGAAACAACGTGCGGGTGAAGGTTCGGTGGTACTACCGGCCTGAGGAATCCATGGGCGGCCGCCGCCAGTTCCATGGCGCCAAGGAGCTTTTCCTCTCCGACCACTATGACGTGCAGAGTGCACACACCATCGAGGGCAAGTGTGTTGTCCACTCCTTTAAAAATTACACCAAGTTGGAGAATGTCGGTGCTGAGGATTACTTCTGCCGCTTCGAGTACAAGGCTGCCACCGGGGCCTTCACACCTGATCGTGTTGCTGTGTAAGCTTTGCCTGCTTTGGTTCTATTTTTTTTTCCTTTTTATGTGATTGTGGCTTTCTTGTGTTTGTACTTTTATCTGAAGTTTGTATTTTTCATTTCAGATACTGCAAATGCGAGATGCCTTACAACCCTGATGATTTGATGGTTCAATGCGACGGATGCAAGGATTGGTAAATGATTTCAGCTACTCTTTTCTCTTTTGCCTGACTTGGTTGTTTCTCTAATTGATGCAAGTTTAAATTTGGAAGTGAAGCAATCACTTCAAAGAAGCTCTTAATTTTGGTTGAATTGAGATGCTGTTTGGCTGTGCAAACAAACATTCTTTAGAGTGGCAATTTTGATATGGGAACAATCAGGCAATTGTTCTAGCAAAACCCTTTATTCTGCAAATTGCTCATAAATGATGACCCTTTATAAAAGCGACCAACAAGATCTCTAATTCGTGTTCCCCTAGTGATTGATAAATGTTTTCCATAAAAGATCTAGACAAAACCTAAATACTTGAGAAGATATAAAAAAGACAGTAAATAACTCATATAATTAATATCAGAACAAGAATTTCCATTTCTATCCATGCATGGCGGGTAGGAAGTTTGAGGAAAAAAATGGAAATTTATGAAACATTCAAATGCAAAAATAACTGACAAAAGATTTGTCTTTAGAAGAAAAAGGAAAGTTTTTAATTGTGGAGCTTGTTTAAGTTTCTACTTTTATATTTTTTGACTAGCAAATATAAAAGTAGCAAATAACTGACAAAAGATTTGTCTTAGAAGAAAAAGGAAAGCCTAGTAAAAGCATCCCCTTAAGCTTATTAGATGTTGCAAGATTTCTTCTTCATTGGTTCTTACTTGGAGGCAAGTCTGCGAGTAACAAAAGGAAAAACTCTCATAAACACGAGTACGATTACACAAGCACATGCAAAAGTATTTTTGACTAGCAAATAATTGGAACTCGTGCCTTATTGTCCTTCAATACAAGGATGATTTGTTGGCAATTCTTGCAAACACTACCGTTGATTGGTTGATTTGTAGGCAAATGTTGTTTAGGTAGCAAGCCAACACTTAAATTTCTTTGTTCTGCTAGATTTGAACAGCAGCAAGAGGAAGTGAGGATCATCAATTTCTTATTTATTTTTTATTTTTGACTTCTGTTCAAGTATGCACTGGACGAGGGAATTCTTGTCATCATCTTCCTTTTTCGTCCTTTTTGACCGGGAACACAGTATATCATGAAAAATTTTTGGAGAAAAGACAAATTGGGGACCTTGTTTAATGGTTTTTAGAAAATAGTTGCTCTAATAGGTGTTTTGTAGAAATAGAGGCCTTGTTAGGGCAATTACCCTAAACATTTAAAGTAGGTGGAGTACATGGCAGATATGCTAATGCTAAAATGATATCAAATGTAGCACATATCATAAACAGGTTGGAAAAATATTTATGTAACACATACCTCCATATTTTTTGTTATGCTTGCTTTAACCCAATAGCTACTTGTTGTGCATCTTATATTTTGTATGTAAGGTCTCACAGCTGGACTAGAATGTGTTGTGGTAGGTTAAAGATATGGCAATTTATATAGTTTTTCACTATGATCATCATGTCAGTTCATATATAACTTGAATCATCGCCAATTCATTGACATCTATCTATTAAATATCTTCTTTGTATCTTTCATTCACACTTTCCTCATACATTATGTTAAATTTCTGATGTTTGGACGAACATGTTAAAAAATGGTTCCTACGGTCACTACCTTTTCTGCTTGCAGTAATTATAGTTTGAAACTGATAAAAGAAGACTGTTTGGAAGTGAATGATTAATTTAAATCTTTGATTTGTTTAGCAATAAAATTGTGTTGTGGATGATTTTTTATGTGCATCATGCCAGCATTGCAGCAAAGCTGACTGATTTAAAATGAATATCAACAAGACGATGACAACAACAACAACCAATTTTTATCTTGTTTTATTGTTGCTAACCAAGTCTTCTTTGTCTCTCTCTTCCTCGACTAATGAAAATGAATATCACTCTTAATAATTTTTTACCTTTAGAAGATCTAAGTTTATCTTATTCCCGGATGTTGCACTTGGTGTGATCTGGAATAACTGTTTTATGATCCTTTGCTGTGTTTTTGCATGTGATGAAGTCTATTACTTGTTTTATCTATTTCACCATCTGTTCTTGGGATTTAATACTTGTCTTTGTTCTCTATTTTAGTTTCTGTCTTTCTACATGCTCTGCTGAGGTAAATAAATAATTTATTCAAATAGGTTTCATCCATCTTGCGCGGGCATGTCTATTGAACAAGCAAAAAAATTGGAACACTTTCTGTGTGCAGACTGTAACCCTGAAAGCGATGCAAAAAGATCCGCAAATGGTTTTCCCGCTTCACCAGTCTCTGAACCTAAGGTGATGTTGGTAGTATTAGTGTGCTCTTCCATTCAAGGAAAAGCATTTATATGCTCTTATTCCTGAACCAATTAACTCATGTTTGTTTAGATTGGTAACAATTCTAGAAATTCTTCATTCATATTCTATGCTGATTGCCATGGCAACACCTGCTCTCTCTGATATTTTGAGGAAGTTAAGAAATCTACTTTGTTTAGTACTTATGATACTAATTGTTACAATGTCTCAAGTCTTGACCATTGATGATTATCCTGTTGTAGTTTATGTGAAAACAGACTTATTTCTGTTTTGTTGATATCATCTTTCAGATATTGATTTTATCTTCAAGCAATCATGGAAGTTTGAAGCTTGCTCTAGTTTTACAATTTAAACATTTTGATGCAGATTGCTGCATGTAATTTCATAGCTGAGGTTATCGCTTAAACCGGTTACTCATCAGTTTCAATCAGATGAAATGAATAACATAAGGATAAAAGGCAACATACTTTAGCCACTTGAAATGTTACTCTTTTGATGCGATTAAAGCACAGCTATGAAATAGCTAATCTATCTCTGCCAACAGTTGCTACCCTTTAGACCTTTGATGGCATTTATAGGTTGGATTTGCTGTTCAATTACTGCAGGCTGAATCTAAGAGGAGGAAGAGGTAACTGTTAGCGATGGAGATTCAGCTGTGGAGGGAGAAGTTATCGACATTTTATGAAACCCCCCACTGATCACGTTGGTAGCTTGAGCTTGTACAGTGCAGAGAATAGACTGCTTGAAAGGAAACCATTGTAATGTTATGAACTTGGGAGTGTGTAAGGTGGTAAGTTGTGCAATGAGAAATCGGATGTCGTCGTTCTTGCCCTCTACATCATGTTCAACCATGTTTTATGTAGTTTGTCAAGTGTTCCTTTTGAATCAATGGCTTTATATCTAATTTTCACCATTAGTATGAAACTAGTGGTTTAGTTCGAAAAAAATTCAATTTGTTCAATTTAGTTTGAACCGATGTCTTATCGAAAACCTTTCATCTACATGATATTGGAAAGCATATTGACTTATGCTGTAAAGCATGTCAATCCGAACCTCTTTTTGTTCTTGATTCTATTTGATCTCAAAAGAAGCCTAATTGCTATGTTTTTCTCCCCTCTAAATTTCAATATCAAGTCTCACTTTGTACGTTATTTTGCAGTCATTTAATCAACCAAATCAAGCTCCTCGTTCCTGTTTTTGCCTCAGTGACCTACACAACTGAGAGTAGCGGTACAAAGTAGTGCCATCTCTGTGCTTTGCGATATCGGAATGAATCATCGAGTTGGGAAACTGTTGCTTGTGTCTCCAATTGAGATCTCGATGTTTCCCCCCTTCGCCCTCAAACTCCATCACCTCTTCTTCTCTCTTCCTCTCTTTTTCCTCATCCTCGATCGGTGCCACGTAGACGAATGGCCCCACGGGCACATCGCGTAGATCCGCAAGCGGCTCCAATGCTTGCACCACGACCCTCATGTTAGGCCTCAATTTAGGCTTGGTGCTGAGGCATTTGTAGGCTACTGCCGCAGCCTCTCGGGCTCCTTTGGCGGAGTAGACTCCATCCAATTTCGGGTCCATAACTCGGCCTAGCTTGTCGGGGTCGATGAGGTAAGGCTTAGCCCAATCGACTAGATTCATTTGCCGATTCGGTCGGGTTTTATCCACGCATCGCCGACCCGCAAGTAGCTCGAGCAGCACAACACCAAAGCTATAAACATCACTCTTGGCAGTGAGGTGCCCTGCGATACATCCATGGGTCACACAGATACCATTAGCCACAACATGAAATCGGACAACGGTCTAAAGCCTCACCAGTTAAAACGTATTCGGGCGCGGCGTAGCCGTGCGTGCCCATCACGCGCGTGCTCACGTGAGAAGCATCCCCCTGAGGGCCATCCTTCGCCAGCCCGAAATCCGACAGCTTGGCTGTGTACTCCTGCCCACCAATCGAACAAACAAAAAAAAACAAAAAATAAAAATAAAAACACGAATTAATTGTTAATTGTGGCAAAAGACAAAACGCTCGTCCCAGCGCCC
This sequence comes from Hedychium gardnerianum, assembly GCA_038050645.1. NCBI lineage: Eukaryota > Viridiplantae > Streptophyta > Magnoliopsida > Zingiberales > Zingiberaceae > Hedychium > Hedychium gardnerianum. The sequence goes on from JBBUKS010000035.1 coordinate 11,567,107, forward strand.
CCGCCAACACGGAGGAGGTAAATCACGGGGGTTAGTCTAGCCAGCCCGAACAGTGACTAGTGCATAAGGGGCAGGAACCTGACTACTAGCCAGGATTTTACCCCTAGATCTCATTGTGACAACATCTCATGCACTAGCCAACAGTTCATCCCACGAGGA
>JBBUKS010000035.1:11622266-11632876 GCA_038050645.1 Hedychium gardnerianum
TGTTCTTTACGACCGGTTCGTTAGGGACGGAAATTTCCGTCGCTAATCGTTGATATTTTTGTAGTGTCCCTTATGCACTAGTCACTGTTCGGACTAGCTAGACTAGCCCCCGTGATTTACCTCCTCCGTGTTGGTTCTGGAACGGGCCGGCGAGAGTACTGAGGGCTAGCGTTTCGCCTTTTGCCATCATAAAAAATATTTTTGAGCCCCTCAGGCATGATAGGATAGACTTCTATTCATATTTTTTTCCAGAATATATTATACATCTGCGGTATTTGAATTACTAGTGATATAAAGTATGAGATTAAGTTGATCATTTTTAAGATTAGTCGATTTAAAAGCTAGATACTGGGTTAATAAAAATAATTCTAAATTGTATTGTAAAGAAAGATCTTAATAAATACTTTTTAATTCAATAAAACTATAATTGTTTTTTACTAAATGAAAATTGTAAAAAGGTCTCACACTTTTAGTGATGCTATTTTTAAACCTTCCATGGTGTCCCTATAATTTCAAGTTCATATTTCTCGTCAGCATTCAACCTATAATTTCAAGTCTATATTTCTCCTCCTCGTTCAATCGGAATCATGATTTATGGATTTTTTTTTTTTTAAGTGAGCACTTAAAAGGGTTTTGAAAGAAATCCCAAGAAATGCTTAGAGTTTTCAAAAAAAAAAAAAATTTAAATTATTTGTCAAAAGATAATCAAAAAATTCTAATCAATAATCACACCACACTCCTTTAAACAACATTTACCTCTGAACCAAACAAATTCTTTGAATTTTAAAACCATGTTAACCTTACACATTATTTTAAAAATTATTTTCACAAAATTATTTTAAAACAATAATTGCAAGGATATTAAATAAAAAAATACTATCATTTTCATCCTAGATCAGTGAAAGTTCAACTTGACTATCTTGTACTTAAAATTCACTTCAATTTTTTATTTCAAACATAGCAATGAAGAATGTGGGGCACTCCCCGAGTTACAATTTAATAGATGAGGAAACCCAACGTACTCCTCAGTTTTAGTTTTTCGATTAAATCGATCAAACCGATATTTACAATTTACATTGGGTCCGACTTTAACACACCGAGACTGAGACCGCAACCCCTAACTAGAGACAATCTATTCATTGCATCTGTAGTTGTACTCCATTGATGGCTACAACTCATCAGACTAACAATACACTGACCATGAGTCACTGCCCATGTTCCTCTCACTTTCACCCGAGCAATCTTAGCCCGAGTCACACCGAGTCCCGACCAAACCTGACCCGACCGGCAACAGAAGGTTCGGGGGATCAAACCGCTAAGAATTAAGGATATTTTAGATCGAATTGAATGGGCTTGAACCCACCAATTATTAACGGATCATTATCAAAGACAACTTGTGCTCAAGCAAACAACAACAACAACAACACTCGGTTAATTAGTTATTTCTGTTCAGAGGGATTACTACTAGTAAGCAACGATCTTGAGGCCCAAGGAATTCCGAGCAAACTCCACCAGCTTGTCGACCTCGTCGTCTTCGATGAATCCATCACCATCTGTGTCGGCGAACCGGATTCCGCGGGCGGCCTTCCAGCCGGTGAACCGGCGGTTGATGCTGCGAATGGCGCGCCTAAGCTCCTGGCGGCTGATGCGGCCGTCCTTGTCGGCGTCGAACCTCTTCAGCCATTCCTTGAACTCGTCCACCGTCATCTCCCCGCCCGCCGCCCGTGCTGCCGACGTCGGAGCTTGCTTGATGGCCATCCTGCTTCTTGGTGCACTGCATTGTGATCAGTACCGAGTTCTTTATAAGAACATCGCTCATCACTTTATTCTGTAAAATAAATAAATAAAACGAGGTAGTGGTTTGAAGCACAGTGTTTGATAATTGATTCCCCTCCTAAACAAAAAAAAAAGAGAAAGGTATGATCAATTAGAACAATTAAGCAATTTTGCACTAGAATTTGGAAGTTAACAGATGATTTTCCTCAAACAAATATGTGATTAAAGCCTCAAGAAGAAGCCTGCTGATTGCACCAGGTGTGAAACGCCTACAGGAGATGGCAAAGTTAAAATGAAGGAACAAGATGCTTCAGTGCTGCTCACCGCGAATTGTGCTGCTGGCTGTGATGATTTCGATGAATCGAATAACTTTTTTGACACTTTGGCTAAATAATATTTCCAGAGATGCTTTGCAAGATCAGCTTGTATCATTTGCATGGTTCCTTTTTTAATCCAAATATTCGGCTTTTACTAATTTCAAAGGTGACCGTCCAACATCATAAATGTTTTTCAAACTTCCTAGACATAATATATCCTGGATGAATTCTGATGAACATTCAATGTCATAAGTATTTTTTAAATTCCCTAAGTATAATATGTCCTAACTAAAATTCAAATGCTCATTGTCTAAAAGATTCATCCCATTTCTTATCATAACACTATCATTTGCATCCCAAATATTTTCTTAGCATACATGTAGCTTGCTCTAGAAAAGAAGCTATTGATATCTCTCAACCAGACCAGTAGATAGGTTTTCTAATGGATTACTTTTTAGATAACTTATGCCATGGCCATTATAAAAATTCTCTGATATAATCAAGAACGCTGTAAAGTTCGTTGCTATCAGTGACTATTCATCGAGGAATAATTCCCTCCAAATACCAACAAATGATTTTTTTTACTTTTTACACATTAATCATGAAAGTAGATGGAAGGGTGCCATGATCATCCTGTGATACCATCAACAAAATTTAAATTCAAAATTTTGCATGGTTCCCAGCCGAATTAAAGATTCATGAGGCCGAAATGCACCAGAAAATTATATTCTGTAGACAGTTTCTTTTTGCACTCCAAATTAAAAAGCTTAAATCCGAAACAGAATGTACTGGATGACTTAATTTTTTGGGGTACAGAATTACTATGTAAATGAACTGCTTGTCTTGCAAGCGTAGCATACATGAAAATAATGTCCAATCTCAACAGCCTCTTTACTCTGAAAAGAAACTAAATAATTCTATAGCCAATTGTTGGGAATGTCATCTAGAAACATATTATATCTCAAAAAAGAATAGTGCCTTCTGTAGCCAGTATGTAAGAAATTTGCGTGCCAACATTAGTAAATAACTCGTTGAAGGAAACATAAGTATTGATGCCTGCTGACACCAGAAGGCTAGGGATCAAGGTGGTTTTTCGTCATCTAAATCTTCCATCAAATTGATGTCCGTGCGCACTGTTATTTTCTGGACATATCCTGAACAATAAAAAAGAAAGATATTTAGGCTAAACAATTGTCTAAAGAGTTTATGGGTGCCATTTCATACTAAAAAAACACTTTTTATTGCAGTAAAATAGTTTGGATCATTAAAGTACCAAAGCTGATTTACTTTTCAAGAAGAAATATATTTCAACTTCGAAAATTGCTTTCAAGGATTTGACTACTTATCCCAATCACAGTCACAATGAGTTTATATCTTCCTGGAATATTCTGCAACAGTATTTTGTATGAGGAATTTTTCTATTCTTCATTGCTAGATTTGTGTCTAATTGCTTAGCACACAATTTAAGTCGCTTGCATGAAGAAAAGGGAATCTTCATATTCGACTTGTGCAAACTCATTTTGCTGGTTTGATCACTCAATTCACTCATATGGTGAGTTTGCTTTACTTCCTACGCCTAGCTAGTGGATCAGTGAGAACCATCACTGTCAAATCTTAGACAATGCAAGTGAGAAGCATTAGCTCTTTCCAGGAAATGTGTTTTTTTGTCATTGGCAATCTTAATAAGCAGCAATTCTGTTTCATCACGGGTACCATCTTCTCATCTCTATTTTTCTTTACTGAATCAGCAAGCTGGATTCCTAAATATGATTCCTAGCACCCTGAGAGAGTCTTCCTTACCAGGTCGACAAATTTTTTTCCATTTGGGGGCATATTTAGAAGCTGCTTAGAACATATTTAATTTCCATTTGAAGATTTCTAAAAAAAATGGACATGAAAGGACCTGAACTCTTCAATGGAAAGAAACAGGCCTTAAGACAATCAAAACCAAATAGAAAAGCAAGAATTTCATTCATTGAAATAGCAAGTCAACTGGGAACACGAGAAAACTGGTCCCTAATGCTTCACTAACCATCTAATGATTACCTTTACACTGGTGCTGCTATTGCAGTGTAATTCAAATCCTTCCCACTCTAACAAGTAGGCCATTGTTACCATGACATGTAACCCAAGAAGGCATAGAAGGCAAATCCTTGTTTCCCGTGTCCTTCAAACCTGCTTCCCGACTAACAAAGATCACAATATTTCTTGTAATCACAAACAATAAGTCTCAACTATTTGGATGAGGCAACATGGATCTTTCATAGTCATTAAATTATGTCTGAGATAGTTGGGATGACTACGGTATATTGTTGAATTATTTTAATATTATATCACCAACAATACCGAGGTTTATATGGCTATATTTTACTTGTTCTCTCTTTATCCCTCATATATTTAACCGCAGTTTGATTTAATTTGTCTACTATACTATGTATAAAACTTGTGTTCATACATTTTATTTAGCATCTTAACCTATTTTCTTGCTCTCATATACAAGGTTGCACTTAACTACTCATGAACAATTAATTAATTAATTGCATTGTATATGACATTCTATAAATTTATCATCACCAATATAATAAAGCTTGTTTGAGAAACAATCAACATGGAGCTATGATAAAGTTTTGTCAGTTGCCAAAGTAATGTTTCAAGAACTCGTAAAAAAAACTATTCAAATCATCAAAGGCCACAAAAAGATGGCTAATCGGAAGCCAAAGCAATGATCACATTGTTCTGAACACTTCACTATACTAATCAGTAAACTATTGTTTCTTTATCTATAAATTATACCCACATAGAACAAGAAAACGTTACCTAGAGCAAGTCAATTCTATTTAGTTCTTGACACTTTCTTTCAATATTATAGGTCTTTCCAATTGTTGAAGATGAAGTATCTTTGAAGACCAAAAGACATCATGTTGTGGTGTCAAAACATGATGAAACGTTTTTATGGACAAAAAGAATTACGAGGGAGGAGAAATCCCGTCAGCATCTGCATGATTGAGGGATCATCAACTAAGAGCCAAGAAGGGTTGCATAAGGTAATAGAATCTAGGCGACTTCTGTTTTGCAATGAAATGAGAAATATAACTAAAAAAACTAAAAAAAGACCTATGCAGTTTAAACACTATAAAAAGTTTCTCTTGCTTACATATGACAAATGTTTTTTTATCTCCTACTTGTGCCTAGTTCTTTTCCTGAATGAAAAAGATGTACATGCATTCTAGTCCGTGCTCAAGAAAAAAACTATGAAAAAGATAAATACAAATGATTCAGTCAATCAATCTTCTCACAATTGTTTCAATCAACCACATCAAAAAATGCATTCAATTCTAAACGAAAACAAATACAATCTCAAAGAATGTAATGAGTTGCTAAAACCTATCCCAAGGAAAGGGTCAACCGCATGGAAAAATGCATTCGTTTCTAAACGGAAATAAAAACCAATATAGGAGAGTAATGAGCTATCAAACCTATTCCAAGGCAAGGAACGCACTTGCAGATCGTCTCGCGCCCCTTTTTGTTGTAGTAGCTGACAAAGCCCGTCCCTTGACAACTCCTACACTTTCCCGTCCACTCGTACACCACTTCCTTGCAATCCTATCAGATCAAAACACCGAACACCAGTGAGGCCCTCGCATTCAACTACAGACCTAAACACACGCACAAACAACAGCATTCTAAAACCTCGATGTCGGGGTCACACTGGAGCCGTCGGTCGATCTCCTCCGGGGACACCGGAGAGGAGTTCGGATAGGTCATCGGAAGAGGCAGGGCGTCGGAGTCGTCGGCCAAGTAGCTCTCCCGGTCCCGAGACCACCACCACCACCTCTTCTTATTCTTGCCGCTGTTGCTCTGGCCGTTGCTTTCCTCCTTCGCATTGACCCGACTCCCAGGGTCACGGGCCGCCATGCGTCCTCCATCCCGGGGGGCGCCGCGAGGGCGGAACCAGTCGGAGGAGGCGTCCGCAGCGGCGCGGCAACGGATGACGGGGCGGTGCGAGGGAGAGCGCGGGAGAGCGGAGGAAAGGCTGGAAGAAAGGGGTTTAGGGTTCGTGAGAGACATTGCAAGGGAAGCTCATCCCCTTCCCCCTCCTGGATGTCTCTCGCCCACCGAGGCGAGGGAGAGCTCCGACCTCCTTCCTCGAAACAAAGCGTCGGTGAGAAACGAATGCGCCTCCCAGTCCCACTGGATAATAGAATATTTCATCGGGAATTACTACGATCGTGACCGTCGATTCGGTCCAAATTGGTCGGTGATTTAGATGAACGAAGATTCTGAACTGTAATAAACCAACCGGTCCAGAGCCGTGAAGTGGGCCTTCCAAGTTCCACCATCAAGCCCATATTCCTGAGTCCAAGTCCGACTCAAGGCCCAAGGTCAAATGATCAATGGGTAATAAATAAATAACTGCAAAATATTAAAATCACACGTCGCACGTTCTGGTTATACACTTATACAGCCCGGGACAATGATGCAATAATCCCTTCAACGAATAATTAAAAAATATAAAATTTTAATTATAGTATATTATAGATTTGTTTTTTCAGTGAAACCACCCCGATTTATCCTAATAATTTATTTTTTAAAAAAAATCAAGAAATTAAATTATCATCTCAAATTTAATATTACTTAATTAATTTAATAATTTTTGTTATACACTTATAACTATCCTCCTTTCAAAAAATCTTTTTTTTTTTTCAAATTTTGCTCTACCTATTAAAAAAATTCATTGCGCTCGACTAATTTATTACATAGATTCATTGAGCCTTCTAGAAATATATTAATTTAAAGTGATTTAAAAATTTCATAAGTCTATCAATAAATTTTGAATTAAATTAAAAAAATATAAATTTATAAATTTATAAGAATTTAATAAAATTCTTAAAAGACTCTCTTGGTTCAAAAAATATTAAATTTATAAATTTTTGAAAGATATAAGTTTATCTGTCATTTTTGTTCGAAATTACCCATGAACCTAAAAGAACTTCGAATTACTTGAAGTCAAAATCAATGTACTTCTAAAAATCTTTCATATTTGAATTCGACAATATAAATTAAGAATAATAATTTTTTAAATTTATAAAAATTTGATAAAATTTATTACAAACTTATTATAAGATTTACAATAATATACTCATCAACCAAACACAGAATCAATGGATTTTTAGAATTCTCCTAGTTTAAAAAATATCCAACTTTTAAATTTTCAAAAAGTATAATTGCATCAGTCAATTTCAGATATAGAAAATTCTGAATCATTTTAAATTAAATAAATATATTTTAAAAGTTTCCTTAATATATTTATACCTTCAAATCTAAATTTAATAGTATAAATTGAAAGTAATATATTTTTAAATGGGCAGAAACTTTTGAAAATAATGAAAGAGGAGAGGGTATAATGGAAATGTAAAAAAAGTTGGGTCTGCGTGCGTGGTTTAGGAAAATGTGGAATAAATAATATCTCTAATTATTTATATCAGTAAAACCTTATTTTAAGAAAAATACTAAACAAAAATTATTCTACTCATAATTTAATACTTTGAAATACTTTGTGCCGACAATTTATTTGTAGACATCGTTTTAAAATTTCACCAAGTCGAACGATTTGAGGCATACATTTAAGCCCCAAGTCTCCCATTTTTAGCTCATCTTATCTGCTTCAAGACTTTGTTCATCCCTCGACATTGACAAAATGCTCTCATGAATTGACTAGAGATCTAGCTGAACTTATCTCACACTAGAATTCTTCAGAACCTGTCACTGTACAAGTCTGGAAAGTGTTTGAAGAAACTTCTTCTCAAACTTGAACTCTGCAGATTACAAGAAATAGCTAGCCAGAATCAAGGTTATTGTTGCTTGCACTTTGTGATGTAAACTACAACGAAACTTATAAAATTGTCCAGGTAGCTTCATGGAGATTGTTCTGCTCTGCTGCTATCGGACACTCTCAACAGCTTGACCACCAGGCCCTGCTTTGGGACAGGGAAAGGGCAGTACTCTACCTCACCACCTTGCTGCCCCATGATCTCCCACCTGAATCACAGTTCAACCAGCATTGGACCGGAATGTCGAATCGGGTTAGCCGATAATCATAGATGATGCATACCTGTAGTTGGTGACCAGATGATGGATCAAAACAAGTATTTCTAGCTTGGCTAGCTCGTTGCCAGGGCAAGCATGGATTCCAGTCCCAAATGGGAAGAAGGTGTTGGGCTTTGGAGCAACCTGTGGTATAATTTCCACCTCTTGAGAATAAATAAATGAGTTGAAAGGAACTCTTTGTACATACCTCGAATCTAGAAGGGTTGAAGATTTGAGGCTCTCTAAAGAAGTCTGAATTGTGGTGAATATTTCTGAACAAAGGCATCACTTTCCAGCCCTTTGGTATCAGGTATCCTGCAGAAGTAATTAATCCATTAACATTTGTACAATTGATGTTTGGAGAAATTAAACTAATTACCTTTGTATTCTACATCATCCACTGCCTCCCTGAAGGTGAAAGAGATGATGCTTGCCATCCTTAAACTCTCTAATATGACCTGCATAAGGTTGTTGAAGCTTATAAATATGAATTTCATTAAGAAAACTAGTTCTTGTTTGAACTGTGAGAAGGAGATCGAGAGAGTGGTGCAGAGACTTTGTGTGTGAGGATCATGCTTCGCATCTGGGACCACGTGAGGGATCGCCGTCCTTGCTCGTTCGTCTCCCAGATCGCCATTTGCTCGTCCTGCATGATCGAGCATTCCAAGGTCAGAGATGAATTTATATTCTTCGCCGGATTATTAATTCTACGGTATACGCACTTTGACCGCTTGAAGAAGTTTGGGGTCGTCGTGGAGGAACTTTAGGATCCACGTCATGACGCTGGCGGTGGTGTCCTGCGCGGCGAAGAGCACGCCGATGACGTTGTCGGCGATCTGGTCGTCGCTCAGGCGATCCTCGGAGTTCATGAGACGAGACAGTAGATCGTTGGACTTCGCCGGCGATCCGAGTTTCCTCCTCTCGTTCATGATCTCGATTAGTATGGCACCCAGTCGTTTTCTCGCCTGGTTTAAACTCAAATTGATCGACGAACAGGCAGTGGATGAGGCGGAAAAGAAGGTGTTCGACGATATATATGATACCTGGATCGCCTTGTGGTAGGCGGTTGTGGGAAAGGAATTGGGGAAAGAATTGTAACCCTTTTCGACGATGAAGAAGTTCTTCTTCAGCTCCGATCTGTGTCGATCTTCCAATTGACCTCCGAAAATCACAAGGACGCCCGCATCGAACGGGAACTGCATGCGAAATCATCGGTACATCTTGTCATACTCTGTTTTCCAGATCCATTAATGATGAAATTCCACGACTCAAAAGCTCTCACCTGCTTCATGGCATGGAAGGCGCTGAGTTCGCGGCCGTCCCAGGAGCGGAGGAGGGGGACGACGAGGCGTTCGACGTCGGGGACGATGCCGCGGAGGGCTTCATGGGAGACGGCGGCCTGGACGATCTTGCGGAGGCGGAGGTGGTAGTCGCCCTGGTGGAAGAAGAGGGCCCAGGGGCCGATCAACCGCTCCTTGCTCCTGGGATACGTCGGCTTGAAGAGGTGCGCCTGCGTCACCAGCACGAACTTGGCGGCCTCCGGGCTCGCCAGCATCACGCAGGGGCAGCCCAACAGCCGCGTCTTGAAGATCTCACCGTACCTGCATGCATGCATGCGTTCAGAAACAAACAATTCAGATCCCAATCAACTCGCAGGAAATCGAACCTTTTTTGTTTGGTAGCGAAGAAGAGATTAGGGTCTTGGGAGTAGAGTTGCAGGGTCTCCCCGATGTAAGGCCATCCCATGGAGCCCGGAGGGAGCTTCAGCTGGCGCCGGCGCCGGCGATGGGGCTGTTTACTGATCTTGTGCTTCGAGATTCTCACGAGGAGATAGATTACCGCCAGACCTATAAGAAGGGTGCAAGCAACGGCACAATCCATCCCCAATGGAGATGGAAGAATAATGGCGGAAAGAGAGAGAGAGAAAGAGAGAGAAAGAAAGAAAAAGAAGGATGTTTCTTGATCAATGGAGTCATGGGAAAGCTTCGATGAGTATATATAGAGAGGGGAAGAGGGCAAGAAGGAGTTGGCATGCGTGTTCTTGAGGTCAGGTCAAAAATGTACGGAACTAAATATATATATATAAATGATTAATCAAATCGGATAACGTCGGACTTGGGGTGACCGGCCCGACACCACGAAAGTTTTTCATCGACCATCAGGGTAAATCGGAAAGCGTTATTGGAGGTCCATCCAAATGACCAACATTCTTAGACCCGTTTTTTATTAGAGGAAAAATTCCCTACAATACGTCGTAGTTGAGATTCAAATTTTAAATCCCTTAATTATCAATTAAAAAATTTAACCATCACATCATTATCCTTCGTGCAACACTGCATGTGTCACATGCATTGAGTCCCCACGGGATGAGCTGTTGGCTAGTGCATGAGGTATTGCCACAATGAGGTCTAGGGGTCAAATCCTGGCTAG
>JBBUKS010000035.1:11724445-11736052 GCA_038050645.1 Hedychium gardnerianum
TTTTATATTTATCAATTCATGTTGTTGGGCTCTTAGGCGCGGTCATAAGCTGCACCTGGCACAGCCCAATTACAACTGTATTAAACCCTACCTGCCATGGCTCCAATTCACGTACCCAACCTGAGCTCTCACTGGCTCATAAAACTTTAAGAAAACGATCCTTAGAAAATTAAGTCATTGTACAAGCAACAAGACTAGTAAATTGTAACCTTAAACCAAACAGCACTAGAACGTCATCAATTGTCAAACGTAAAAAGTTACCCTCGTTTTTAAGCTTAATTATAATGGAAACCAAATCAGGAGGCCTCGTTTCAGTTTCACAAACTCTAATAGAAGCAGAAATAAAATCATCGGCATGGATTGGTTTCCCTAACTAACAGCACATTGGAAGCTTCAAGGGAGATGAGAATTTTGTTGCTCTTACTTCAAACTTAGTCCATCCTTCCCTTCAAGGTTCTTTCCAGTACTTCAGTCGGGGTCCTGCATGGTACATACCGAAAGTTACAGTTAGCATTCCACCTGAATTTTTTTTTTCCGATGCTCAGAAAAGACTCGCCAAACAGAGACAAAGGGTGCCTTTTGCCTTTCTCATATTTACTGGCATGTTGTAGATTCCAACTACAAATATATCTAAAGTACTTACACAAGAAGGACATGCCCTCCCCAGCCACTCAAACAGTCACGATCCACAGAAGATAATAGAGCCTGTGAGATAGTCTCAAATAATTCTTCAGGTTCCTAGCAACAAGTGAATTAAAAAGCTTAAGGCCACCGCAAATGGAAATGCTCATGAAGAGTATAAAATAAGTGCATGAGGATGATATTAGCATTCATGTTAGGATTATCGGTGTCCGGAATATTTAATTAGATTTTTCTTCAGTTGCAATGTACATAAGAACAAAGCTATTTTGCTGATTTTTTACTAGTACTAGTACGGAAATGGTTCTTAATGCAGCTCTGCTTTGAAAGTAGTATTGCTCCAAGTATAAACATCAATAATATTGTATGTTATGGTACGTTTGAAAATGTTTCCAGGAGTAACTATTCTCTTTATGAATTCTCATGAAACTAGAAAATGTTTGGTGATAAAAGTGAAATTGAAATATCAGTTCTAATGCAAATGATATTGAGACAGATCTGCAGGCAGAGTAAGCCTAAGGAACTGAGTGGTTTGACCCAGCAAGCTAGGCTGTTGGGCAAGCCATGAAGGCTTAATCGTTGGGCGGTCTAAGTAGGTTGGGCAGGTCAAACAAAATAAAAATTAATAGTGGACAGCAGAGGCAAGACAAAATATTACTTGTGGGAATATTTTTGAATCCTGGAAAGCATTCATTGTCTATTACTTGCAAAATTTCTACAAGCCAATCATCCTAATGATATTGAACCATCTATAAACCAAACTAAGGATTCATATTCTTGTTCAACTTCTGCTATATTTAATTATCTACGAATAATTATTCTACTCCATGCCAATATCATACCTTGAAGTGAATGCACCATTGAGGAAGAAACAAAGCAAAAAATGATGCATGGTCTACAAAGATACCAAGAATTATCTCAAAAATAATATTCTAGACGACTATGTGACTTAGGTATTAACTTTGGTCTCAATCTCTTGTGAAATTCTTGCTGGAGCAGCCAGATAACCAAGTTTACTATCAAGAAAAACCAATTAAACATTTCTAGTTCTGGATAATGGAAGGAAAAAACAATGAGTTTCCCCAAATTAGCAAATTGACCTTCTCACATAAACTGAAGGGAAAAAAATAGAATGAGCCTAATGATTTTCTTTAGTCCACATTAATTATCTAACTGACTTGAAGAACAATGCCTGCTTTAAGTTGAAGAGATCAAATACTTCAGGAAAGTAAAGTACCATATTGGGCTTGTACATGGATTCACATACACCATAAAGAGACTCTGAGGCTGTACCAGAAACTACAAAGTCTTTGGCAAGTTCCCTGAAAAACCAAACTATTACTAAAATTGAGGTTAAGGATAACGCCAAATTTTTTTTAGATGCCTCTATCCAAAAACAATATTAGAGTGGATAGGAACTAAAGAAAGTCAATGTTACTCAACAAATTCAAAAACATAAACGATATAGTCTGACGGGTCAAATATTTATACATAATAAAGTATTCATGTAACTTTACTGCCTTTAAGATGAGTTAATATCACACATAATGGTCTCTCAGACAATAGCAAAAGAGTATTTTTTTTCATCTTTTTGTCAACAGTGAAAAAAATCTTTCAACAAATACATACTAGGAATGGGTAGAACATTGATGAAAGGATAGCAAGGCAAATAACGTAATACCATCATCATCATCATGACGGCATGTTTGTTCCAATTATTTGGGTCGGCTATATGCAACTGATGCCTCCATTGAATTCTATGCAAAGTTATATCACTAATAATATTTATATTAATTAGCACAGAAAGGCATTTGTTCTTTAAGGAAATACAAAGAACAAAAATGTGATATGATGCCTTATGCTCCAACATTCCTAATTTCCAAATCAAATTCTCAACCTTGACAATGCCATCTGTGGTTTTTTTTTAGTTTCAAAGGAACTCAACTAGACAAAAAGCATATGCTTTTGAATAAGTATGCCTCAGTGATTTTGTAAGGTGTCATTTTTGATATAACATATTGTGTACTTGAGATACCAAATAGAATATCTATTCATCAAAATGTATCCAACAACATCATCAATCACAACAAAATACAATAGAAATTATATAAGTGTTGTATGGAACTCTTATCCAACAACAAATGCGAGACAGAATCATACTTAGCACCAAGGCAATCCATTGTACAAATGAATGGAACATCATCATCATCCAGTCCAGCAATAACAGGCTGACAGAAGTATGGACCAAATCTACAAACAAGAATAAAAAAGAGCTCCAATGTAAAAAAATGACATCATATTACAGGACAAAATAAAACAGAAGATCCATAGAAAAATTAAACGTGGACAGCTCCCAGAATGTTGTATTCTATGCATTAATACAAAATATAAACATAGCGAAGAGCTGAAAAAAAGTAAGGCACACCATTGCCAATGTTATAATTACAATAATATCTAGTCAACTCTTTCCTCCTTTGCAATGACCAGAATACTATTTATACAACTAGTTATTTGTTACACATAAAACAAGAAAGAGGGATTTCATATAGATAAGTTTTAACAATTTATATTAAGATTGCAAAAACTTGACCAATTATATCAATTAAAAAGATCTAAATGTTCATTACTACCTACATATATCTTCTTTGGAGCTTTGTTTAGTGACAACTTAACAGCTTAGTTCTCATCAAATTTTTGTTCCTCAAATAGAGAATGAACTTCCAAATCAATGTTGCAGCTAAGTTCACCCGCAAAATGCACCTAGTTAATGAGGTAGGAAATGAGAATTTGACTCAACATTCTATAAGTCATATTGTTTTTCGTATCTATGTAAATTACATCAGCGGTTGATTCGGAGAATATTTACTATACCTTGACTTAAAAATCTACATGTAAAGAACATATTTTTATTTTTCTGTATTATTTGCCGTTTATGACTGCCATCGCAATTACTTAAAAGATAGGATTAGAGTTATGCGAATTCGTAATCTTCTATTTTCTAACTTTAGCGGAAAAAATAAGTGAATATCAACAGTTTTCCAACGTGAAAAATTAAGTAGAAAAAGAAATCGTTAAAGGACAAACCTTTTCTCATACAGCAAAGCGGAAACAAGGCTTGCAAAGGTTTCTGGCTTCATATCCCTCTCTTCCCTCAGCTGATATAGCTTGTGCCTGAAGACCAAGCGTTGGTACCTACACACCCGGAACAACAACGAAAAAAAACACAGATAAACCCCCGCAACGTTGACGAACAACAAATGGAATCGTCAGACCGAAAGGCCATCTCACAGGGTTTGTGCATCGGTGGCGAGGCCAGAGAGGCCGATGTAGAGCTTGTCGTGGATCTTATAGATCCTCGGGAAGTCCGTAGCGATAGTCTGGAGGTTGACCCCGAGGCGGCGATCGCTGGCGATAGCGAAGCAATTCTTCCCGACCATCGCCACCACGGCGCTCCCATTGTACTCGAAGATCTGAGAGCCAAATCAAAAGCAAAAAACCCTACCAATTATCACAGAAACGAAAGGAAAAGCGGCAACTGGGGACATTAGGGTTCGGATCGAGCACGTACCGACATCGGCGAGCAAGCAAGGAGAAAAAAGTCGAAGCCGATCTGGGAGAGGATCGAGAGACGGAGAGGTATTAGAGACAAAAGTGGCTTGGGGAATACTCTGGCTTGGGGAGCAATCCACTCAAATCTCCAACAAAAGATGGGCTTTAGAGGCCCATATAAGAGGTAAAGTTAGACTAACCATTATTGAGAAATTGGGCCTTTAATGGATTTTGAAAGGCCCAATAATGGAGACCTGCTGATGCGTTCGCAGGACATCCGCGCAACATGTGTGGCGGTGATTGAAAAGTGATTGAAAAGCCATCCATCGCCGTCAATGGACGTCAAGATACCGCCGGAAAAAACCAGAGGGGGAGAGAGAGAGAATGGCGGGGACACTGGCGTGGAGCTTCGGCAGCGTCCTCTCTCCGCGACGTTGCTGCCTTCCCTGGCCTCGCCTCGTTGCCAGCCGGCATCTTCCTGTGGGCGGAATTGCTCGCGCGGCCACTGCCTCCTCGTCTTCCTATTCTCCGCCTCAGGCGGATAATGCTGAATCCCATACGGTAACGAAGTGGAAGTAGCAAACATTTGATATATCACTGATCGTGTATCATATAACTGTTGTTTTCCACTCTCGTTCTTCTTGAGTGTTGCTTCCTGATCGAGATAAGATAACAGAAATGATATGGCCGCGTGTTTAACCTAAAATCTGCGGTTGTAGGAATTCTAGGTACATTATTTGTGCTATTTGGGGCAGTTGCCGTGCGAGTCCTCAGGAATAGCTCGTGAATCCTAGACATTCTTCTGATTTAGCAGAATTGTATGTAGAACGATATTTCTCCATATTCGTTAGCATAAAACCATAACATGCTTAGGTGAGCATATAAACTAATAAGTTAGCTTAACTTGCCTAGGCATTACTGACAATAAGCTGACATGAAACTTTTATGTTACGATATAGCTTGTTCTTGTTGTCGAATAAGGAATAACAATTCCTGCTTAATCTACTAAATTTATCCTATGAAGTTTCTAATTACAGTATGAAAGTTAGTCTTAATTTCTGTAGCCCTCATTAATTGTTTTTAACTAAACAATTTTTATGGACATTAATGGATCTATTTTTTTGGGTAGATTTTCTAAATTATCTTGAATTTCATTTTTTTTATACATAAAATTCTTTTGTCTCTTGATAATTATATAAACTGTGCACCTTAGAGATTACTGCTAAGCAGATAACTGTTTGTCTCTCATCTAATAATTCTTCTCTGATATGTTGTTTCTCTTAAGGATGCCGTTCAAGATGCAAAAATTAGCACTGACATCCCCATATTGGCTTGCCCTATATGCTACAACCCTTTAATAAGCAAAAATGGTCCAGTCATAAGATTGTGAGTATTTATATTATTAGTTGCACTGCTTTTTTTGATGTTCTGTGTCAAGAAAAGACAATTGCATCCAAATTCTCCATTTGAACTTGGTGATTTTCTTTTGAATTTCATATATAATATACACTTTAGCTTATTACAGGGCATCTCAATCTGGGTCCAATTTTGAATGCCATACTTGCAAGAAAGGTTATCTCAGTAATGACATATATCTTGATCTGACAGTAGCTGGTGGTTCCGAGGATTATGCTGAAACTATGCCAGCAATAACTGAACTTTTTAGGTATTATGTTTGTGTCAATTATTTGGGGTTAGCTATTAAAAATTTGTGTTTGTAGATTTAGATAAGCTTTCACATTGGCTGTGGTCATATAGGTTTAGTTTATACCCAATAAATGGAACGGATTCAGTTTATACAGATTAAAGGTCTTTTTCTCTATAATTGCATTTCTGAAAATAGTCATAGAAATGATTGCTGGATTTGCTTTCACAAGATAATTAACTTTCCATTTGCTGAATAATTTTTGTTCAATATGTAGACATCTCTGGTATGATTTGTTCATGGATTAGGCTTAGGAGGTCACACATTCCTTGTTTGCTGGCGATTTGAGAACGTTACATATTTGATATGTAACTACTGTGATAAAATGATAACTTTGTTATCATTGGACTAGCTGGGCGGGTAGGATTTTTTTCTATTCACAACAAAGTGCTAAAGACGAGCTTGATATATATGTACAAGTTGAAATAGGAAATTCTTGTTTCATTTATATGTGCAAGCTAGCTTGCCTAAAAGACATAGTAAACCTCAACTTTAGTCCAAACCACATTATTTAGGTTCAAATTATTGTCCAAGGACCTATCCGAACTTCAATGATCCAGGACACGATGAGTCCATTGGGTTTTCTTTCAAGAGCATATGTTTTGAAATATTCAGACTTTCATGTTCATTATTGTTGTAGTTGATAACTTTGTAGGGGACCAAGGGCTTATAAACCTTTTGAAACATTTTGGTAGTGCTAATAAATGATTAGCTGATTCTAGAAATAAATTCGG
Source organism: Hedychium gardnerianum (assembly GCA_038050645.1). Classification (NCBI taxonomy): domain Eukaryota; kingdom Viridiplantae; phylum Streptophyta; class Magnoliopsida; order Zingiberales; family Zingiberaceae; genus Hedychium; species Hedychium gardnerianum. The sequence continues at coordinate 11,731,073 of JBBUKS010000035.1, forward strand.
TTAACGTTTATGGTTGCTAAGCTCACTTCCCAATCTAATAACACTTTTTCATCATTCCTTTATATGTATAAGTACATGTTTATCTATATTCTCTAGCCAGACAGTTTCATGCCATGCTTTAATAGATCTTGTCATTCTATTTTTGGCTCTTGAGTTCTATCTTCTTTTAGGGGTTATGTTTATCCAATTGAGCATTTGATGCCAATGCTACGACAAGCACCGTGTAAGCAAATCTCTTAGTTCCTTGACCCAAATAATTGACAAAACTTCTCTTTTGTCTGCCTGGTGTCCTAAGGCGTACTTAGCTATTTAAGCGCTTTACACATGCTAACACCTCATATGTCCTCAAGATTTTTCCATGAACACTATCTTTCTGCAATTTTCTTGACATGTGGATCCGCCTATCAAGAGTTACCCTTATAACTCCACTAGTTACCCCTTTAAATCTATCTAGCTTAGTCAAATTAGATTCCATCAGAGTTAAATGTGTGCGTAATTAGAAATTAAAGAAAGCTATTATACTTTTGTATAAACCTCAATAGAATTCATGCAACTGGCCCAAATCTTCATGATGATGATGTGACAATGATCATGATGACCCATCAACTATGTTTATATGTATTCTTAAAAAAACAGATGATCTTGCTATCAACACTGCTTTTGTTGCTGAAACTTTTTGTCTCCAAAAATGCCGGCAAAAAGTTATTATTTGAATCTCGACAGATGGGCCATGTATAATTTTTGAATTTGATGAATGACAAGTTGCAGCATTTGGTTTGGAAATATCTAACAGACAGCTTATTGAACAGGACTCCATTGGTATCATTTCTTTATGAGAGGGGATGGCGTCAAAATTTTGTATGGGGTGGTTTTCCTGGTCCAGAGAGAGAGGTTTGTTGACTCTATTTCTTGTTTCTTCTATTTAGCTTGCAACTTAATTTGAGCAGCAGATTAGGATACTATTTCTTTATTGCTTTAAGATTTGTATGTTTCAACCTGGCGGTTGCATATCGCATTCTAAAATAGCAATAGCAATGGAAACTGCTTTGAAATAAAATCAAGATGCTAATATTGTACTATTGTTAAAAACAACTTCACACGGTACTTGCAGGATCAGTATGAATTCTTACCAACCATTTCTCTTTGCATTTCCCTAATTGGACTTTTATGTTTTATTTTCATGTTCTTGGTGTCTCACTGCAGTTCGAAATGGCTAAAGGATATCTTAAACCCACTGCTGGAGGAACTATCATAGATGCTAGTTGTGGGAGTGGTTTATTCGCAAGGCTTTTTGCTAAAAGTGAGATGTTCTCACTGGTTGTTGCTTTGGATTTCTCAGAGAACATGCTGCAGCAGTGCCGCAATTTCATTAACCAGGAAGGCATTTCAAAAGAGTAATGAACTTCTTGAGACGGTCTTTTATCTTTATGAGAATTAAATCAGATTAATTCCTTTTCCATCTAAAGCATTAGCCTATAATAATCTGTTATTTTGTTTCAGGAACTTAATTTTGGTTAGGGCTGATATCTCTAGGCTTCCTTTTGTTTCAAGTTCCATTGATGCTATACATGCTGGTGCAGCTATACATTGCTGGCCTTCTCCATCTGCTGGTGTATGTATTATCTTTCTCTTTTTTTCCCTGCAACTCAAGTGATTGTCCTTCTCTTTTGTTTATTTATTTTTAAAAATGAAGAAAATATCGAGTAGGAATACGTGAGATTTGAGTTTATTATCTGACCAACAATAGTCAATTAAATTGTTCTAGGAGGTAGGCATCATCATGTCGCTACGATTGTGATTTATTCTGAAATAACTGCCCCTTTTTGCCATCTGAACTTTTGTGACTTTCTAGCTAGCAGAAGTAAGCAGAGTTCTGCGCCCTGGAGGTGTATTTGTTGCAACAACCTTCATACTTGATTTGATACCACTAACTGCTCCGATCTTGCAAACAGTTCGCCAGGTAATCCGTTCTTCATACTTGTTCCGTAGTGCAATGCTAAAACATGTTTGCACAAGTGCATTACCAACAGCCAGACACCCATGGCTACAAAGCTTACTTTGTTTGATGTGTTCGATAAGATATTCTCTGATTCGATCTTTTGTATTTATATTCCTACCTATGGAAAATGAAGTTCTTTTAGTCTGCAGTTTTTCACACGGGCTACGAGCAACTACCTCTTTCTATCCGAAGGCGAACTCGAAGATCTTTGTAGAACATGTGGCCTGGTTGGTTTTACATGCGTGAGAAATGGACCTTTCGTCATGATATCTGCAACTAAACCCAGTTAATCATCAAACTCGGAATTGATGGCAGCCTAATCCGAGTTAGCTTCTTGTCCATGGTCACTGAAAAGCTGCGGGCCTTCAGACAACTGATAGGATCTGAACTCTGATCCTGCTCTCAAATGAAGTTACTGCTGGTTCTTCCACGCCTTCCTCTCTCGAACTTAATTGTTGTATGAAAATATAAATAATTGCTCCAAGTTGGATTTCTAAATTGCTCGCCATGTGGACCCTTTAACTATGATTTTGTCTGTGTAAACAGTACCATGTCTACATACAGCAACAATTAATAAGTTATATTTAGGACAAGAGTTTGAATCTATGAATATCGACTGTTATGTTTCGAATTTATCTGAAGATTAGTTTCCTATGTTATATAAAAAAAGATTTTCTGAAAGTAATATTATATTTTAGGTGAAATCCAACACCATGGAATTCCGATCCTAAATCCAAGGAAATGGCAATGAGCACGTACCCGTAGTTAGTTACAACTACCCGGAAGCTTCGACTCACCAACACCGTTAGATCTACTTTGTTAGTTGTAACTATCAGCAAGCTTTCGCTCGCCCAACTGCAAAGTTTTATAGTGCCAGCCCATGTGCCATTGTCGTTGAATCCACAAAACAAGATCAAGATCGCCGACCCAACGATGACCGAGACGCAGACGTACAGTGACCGCCGGCGAACTCCCCATATCGTCCTCGTCCCAAGCTCTGGGATGGGTCACCTCACCCCCTTCCTGCGTCTCGCGGCCCTGCTCTCCGCCCGCGACTGCCGCGTCTCCCTCTTGACCACCCATCCCACGGTCTCCGCCGCGGAGGCCCGCCACGTCGACGCCTTCTTCGCCGCGTTCCCCGACGTCCGCCCCCTCGACCTCCACCTCCCACTGCTCGACCCTTCCGAGCTCAACTGCACCGACCCCTTCTTTCTCCGCTTCGAATCCATCCGCCGTTCGGCCCACCTGCTCCCGCGCGTTCTCGCCGACGCCTCGCCGCCCGTTTCTGCCGTGATCATCGACATCGCGGTGGCGTCCTCCTACCTCCCCGCGGTCGCCGACATGGGAATCCCTGGCTACGTCCTCTTCACCTCCTCCGCCTCGATGCTCGCGCTCTGCGCCTACTTTCCCACCTACCTCGCCACGAAGAACACTTTCGGCGTCGGCGACATCGACATCCCCGGGGCGGGGAGGGTGCCGAAGTCCAGCGTCCCCGTGCTGCTGCTCGACCCAAACCAGCTCTTCACGAAGCAATTCCTCGAGAACGGGCAAGCGCTCCCAAAAGCCGACGGCATTTTAGTGAACACCTTGCATGCGTTGGAGCCCGAGGCGCTCGCGGCGCTCAACGAGGGGAAAGTGACGCCCGATCTGCCCCCGGTGTTGGCGATCGGGCCGATCCTACCCGCGATGAGCGTGGAAGGGGAGTCCGTCTCGGCGCCGCTCGCTTGGCTGGATCGGCAGCCGGACAGATCGGTGGTGTACGTGAGCTTCGGGAGCCGAACGGCGATGCCGGCGGAGCAAATAAGGGAGTTAGGGATCGGGCTGGAGAGGAGCGGGTTGAGATTCCTGTGGGTGGTGAAGAGCAAAGTGGTGGATCGGGCGGAGGTGGAGATGAGGTTGGAGGAACTGCTGGGGGAGGAATACCTGGCTAAGATCAAGGACAGGGGGATGGTGGTGAAGGATTGGATAGAGCAGGTGGAGATCCTGCAGCACCGGGCGGTGGGAGGCTTCGTGAGCCACTGCGGCTGGAATTCGGTGACGGAGGCGGCACTGTACGGAGTGAGGATCCTGGCGTGGCCGATGGGCGGCGACCAGAGGGTGAACGCGGCGTTGGTGGCGCGGGGCGGATTGGGTATTTGGGTGGAAGGGTGGAGCTGGCAGGCAGAAGAGGAGCCAGTAAAGGCGGAGGAGATAAGCGAGCAGTTGAGGGAGCTGATGGCGGCGGAGGGGCTGAGGGCGTCGGCCGCGACGATGGGAGCCGCGGCGGCAGATGTCGGAGGAACCTCCTACGAAGTGCTAACGCACTTCGTCGAGAGGTTAACACTTTAATCGTAATGATCATTCTCTCAAAATGTACTGCACAATAATTCCTTCTTTACCAAATCCCTGTCCTCAACTAGTTGAAGAATCTTATCGATTTGGTTAATTTCTTCGCGGCCGGACGTAGGCCAGCACCGTGTACACCGTCTGCGTCGACGTGAGACCGAAGAGCAAAAACGCAGCCATCAACGCGAACGCCGACCACGGATTCCCGAAGACGGAGGCCAAATCCCCGTTGCCGTCGTCGATCGCCGCCCCGGAGCAGAGCTTGTTGAACAGGCCGAGGGAGACGACCTTAGGGTCGTAGAGCCTGGCGTCGTCGTCGCGGATGTAGAGGGGGGCCCGGAAGATGGAGGCGTTGTCCGTGCGCCATGGCTCCCAGTCGGTCTCGGCCAGCTTCTGCTCGAGGGAGACGACCCATGCTTCGTCCAAAGGGAGCCCAACGCTCTCCGACCCAGTGATCACTACAGAGCTCATTCCGATCTCGATCTGCAAAGCTCCTCCAAGATTAATTTCAACTAGATTTAGACGATGATTTGCTGCATACCGTGAATGATGGCGTTTCCCGAATTCTGTTGCAAATAAAATTGGGAAGAAGATTCTAGCAAGGTAAGAGGAAGTCGAGATGAAAAACTGGCAATAAAATAGTAACACAATAGCAA
>JBBUKS010000035.1:11747316-11757927 GCA_038050645.1 Hedychium gardnerianum
GGCCATTCGTGGTAGAGAGTTTCTCCTACAGATAAGGACCCTGATATTTTTGGATTTCCCACGAGTATCGTGGTAGAGCGTTTCTCTCGCAGTCCACAGCTGATGAGCTGGGTGTCTTGGTCATTTGTATACCCTGTGGTGGAGCATTGCTCCCATATACGAGACCCTAATTTCTATACTTGCTCCGATATATGCATATGTGATACTATATTTATATGAATTTCTGACGGTACATGCATGTGAGATGCTATACCCATTTTCATTATTGCTGGCACTACTCATGATACAGTGTGCAGCTGATTAGAGTGTCTGTGTGGTAGAGACATTCATGAGCATGTTTCCATTTGGTGAGTATCTACCTTTGAGATTGTATACCTTTGCACTCTTTATACTATTATTGATCATGTACTGTCTTTCTAAACCTGCTGATTTTTTCTTGTACACAATACCTTGCATATTACTTTATTTCAGGTTAGCATATTTGGTCGCTTGGAGGGTTCTACCCGTGTCGTCCCATGTTGCGTTGAGCTTTGGTTATTTTCTATTTGCTTTAGTGGTTTTTACTTCCGCACTTACTTTTCATTTGACATTGTAAAAAAATAACTTGGACTTTGACTTTGATTTTATTTTAGCTATGTATTTGGAGTTTTAAGTCATGTCGACACACGGTTGAGTATTTGGGTTTCTTTGATTTACTTGTTTAATAGTATACTATGTGGTTGTGCTACCTGGGTAGGATATTATTGCTTATACTGCGTGGTTGTGCTTCCTGAGTAGGGTATTATTACTTACACTTCATGGTTGTGATATCTTAGTAGGGTATTATTACTTACACTGCGTGGTTGTGCTACCCGAGTAGGGTATTTTTGTTTATACTGCATGGTTGTGTTTTGGTTTTCTTTTTGAGTTTTGTGGACTCATACCATGTGGTATTAAAGATTGTCACTAGAGAGTACCCTCTGTATCTACGGGCATGTGTACTTTTGGGGCGTGACACATCTTCACATGCAAGGCTAGTACCTTTCTTGAGGACGAAACTCTTGACTTCCTAAGTCATCTTGAAGATACTCGATGTGGATACAAGTAGAGGTGAGGCTTTTGATCGTTGATTGGTTGATGTCATTCCCGCTACATGTCATCCATCAGGTATAACTAGATTAAATTTCTTATCGTAAAATTTTATATTGCGATTATGTCTGCATGTGTTGTATCTTGCATGCGTGGATATGTGTGTTGTAATAAACTAGGAATTTATTATGTTTTATTTTCGCTATTCACGTTTTGTGAAACGTCTAAAGCATGCATCTTCATTGGGCTACCCAACAGAACTAAGGACTTGTTCTTAGTATATGGAGGAGGTGATATGGTAATACGCGGAGTATACTAATGTCAGTTTTCAGATGGACAAGGATGACTCCAAATCCCAGTCTTGATACATATTCACCGTAAATAGAGGCACAATAAGTTAGAAAAGTTTCAAACAAGAAATTATTGCTGATTCTACCACTGAGGCAGAATACATTTAGGCTTCTGAAGCAGCCAAGGAAGCAGTTTGGATCAAGAAGTTCATCACTGAATTTAGAGTGGTTTCAAGCATTGTTGAAGCATTACTAGTTTACTATGAGAACGATAAGGTCATTGCACAGGCAAAGGAACCCAGGTCTAATCAACGATCTAAACATGTGCTTCATCCCTATCACTTGATTAGGGAGATCATAAGTAGAAAAGAAATACAAATTGAGAAAAATTCCCATTAAAAGAAATCTGGTAGACCCTTTGAAAAAACCTCTATCACAAAATAAGTTTGAGAGGTATGTCGAAGCCTATGGCATTAGATACTAAGGCGATTGACATTAGACTAAGTGAGAGTATGTTATATTTGAGAGATGTCTTAAGACAATCTCCTTAAACATTGTCTTATTTATTTGATAAATAAAGTTTACTATTTGGGTGTATGCTCTATATGCATATGATTTGATCTTAAACTCAATTAATAAAGTTCACAATACAAAGCATAACATGAGAAAAATTATAATTGGATTACAATTAGTGGATATCTCATCATGTGTAATTATGTATGTATTAAAAGCTTCCCTAGTCAATGAATTGACGAGACTGCACATCATCAATTCTGTGAAACTAGCACATATTATACTGCTTGGTTTATCTGAGCAGCCGATCCTCGCTGACTAGAAACATAGGGATGTTGAGAGTTAACATGTGGATACTACTAGTTCATTGGATATGACCTTCTATGAGAGTTCATATGGTTCTTTACATATCGATGAAGATCTCATTGCAGCACGAGTTCAAATTTCCTTAGACTTGAGATATTCAAGTCATCTTGGTCATGAAGGCTTATACTTTGACATCTTAACTATACATCTCCTAGGAGGTGTAGTCATGGGATGATTTGGTATAAGTCAATATGCCCGAAAGTGTTTGAATAGCTCATAGAGGATTCACCACTCCTTTTATAAGGAGACGTATACCCTATGACCTATTGTTAGGATTATTACTCATAAATCTTTGGCCAAAGAAAAACATGTCAAGAGGATGGTGTTCTTGGACATTGCTTGAGTAATTTGAATCCACAAGACAAGAAACTACGACTTAGGCTAAGTGTGACATAGTTATCCTAGTGGGGACTAACACATAGATCATGTCCTAAATCAAGTGGTATAAGATGAGTGAAAGGAATAGAAGCATTAATAACTCTAGATGTTGAATGTTTCAGAATTTGTTCTAAAGTCAACTATGATTTTCTGGCCAATTGGGGGTCATGATATACTACTAGGTACCATTCATGATCTATTCATAATTAACGATTAATTATGAATGACTAACATAACTGGGAACCTATTGGATTACATGCATAACGAGTACATCTGAAAGATATAAAAACAAGTTAGAGAATATGATTCTCAGATAGAGAAAAATTAAGTTTGGTTGGACTAGGCAAAAGACAAATATGGAAAGTATCTGTCGGGCCAGAAGTATTTTAGGCCACACCTTTTGAATGCGGGTTAGGCCTACTCATGTGATATGGGTTGGATTTTAAGCCATGCCTCTTGTAGGCGGGTTGGGCTGACTTATGTGTTATGGGCTTCACTTGTTCCTCAAGCCTAATGAAGAGGTATAAGAGAACTCTTAATGGGAGAAAAAAATTAAGTTTTTTGTTTGTGTTTGGTTTTTCTCCTCTCCCCTAGAGTTGCCTTCGAACCCTAGAGGTGTCGCCCCCTTTGTGCCGCCGCCACGTCTCGCCGCCGGCTACTCCTCACCACCACCACCCGTTCGTCACCGACCTCCCATCAGTCGTCGACCATCCGGGTGTCGTTGCCCCTTAGTGCTACAGACCTTCTATAGCCATCAGCCTTTCTCTCGGATCACGTTGTCTCCTTCCTTTGGCTAGTACCAAAACAGAGATGTGACTTATGGCTTATGAAGTTGTCATGAAGGTATCTCAGCATGGACACTAATAGAGGCAAGTCTTGTGAGATTTGCTAGTTGATGCCTTTTCCACTAAACATCATCAGATATGTATATCCTTTAAACAACCCTAGATCCATGTTTATGTCTTACACATATACAATCTTATCATTTTGGGATGCGTGAAAAATTTAATATCAATAGTTTCACTTCTGCTACATATTTTATCAAAAAAAATATGTATTTTTGTATGCGCAAAATACCCAACAGAAGGTGAGTTCTCTCACATGCATGCACGAGCTCTTTTTCTCGTCTTTTCATTCCTTAACCCATCATTACTTGACCATCGGAGGGGTCACACTAGCCATCGCCGGTGTCTACTGACACGTGTTGATGTGCAAGCTTAGAGACAACTCAGGTTGTGAGAAGAAAGACTCTACTGGTCAGAACCCATGTGGAGGGAGGTGTGACTGCGACAACATTTTGGAACTCTATATTGGAAGTGAGTAAAGTCGAAGATGGTGAGCATGAGAAGGATAATGGTGGATCCTCATGGAGAGGGGTTGAAAGAGTAAGGGAGACCCCCTCTTGGGACAATGTTGGAGACTAAAGGAGGTTCCATCCCCTTGGGATAGCTTATGCAACTAATTATGGCTACAATAGAGGAAGTAATACTACATTATCGAACAACTTCGATGATCGAATTGGAAGCGGAAGCCCCATTAGTAAAAGCTCCGATAATGGATCCCATAGTGCAGAGCTCTAGGGGAATTGCCATTGCCTCTTAGGTCAAGCGAGGCCCAACGAGCTTGACCTGATCGCCTTTTAAGCAGTTCACAACTCCAAAAATGCCCTTCTCAGCAGCTATATTGGAAGATGGATTGTCGTTTAGCTTTTGAGTGAATATAATAGCACAATGGACCTAGAAGACACATGTGCCGATTGAAGAATGTCATTCTTCTCCATTAGTATTTTGAAGGAGTCAAGTGTTGAGTCTTTCTAACTACTTTGGTTGGACCCGCCCAGTAGTGACTCAAAACTCTCTGACCAAGCTCTATTCAATCATTTGATGACTTTACTATACTATTCTTGCATCATTTTTCTAGTTCTAAAAGGTACCGACCCACTCTTTTGAATTTATTCAATTTAAAATAGAAGTGAGAGTATATCTAAAGATTCATTCAAGTTGTACTAGAGGTTTCCTCGGTTGCCCCGGAGATCCTGACAGGAGCCTTTGTGCAAGGCTTGCGAGAAGGCAATTTCTTTCGGTCCTTAGTCAAGAATTCTTGAGAAGACTATAATGAATTACTCACCTTGATGGAGAAGTATATCAATACGGAAGAGGCACAGAAGGCACGCTAGGAGCAGAAGAGAACTCGATCGGTGGAAGCAAGAGAGAATCAGTAGGAGCACCGACCCCCTCCTCGTCCTATGCCATCAGGACACTAGACATGTCTTACTCCCTTATAAGTATCTATGGAGAGAGCTATGCAAATCTATGAAGAACAATAGTTGTTAAGGAATCTAAGAAGCGAGCTATGCAAATATGTGGAGAACAACAATTGTTGAAAAGGATGCTTGGTTCTGAGAAAGGGCCACACCACCCGTAGTCAGTCGTTTACTGTTTCTTCCATCAAGAGTATATGCATGACACACACGATTGCCAGAAGCTAGACAAAAAAATTGAACGAATCATTGGCATACATCCTCATGCTCGAGTGATGCTAGTGGCTACTATTGCATATCAACCCATGTCGTACTACCATCCTTAGACACATCTCAAGCCAGTTGTCGAGTGGAAAGAACATCAAAGATACGAAAATCCCTCTCTTGAGAGAGGACAGGGGAGAGATCAAGCTAGTGAAATCACCATACTTGGGGGGGGGGGATCATTCACTTGATCTTGGGAGGTACCATAGATAGAGATTCCAATAGGGAGAGAAAGAGGCATAGTTACCTGGAGTGCAGGGTGGTTGAGGGGTCAGCGGCCTGCACAAGGTCGATCCTCGGGTTCAACCCACAATATTTACAGGGTGGTGGTATTGTACTAATTTCGCAAGTGCATGACAAGTCATCAAGTAATAAAATATCAAATCCATAGGGATTGTTGTTGAAGATGTTGGATCATGGAAGACGAGAGAGAAGGGGGGAGTGAATCTTGTTCGATTAAAAACCTGTTCTTTTCGTGTCAATCAAAGTAGCAGCGAAATATTAAAATAAAACACGAAAGACACACTTCTATTTTACTTGGTTCATTACCTGACGACTACTACTCTAAGACCCAGCGATCCTTGACTGCTTCCAATGGGTAATCCACTATAGTTCTTCTTTCCGAAATTTTTTGCAGAAGAAAGAAACTCGTACAAATATGAGGAAGATAGTAACAACGCTACTATCTTCTTATAGCAATGGAAGTAATAAATAAAATATACCAACAACAGAGGTAGGAGATGAAGTGCAGGTTGTTGGAGAGCCTCTCTGTGTCATAGTAGAAAATCTTGCAAGTACAATAGTAGTAGAGATGAGATGGAGCATAGAGTGAGTTATATTTTCTTGGCTCAAAGCCTGAGACTTCCTTTATAGGCAATGATCAGTCGACTGATCCCCCATTCTGTTGACTAATCCTTTCAGTCGATTGATCTTCCTATCCGTCGACTAAACCCCACTCCCTTCCTTATTTGCTCTGATCCAATCCATCCAATCCATCCGATCCATCCGATCCCGAAAATCATGCCTGTTCGGTCGACTAATCTATCTGATCAATCGACGGAGTCCAAAGCTTTCTTTCCTACGTGATTCAATCTAATTGCTGTCATTTCCAAATGTGTATCGATCGACTGATCCAACTGATTTGTCGACTAATACCAGTGAATTCCATTTCTGAGTTGATTCGATCTAATCTTTACGCCACGCTGGCTTCAATCCGTCGACTGATCTCCTAGATCCGTCAATTGATAAAACTTTCACCATGTTTTACTAAACTTTGATTGAGTCACTTCCTGGCTGGTCTGATTGGTCAATAAAACCTCCTCTTTGGTCGACCGAACAAACTTTTAATCATAATTTTTTTTATCTGCAAAACAAAGTTAGCACAGGTAATGATAATACCAGTCCTGCAAAACAATGGTTAGACCAATATAAGTATGCATGAATATGACAGTTTGGACTGTCTTGATCTCAATTTAGAAACCTCCGTTGGTTTCTTTAGTTGGATCAGCGCCTAGAGTTTGTCCCTACTAGGATAAAACCTCACTACACTAAATCCAGGTGCTTACCTCAACTTACCTTCCAAACATCGGATCTTCCAGACCTGTTTGGACTTTGTTGCTCAGCGTATGATCGACTTGATCCACTAAGACTTTTCTAAATCTCCAAGTTATCACAATAACAATAGTAATACAAAATAGTATTTAGCAAACCTACACTTAGGTTTACAAAAATTCGCTGGTTTAGTCGATCGCGCGCATTCGACCGAAAACCTTTCGATCATACATGCTTGGAGTTCACTCCTCCAAGACTTCTCTTTACCTAGGGTTACCTCCCCCTGGAGTTTTTCATTTGCTTAGAATTTGCTCCTCTAAGACTTTATCATTACCTGGGGTTTACTCCCCCTAGGGTTTTCCTCCTAGGATTACTTCCCCATAGGTACCTAGGGTTACCTCCCCCTAGGGTTTTCCTCTTGCTTAGAGTTCACTCCTCTAAGACTTCTCGCTACCTAGGGTTACCTCGCCCTAGGGACCTAGAGTTATCTCCCCCTAGGATTTTCCTTTTGATAAGCCTTAAGTCCTCCAGACCCGCTTGGACTTGCTAGTCACTTGGTAGACTACCCACCCTTGCCTAACCTATAATTAGGACTTTCTCTTGCCTAACCGCAATCATGACTTTTTCTTTGCTAGTCATTCAGTCAATCTTGACCTGACTAGACTTCTCACATGACTTGGTCAATCTTGACCAGACTACATTAAACATATTGTCAAACAAACATCAAAACCCTGGAGGTCAATTGCACCAATAGAATACTAGCTGAAATCATGAAGTAAGTTATCTAGATGATTGGAAAGTTGGTTGGAATTATGAACAAGAGAGTTGAGAGAGTGAGCTGAGCACGAGAGAGAGAGAGAGAGTTGAGAGAGAGGGCTGAGTTGGGAAAGCAATTCTAGGACTTTGATTTCGTTAAGCGATTCTTAGAACGTCTTCTAAGAACTTTTTACTTTCCTATCTCTACGTATGTTCACATGTAGGCGTATCAATCCTAACACTAAACCAGGGTGTCCACCCAAACTCAATGTCTCTTCACATGAAGACCACCTAGTGTTCTCTTAAACGACTACTCCTATCACAAGGGCTCCAAAGTCATATGACTATTTTTGCCTCCTATACTCAAGACAACGAATTGGAGCAACCCCCCTTTAATCCCTAAGATAATTATCACCTCATGGTTAATCCGCCTAGATTCAAGATAATAATATTAGAAAGTCCGTTTAAAGGAATACCCTTGTCACATAGGGCTCCATGGTCATACAATCTAAATTATCCTATCTATGAGGCGATGGACTCATTATGTCCCAAGACATTCATCATCCACACAATAAAGAAAAACATAAAACATGCATGTCATGCAATAGGGAAAGAAACAATTAATTAGAACAAGTGTCAACAATTACATCATAGTTACTACATAATCCTAGAATTCAGAAATTACTCCATGGATCCAAATACATTGAAGAAAACATTCTTAAAATACAAATATGAAAATAAGGAGGAAGAAATGCTTAGAGAGGAGATTTCCGGTGTCTTCAGAATGTTTCCTTGCTCTGGAAGTAGACATATTGTTGCGGTGACTCTCTTCTTGGTGCTCTAGGGTTTCCCTAGGAAAGGGGGAACCCTCCTTCCCTGGTCAAGTGGCTTAAGAACCCTTTTATAGGCCCTCATAACCATTATAATATGGTTGAAAACCACCCAACCATGACCTAGGAAAAATGGGCCATGATCATCCTAGGGGGAACGACCGTGTTAATCCAATTGCCATTATGTGGAGAATGGCACGACTGTGCTAGGGTGACATGACCATGCTAGTCAAAGTTTCGGAGAGGGGCATCTTCTGTAGAGATTGGCACGACTGTGCCAAGGAGGCACGATAGTGTTAGACAAAGTAGTCCCCTTTGTTTGTCCTTTTCGAGTCTGAATTCATTCGAAGGAACATGCTTGTATTATAGGACACAACCAGAGCGTGTTCCTCTCTATAACTTTCCTTTTCATGAATTTTTTGCTTGATTTTTTCTCCTCAATCATGTCCTATCAATCAAAAACACAAGGAGTAGTTCTCTGAACTAAAAAGAGAAGACGTATGTATGCAAAATATGCTCATACAATGACACAAATATATGTAAAATAGTATTAAAAAGCATGCATAAATAACACTCATCAGGTGGTCACCCCCTATAATGATGCATTGGTCATTTATACCATGGTGGACAATTATGATGTAGCACCAGTCTTTGTTGATGCTGAAAGTTTAATTAATGTGATTTTTTTGATAGCCAAGGAGAAGGTGGGGGTAAAGGTGGAGGATTTGCAACTTGTCATTACTCATCTCTATGGATTTTTATGACATGTAGTCCAACCACTAGGACAGATAAAATTGTCTATTATATTAGGGGAGGAGCCCAAACAAAAGATAATTATGTCCATATTTATGGTGGCGAATGCTCCTTTATCATATAATATTATTTTGGGTTCTCGAGCCTTAAGTGCTTTGCAAGCAATGGTTTTCCCACCATAAGAAGATCAAATTTCCTATAAAAGAAAAAGTAGGAGAAGTGTAGGGAGATCAGTAGGCTTCTAAAAAATACTATATGGTGGTCATCCACATGGATTAGAGGGCCTGCCCTAGAACCACCTAGGTCGGTTTGAGGAGTCAGGGTGGTTATTGTCCCGAGTGTTACAAAGAAAGTTACTCAAGTTTTAAGGGGGTTGTATCCTGAGTTGAATCAAGACATCTTTGCATGGTCTTCGAAGGATCTTAGAGGGATCTTGCCAAAAGTGATGGAACATCACCTACACACCCTACCTTTTGCCAAACCAGTAAAGTAGAAGAGAAAAAATTTTGGCCCTAAGAAAGATAAGGCCATCTAGGAGGAAGTCCATGTTGGTGCAATTGACCTCTAGGATTTTGATCTTTATTTGACAATATGTTTAAAGAGATCGGGTCAAGGTTTACTAAGTTAATAATAAGAAGTCCTGATAGGTTAAGGTTGACCTTGGCAAAGTGAGAAGTCTTGACAGGTCAAGGTTGACCTAGACAAGTGAGAAGTCCAAGCATGTCAAGGACCAGATGCTTGGCAAAGGAAAAACCCTAGGGGAGTGAACTTTAGGTAGTTAGAAGTTTTGGAGAAGTGAACTTCAAGCAAGAGGAAAATTCTAAGGGAGTGAATCTTAGGTAGTGAGAAGTCTTGGAGGAGTGAACTCTAAGCAAGTGTGACCGAAATAAAGTTTTCGGTCGACCGCATGCTATTGACCGAACTAGCATATCTTGAATATTTCTAACACTATTTTACTTTATTATTTGTATATATTGTGCTAATTCAATGTTGTAGGAAAGTCTTAGTGGATCAGGTCAATTAGATACTAAGTATAAGAAAAAATCCAAATAGGTCCGAATGTTTGGCAGGTAAGGTAAGTCCTAGAGAGACCTTTTGTTTCAAAAGGCAATGAGGACGTGTCCTAGTTGGGACAACCTTAGGTGTTGATTTGACTGAAGTAACCAATGAAGATTTCTAAGTTGAGATCAGACAGTCATAACTATTAGATTAATCCATGCATATTTATCTTATTTTAACTTTTTTTTGAAGGATTATTCTTGTGCTAACTTTGTTTTGTAGAAAATAATAGATTTTGTGACCGAAGTGTTCGGTGTTACGTTACTGCAAGTGCACGACAACGTCGTCAGTAATATAAAAGATTATCTTATCTATAGGGATTGTGGAATAAGGCGAAGTTGTGAATTTAAGAACTTAAGAGAGAGAAGTGTGAGAATGAGGAGAGAGAGAGAGAGAGAGTTGTGAGGTCTAGGTCAAAAGGAGAGGGAAGTGAATTGTGAAAGTTAGTTTAGGGAGCGATTCTAGGCTTTCGATTTCACTATGATGTTAGATAATGTCCCTATAACATGATCATCTCCTAATT
>JBBUKS010000035.1:11774584-11798136 GCA_038050645.1 Hedychium gardnerianum
GGATAGAGCTCAATAGCGTAAAAGGATCCATATAGCCGACCCCACATAGTGGGATAAGGCTCGGTTGTTGTTGTTGTTGTTGTTGTACTGTTTACAGACTCCACCGTATTCTACTGACTTGAGCGTCGGAGGGACTTTGTCGAAATCACCCCTGGCAGTCCTGCTGACCCCCAGGCCCCTTTTATTGTCCCTTCAGGAATGGCGGGGGACCTCCATCCGTCCTACTCAGAGCTCTCGTGACGCAACCCAGAGGTTTGCGAGTGGTTCATCTGTTGGCACGATTCTCCGACGAGATCACTAACCAATAATAATGAATTAATAATTATAGTTTATGTTCAATTTTCTAACTATTAACTCGTAATTTTCAGAAGTCATTCTAATGGTGATTTACCTTTTTCTTTTTACAAAGAGAAACATCTCTCTTATTTAAACCACAAAGCAAAACCAAGTAGATGCAACTCTAATATTTAATGAAATGAAAGAAAGAACTTTCATCTCTCTTGCGCACACACTTGCTTGAAGCCTTGTATTCAGTTGTCCATGTTTACTATTAAAGTTATTACCACCTTAAAATAGAAAACTGACATATGATGCAGTTTAGAATTAAGACTAAGATACAGTTAAGATATGAAGATTCAAATGATTTTTTTTTGGTCATGAAGTTGTAAGATTTTACTTTGAAGTAGTTATAATAAAAGGAGTTTATATTCGATTCTACGGATCAAGTCATCTATTTACAATTGACTACTCTTGGAAGAATTAGCCTTTTTTCTTTCTGTAAAAAAAAACACCTAAACATGCATGTAAGGTAGTTTTCAATTTTAATAAAATCGTAATGAGTTTTCTTATATCTGAGAGATTTACTTTCTCAGTATGAGATAGTTATCCCTTTGTTGTGTGAAATTGGTACCAAAGCTTTGTGGTGAGTATTATTTAATTTTGGTTGTGCATCAGCATCCCTTCTATCAATTTCATCTCTACAAACTTGTGCCTCTATATTCTACCTCTGATCCCTTTCCTTCTGTTTGTTTCTTCCAACGATGAACATTGGAAAACCATAGACCTCTGTTTTGAAAAGGAGGTGAGTTAAGACAGGAGAGAGAAAAGGCCTTTCCATTACCAGCTTGACTGAGTATTCTTGCAACCTTTCCTTTGCTTCTTCAGATGTCTGCTGATATTTTTGTGCTGTATTTATTTGTTTTTCCTCACTGTTCAGTTTATGAATGCTAATACTATGATTGATCCGTTTACCTGTTTTTCCTCATTGTTGAACTGTTGTGAGAAGAATAATCCTATGATTCTTCTGACTGATCTTTTCTTTGGCCATGAAAAGGCAAGATTTTTTCTTTTTGCATGTTATGATGCTTCCTTGTTCTGTTCCTGCTTATCAGCTTGCCGAAGAGTGTTTTATATATCGGAAAGCCTATAATAGGCACAGTTTTTTCATGTATACTTCCCACCTAGTAGCAACACCTCAGTCCTCATTAAGTTATTGACTGGTAAATTTGGAAGTTTAAATTTGTCGAGCAGACCCAAGGTTTTCATCTTTATGAATATGCCACTCATAGAAGGAAAGTTTACTTACTTTGGTATGTAAGTGAATTACTGAGGTGAGCGTTATAAAAGACTGCATTATTCATTTGCTCTGATTCACTTTCTTCTGTAAAAGAAGAGGTTTTTCAAAACATGATCTTAGCTTTTGTAAAAATCTAAGATGTATTGTTAGCTCTAATTTTATTTGAATTTGACATCCATTAACTGATTATCCTTAAATCATACAGTGTTCTGTTTTTTAAAATTCTTTAGTTTATTCTCTAGCAAATACAAAGTTTGAAATTGTCTTTGTCAAGGAGCAATAGACAAATTTGCACGAGTAGTTTGATTTTAGCATCTCTAACAGTATATATGAAATTATTTTGTTCCACCTACCTACATTTTAGTACTTTGTTCCATCAAATAATGGGTCTTGTTACTTTTTCCCCTTTTGCAGAATATAATATTTTTTATTATCTTTTCTGCAATTAATTGAGTCCAAGGTACTCCATTTGTCTCTTTCTAGTGATTTTCAGCAATTTGTGGTTTTGTTGGCATTTATTTGTGTTTACTTCCTTTGGTATGAGTTCAAGGCCTTTCTCTGATGGCACTGAAGATGTTGGATTAGGGGGTTGCATTCAATCTTGGTAATCCTTGAGGAAGTTATAAAATTTTACTGCATTGGCATTAGTCCTTGATTGGATTGGTATGCTACTGCTTGTATGAATGCAAAATTATCAAAATCTTGAAAGATGGATTTTGGAACCATTGTTGAGTTTGTTGATAAACCTTCATTGATACCTCTTCAAGTAAAAAGT
Organism: Hedychium gardnerianum; assembly: GCA_038050645.1. Classification (NCBI taxonomy): domain Eukaryota; kingdom Viridiplantae; phylum Streptophyta; class Magnoliopsida; order Zingiberales; family Zingiberaceae; genus Hedychium; species Hedychium gardnerianum. Next base: position 11,776,936 of record JBBUKS010000035.1, read on the forward strand.
TGGTGTTTTCATGAAACAGTAATCTGAAAAATAAAATGAGGATGAATGGGACAGTACACGTTTTGCATCCTTCATTAATTGGTACAGATAAGTCTTTTTTAACCTTTTGAATTCACCTCATCCCTTTGGCTCCACTCACATGAGTCTATTAGGAGGGTCAATTGCATAGTTATAATGTGTTTTTCTCACTTATCATCAAGTAGCTCTACAACAGCTCCACATACTCATCCTGATCTGTCATTCAAGTGCTTAAAATCTTCTTCTCTATACCTTATCAGCAGAGTTATGGTTCTTCACATATTACATATTTTTTCCCTTTTGTTCTTCAAATGTTGTTATTTTAATCTCAAGAACTATACATATTTCAGCGACATGCAGATTTTGTTTGTATATTACATCAATATTTTGTTTAACATGTATATAAATATGCCTGCTGTGGCCACGCAGAGCTGCAAAACTAGTTTGGAAATATATTCAGTCAGTTCCTTCTGTTGGGAATGTATTGCATTCTCTTCTCTACGAATAGGATAGTAAGAGTGCCCTAGATTCTTCATTAACAAAGTCTGTGCTAGGTTTCCTATAGGATGATGGTCCCCTTCTTGCCTCTTGGCTATTCTTTGTTTTGTCAATTATTGAGGAATTACCTAATACTGGTTTGTCTTTTGTTTTCCATAAGAGGAAGTACAGTTACTCTTTCGGCATTTGTCATACTAAACTTAGCTTTGGTACCCTCTGGTCCGAGGAGCTTTTGTCACAGCCAAATAATGCATCTTCTCTCTGGAACTGATTTTTCCAACATACTACTGAGTCTTAAAAAGCTTAATATGGTTCTTCTGTGATTTACCTTCGCAATGATATCGGCTGTGTTAAGTTTCTGGATATGCAATAAGACTGAAGATTCTGCTAGCTTTTTGATTGCTCGGCAAATACTTTTCTCTATCCTTTGACAACTTTCTGAGTGATGAAAACCCAATATGCTGCTAATATTAATTTTCCCATTTTGTTTTGCTCAAACATTTATTTGGTCTTTTTATATGAATACACGTCTAAGACCATAGCAAACAATTGTTGTATTTGCATCCATGAAAATTATAACCTATGCATTTTCGGAACTGACAGTTCATACTGAATGAGGATGCAAGTCCAAGAAAGAATGAGATTGTGTTCATATCGCCTACTGCTGAGGAGATTAAGAATAAGAGACAGTTGCAGCAATACTTGAAGTCACATCCTGGAGGGCCCTCTTCAAGTGAATTTGACTGGGGAACTGGTACCCTCACTCTCACTCAGTATTTCTTAATGCAAGTTGAATGCTGCAATTATGCAAATTGCATATGTATGATTATTGCACGCTTGTACCGGTGTTTTGGTTTGCTCATAAAAAACATGTATGCAGGTGACACTCCAAGGCGTTCTGCAAGAATTAGAGATCGAGTCAAGACAATAGATAGCTCAGACGATGAGAAGCCAAAAAAGCGCGAAAGGAAATCAAGCTCAAAGAAAGCGACAAAAGACAAGAAGGACAGTGGAGACGGAGTCGATGTCACTTCAGAGGCAAAGGAAGATGCTGTAATGGAAGAGGCTAAAGCCCCGACTGATGTGGAAATCCAGGATGCTGAAGATGAAAACAAGGTTAATGGTGAGGCTTTAACGACTGGGACTGAAGTGAATGAGGTCGTTGCTGCTGAAGAGATCCCAACAAATGAGGATGCTTCTGTGGGAGTTGTGAATGACAGTGCAGGTGAGCAAAATTCAACCCTTGGAACCAACAGAAACATCGAAGAGAAAACAGCGGCGAATTCGGAGAACCATGATGCAGTATCTGCAACCGAAGCTGATAAGCCAGCTGATAATCAAGGGGATCTAGCAGCAAATAGCATTCGGGAGGAGGATTCCAGTACTGCTGTCCCCAAGGATGCCCCTTCAGGGAATGTTGATGCACAGCATCTGCCCAAGGCTTCTCCTATCAAAACTTAGTGTATTGTCGACTAAACAATGGTTTGTTGATTCTAGGGTTTAGTGTGATCTTCTGGACGCGTCTGCTTGTAATGTATGAACTTGTAACTAGAGCATTTGCTCTGCTACTCCCACACTCTAAATGTTGTGAATCTCCTGTATGTACTTTAGGTAGATTATTATCTAACCTAAAACCTATTCCTGACGTAATATCCTGTAGTCATTAAGGAATTCTAGGGTCTTCCAGATTGGCATTAAACCTTCATTCTTGAATTGCTTTGTCAAATGAATTCTCAAAAAGTAGCTCGATACAGAAATGCATGTATCTAGGCTCGAGCACTGCAAGCACATAATCAGATTCCATGGTCATGGAGTTTTTTTTTCTTTTTAAAACAAAAATGCTTCGAACACATCAAGAGGGTAACTGAATTATCAAGCAAACTCAGCGATAACGGCGAAGGGATAATGTCTGGTTCCGCTTCCAGGTTGCCCGGCGAGATGGCCTGGCCTTGTGATGGCGATGACCTTTGCCGCGAAGACCCCGGTACTTCTTACCAGCCGAAGTGAGCCCACGAAGCTCACGGTGCTTGTGAACACCCTTGCAGATCCAGTTGATCCTCGGGTCATTGCGGATCACTGTGTGAGCTGCGTCGACAAGGATGACCTCAAAATACTTGTAGGTTGAATCCTGCATAGCATAAGAATACAAGCTATTGCAATTGTAAACGTCTGGAATATCAGGAACACTTGGAGCAAAACTGTGAAGGTGTGAGCATTGTCAAACGAGAGAAATTATCGAACCTCATTAACCCAGTAGGAGTTTAGCACCCTGAGGCCTCCCAACTTACGGCCAGCTCTCTCCTCAGCCACAGACCTCTTGTTTCTTTGGAATTTCAGCTGAGTGATACCCTGATTCTTGGGTTTTCCATAGACAATACCTTTGGGAACTGGTCTCTTCCTACCGCCACGTCTAACACGGACACGATAAATGACATATCCCTGCATCCAGGAAACAAACACTTACATATGAATAATACTCAACAACAAAAAATGAAATATAAACAAGTATACAACTTCACAACTTGTTTAACGGCAAGCATATATCTTGATACACAGGGTACTATATAAAAACTTGCATCAAATACTTTCTCTAAGTTACAGAGGAAGAAGCATCAAATAATATACAGGATGGTTTACAGTTGTTGCATTGCAGATTAATAGTTTCAAGTAGATGAATGAAAAAATGAGCTGGGCTCAAGCTATTGTCTTTCCTTCATATATATCTAAAAAAAAGATAGAAACTTTTTAAGGAAGCTTAGATAACTACAATCTACTGATAACGAATATGAATTACATCCAAATTAATATCCTTTTCGGGAATAACAGACATCATGGCGAAGCTGAAGTGAGAAGTTATTGAAATGAGCACACAGCAATGAGATCCATGAATATCCAAACAACCACAAGCTCATGCGTGGCAAAATCATGAAAGAAACGAAAGAATGTAGCATACAAATCTTGGTTAAGGAACCAAAACAACTGGAATTGACTATGGATGCTAACCTGCTTTGCCTTATAACCAAGACGGCGAGCCTTGTCGGGGCGCGTGGGCCTGGTGACGCGGACGATGGAGGGAAGCTGGCGGTACTCCCAGCACCGAACCCGCTGCAGGAACCGCATCACATCTGACTGCTTCTTCCTCCATAGCTCCGAAACGTACTTGTAAGCCCCTGAAACCTCACGAAATCCAACCCACAGAATCAACCACTAGAATCACCAAAAACACCAATACAAGGATATGAATCGATGCAACAATTTGGAGAATAAATCGAGAAGAAACCGTGAGATCGCCGGCGAGGAGAAAGAGAGAGATGAGGGAGGCGACTCACCCATGACTCGGTAGAAGATCGTCGGAGCCTTCGGCTAGGGTTCCTCGCACGACGAGAAGGATCAATATTTAAAGCGAGCGACGCGTACTTATGATCGTTGGATTAGTTAGCACAATCACGGCCGTTCATTTTGACATTCCTCTGAGCCGGAGTTTGAAGTGCCATTTTTTATCGGGAAAAATTGCTAAATTTATCATTTTTTATTTTTTTAAATTGAATTTATAATATACTTCCATCATCAATTTATCCACTTATAATCCACATGATCTTCTCAATTAATTATATACAGTATAAAATTTATATCATATTAAAATTTTAATATAATATCAATATAAATTTTTATTATATTAAATTTTTTGATATAATATATAATTTTAATATATTTTACCGAACAACTTCTGGATAAATGAGTCCAATCATGTTTAAGATTAAATGTAATTAACAAGAACAAAATTATAAAGCCCAACGCTCCTTCCTTGTTTTTTTTTTAATCTAAATTTTCGATCTAGCTAATTCTGAAGTAGACGAATCAACCCCACAAATCAACCATCAAATAAATTCAAAAACATGAGCGGCTCCTCACCTAACGGTCAACGTTCTAAATTTTTCATCCGAGAAAAATATCCTATCGTACATCATAATTGAGATTCGAGCCATGATGCTTGAAAAATTATTTGAGCACTGCCCGGGGCAAAAAAAAAAAAAAAAGCCCCTTCCTTTTAGATCTCTCTTAAATTAAAGATGATGATTGAGTTACACCATAATTTGAACTTCAACTAATACATTACAAAATAGAGATATATAACAGGGGAAAGTCGAAGATGGAAGAGTAAACAAAATTAAGGTCCACAAAAATGATACATTCGTTGCCATAATTTATTACCAATATGTAGTCTTTCTTATCTTATGTATGCAGCTCTGGATAGGATTCACTAGCCTTGTCTTAAACACTGGGATAGACGAGATCCTTCGATATAATTTGTGGCTTGCGATATTGCGTAGTAAGAGGCACTCGAAGCAGCGTACTATGATGACACACTGAGCAGACTGAATGCCGGAAGCAAGTAAGCTGTTAAATGAAAAGAGAAGTTAGCAAACAAATGTCAGAAGAAAAGAGAAGAAACTAAAGATTGATTGAGTTGTAGTACTCTTCTTTTCATTGACTTATTTCTAATAAGAATCAGAAAAATATGTTGTGATGTACTTAATGAACCTACTCCTCATTTGGAGTATGTAAGCGTTTTTAATAAGAAATAAAAAGAGGGCATTATGCAACTGAATCAGGCATCGAACCAGCATTGCTGCATTATGCAATTTTTAGATCATCATTTCGAAGGGCAGGATTGTGTAGCGCCAATAATACACACAACTGCAAGGTATGCAGAATATGCAAAAGCTTCGAGAAAAGCAGACGACAACAATAATCAAGCCTTACCCCATTAAGTGGGGTTGGCTATATAGATCCTTGTACATCATTGGGCTCTATCCCCTACTATATCATCATCTATATATACTTAAATAAATTCTATCTTGTTTTATTGTTTTCCTCTTCCGCATTTGATGTGCGTATTTATCATAGTTTCACATCGCTTAATTAGAATATTTATTGGTCGTCTAAGTACATGTATGTACCATCTTAAATATGTTTTTTCGGAGTTTTTCTTCAATAGATGCAACTCACTTTCTCTCTAATGCTCTCATTTCTTATTCTGTTCATTCTCGTATATCCATACATCCACTTTAATATCCTTATCTCTGCAACTCTCATTTTCTGCTCATGATCGAGTCATAGCCCAACATTCAGCACCATTTACTGAATTTTACATCAATTGTGGTAAAATACCCTTTTCTTGATCATTACATTGTCATAGCCCATCTTATATTTTTTCTCCTGACTTCCACATTCTGGATCATAATGTATGATGGGTGGTAATGTATATTTTTCTTTAAACGTAAGGATCTAGATTATCACACAAGGCTCTGAAACCTCCTTTCTAATAAAAGCATCTACTTTTTTATCCTATTCATGATATTTCATAGTTATATCCGTATTCAATAATAGAATCACCATATCCAAAAATTTGATATTCATCAATCTTTTCTATTCTTTTGCTTCTTTCATATTAATGGACTTTATCTACTACCTAATTTATCGAGAATATAACTAATATGAGTATCCAACACACAACACAGGAATTCAGTTTAAGTTAAGAAGAAGAATATGTTATGTAGTTCTTGACATGTTAACATCCGTTTGGGCTAGATACCGCTGATGAAGAAGAGCATAGCAATTAACTTACTACTAACTGGATTTAAGATCTTTTTAAATAAATTATCACATCATAAATGTAATTAGTTCTAATACTAAGTCGATGAATCAATGAACAGACAAAGAAATCAATATCATCTTACATCAGAAATCAATATCATCTTACATAACACAAAGTTCAAAGGACAGACAAAGAAATCATGAGAACAATACTTATCAGAATATAGGATTTGCAAACTGCAAATGTACAATTGGAAATGTCGTATAGTTCTTAAGATCAATGTTGTTGGTTTGCAATTTTCATAGGGGCCTTATAGATTGGACAAATATTTCTTGTAAGATGAAATCACATAGATGCATGTATAATCTGATATAACAATTCTAAACTATCGTAGGTAAGCATTAGAATACATAGGAGAAAGTATTAGGTAGAATTTGGAATTGGCTAATTCTTTAGCTTGAATAGTTTCTTTTTAATACACACAACTAGGGCTATTTCAAACGTGTTTCACTTATAGAACTTCAGAATACTAATAAAAAAGGAGAATATGAACACATATGTTCTTTACCTCCAAGTACAGCACTGGTTCCTGAATACAACAGCAGTGAAGGAATCTGGAGGGAAAGAAACGTCAGATAACAGTGCCAAAAAATAATTAAATAAGAAAAAGTGTTATTACTTAAATTTTGGAGGCAACAAATCAGTAAATGCTTCTTCATAAATGTAGATAATGGTAATGGTCATGTAAGATAAACATCAATGCTATCTAAACTTTAGTAAACCTTAAGATAAAGGAAAGAGAAAAATCAGATGTAAGATTATAGTAAACAGGCTAAGGTGGATGCCACTTCAATTTCACACAGGCCATAACATTATATAATGATGGCGCACTATGTAATCTTGGATGATTATATATCTGAATAAATATGAACTACTGTAACTCAGCTCATCTCAATGTAACACAAAGGCCTAGTACCATACAAAATTTATTCTGCCAGAGATCCTCTATCATGTTCCTCTTTTTATTTTCCTGTTTTACCAATTCCTGTGTTGTTATTATTTTCATGTCTTTTCATTGCATCATCCATGAATTCCTTGAGTTACTATTTGTAGAGGGATGGTCAATGTTCAAATTCAAATAAAAATTCAAACATACCAAATATAATAACATGACTTGGCTTTATTTATTGAAGTCTAATGGATGCCCAATGTGTATCACCATTAGTTCGCAATGAAAAAAACAAATTAACAACTAACCATCCAAGGTCTCATTTTTCATAGAGAACCTTATAGGGAATATCCATAAGATCAATGGTAAAACTAAATCAGATGATAACACAGAAGATATCATCTTATCTTAAGCAATTCACATAGAAAGGTATGTATTACATAATCTTTTGAATTCAACACAAAATGAGAGAAATCATTACCCCAACTGAGAATTGCAGCCATTTAGAACCCTTGACATGCTTCTGGATAAATGGAATACCTAGCAAATGGCAGTCACCTCTTTCAGGATAATCACAATGGTCAAATTATCCAAAGGACAAATTAGCTTCAAAAGGAACTAAAACTATTACCTGAATTCATACTATGGACAGCACTAAGCATTCCGCCAGCCCCTGAACCAGCCTTTTCCACACAAGACAATCGACAGAAGAAACAATAACAACAAAACAAGGTAGAATACAAGTCGCCATTGAGTAATTAAGTCATGTATTCAAAAGAAGTACATTTGTACCACACTAGCAGCATCATGCAAGACAGAAGTGATGGCCCATTCCCCTTTTTCCTGAAAATTTCAAAAACCGCATAAGGCACGGATAGTTGGAGTAGGGAAATTAAGGTGAAAAGGAAATCCAAGTTGAAGAAAATCAAAGGTGCTATGATTCCTTTTTTGGTTGAAAAAAAGAAGAGAGGCAATATTACGCAGAAAATAAATGGTAGGTTGGGATGTGAGCAGAAGAGAACAAACCGGATTAGGGTTTATGAGGGAGAGGCAACGAGGGCAACGAGCAGTGCCCAAGCCAGGATTCATCGTCGGGTCATGTTGAAGATTTCCGTTCCGGATCTTCTCCTCGTAAACTTGTCTCGTCCCCATCGCCTTCCCTTTGTCCTCAATTTTGTAGATCAAGCTACCAAGCACCCAAGATCAAGCCAACACGATCTCCAAGCTAACAACTTTCTTGATAAAATCAAGGAGAAAGAACTAGGGAAGGACGACGGTGCGTGCTTTCGTTTCGCCGGAGAAGGCAGCGGCGTCGTCGAGCAGCCGGGTCGAGATTTATGACGTAAGCACCGCAATCTGGATCATATAAAAAATAGCAATATTACAATTTTAATTTCCTATAATAATATTATTAAAATATATTCAATCATACTGCCACGTGACTGCATGGGCCTGCATAGGCTGACGTCACTGCTTTTGCATGCGCAAAGCGAGCGAGCGATGGGCCTAAGAATTAGGCAATCGTTCATTCTCAGAATCTCAGCGAAGATATTTATTTTCCATCACGTGAAATTGAATCTTGCCGATATCTCATGGCCTAATCTGTAGTCGCAATCGATGGACTTACTCTGTTTTTCTTTTTCCCCGTTCGACCAATTCAAATCAAGCAACATATTTCTTGCACCGTCCAATGTTCGACTTGTTCCGCCATGGCGATGTCTTCCTCTGCTCTACGTTATGCCGCCGCAGCCGCCGTCAATCCGATCGCCGAGAAGCACCATTTCGGTCCGCAATTGGGTGCTGCTTCAGTGAACGTGGCGAAAAAGCAGGCGGCGGCGTCGGCGCGCTGCTCTTCTTCCTCCGGATCCTTTCCGGAGTTGGTCCGCGAGGATCGACCGCCCAGGACGGCCAGGCCCGACTGGAACTTGCTCCAGCGCCTCGCCGCCGCGGCGCTTGACCTTGTTGAGAGTTCTTTAGTTTGTAGACTGCCCGAGACGGCCGACCCCGCAGTCCAGCTCGCCGGTAACTTCGCGCCCGTCGCCGAGAGACCGCCGCGCCGCGATCTGCCCGTGGAAGGTCGCATCCCGCCGGACCTTGACGGGGTTTACGTCCGCAACGGGGCGAATCCCCTGTTCGAGCCCCTCGCCGGTCACCACTTCTTCGACGGCGACGGGATGGTGCACGCGGTTCGGCTCCGTGACGGCCGCGCCGGCTACGCGTGCCGGTTCACTGAGACGGAGCGGCTCCGGCAGGAGCGCGTCATCGGGAAGCCGGTCTTCCCCAAGGCCGTCGGCGAGCTCCACGGCCACTCGGGCATCGCTCGGCTGCTGCTCTTCTACGCTCGCGGCCTCTTCGGCCTCGTCGACGTCAGCCGGGGAACGGGCGTCGCCAACGCTGGCCTTGTCTACTTCAACCGTCGCCTTTTGGCCATGTCCGAGGATGACGTGCCGTACCACGTGCGCGTCACCCCCGCCGGCGACCTCGAAACTGTGGGCCGATGCGATTTCGACGGCCAGCTCGGTGCCTCCATGATCGCGCATCCAAAGATCGACCCGGCGACCGGCGAGCTCTTCGGTCTCAGCTATGAGTTCATCCGGAAGCCGTACCTCAAGTACTTCTACATCTCCCCCGACGGCCGGAAGTCGGCTGACGTGTCCATTCCCATCGACCAGCCCACCATGACGCACGACTTCGCCATCACCGAGCGCCACGTGGTTATCCCGGACCAGCAGGTGGTCTTCAAGCTCCAGGAGATGCTGCGCGGCGGCTCGCCGGTGGTGTACGATCCGACCAAGACAGCCCGGTTCGGCGTCCTTCCCAAGTACTCCGCCGACGCCTCCGATCTCCGATGGGTCGACGTCCCCGACTGCTTTTGCTTCCACCTGTGGAACGCGTGGGAGGAGCCGGCCGCCGGCGAGGTTGTCGTAATCGGTTCCTGCATGACGCCTGCCGTCGCCGTCTTCAACGACTCCTGCGAGAGCCTCCAGAGCGTGCTCTCCGAGATACGGCTGAACCTCCACACCGGCAAGTCGACTCGCCGGCCCATTCTCTCGCCGGCCGACCAGGTGAACCTAGAAACCGGAACCGTCAACCGGAACCTTCTCGGGAGGAAGACCCAATTCGCCTACCTCGCCATCGCAGAGCCCTGGCCAAAACTCTCTGGGTTCGCCAAGGTCGACCTCTTCACCGGCGAGGTCAAGAAATTCATCTTCGGGGAGGGCCAGTACGGCGGCGAGCCCTATTTCGTGCCGGCGCGAGAAGACGCTGCCGCCGGTGAAGACCACGGCCACGTGCTCTGCTTCTCGCACGACGAGAGGACGTCGGAGTCCAAGCTGACGATAGTCGACGGCGCCACGATGGAACTCGAAGCCACCGTCAAGATGCCGTCGCGCGTACCCTACGGCTTCCACAGCACCTTCATCAACGCCATGGAATTGGAGTCGCAAGCTTAACAATCTGTTCCCCTGTTCTCGCTCCACACCTCGATTCAACGAAACTATGTTACTATTCATAGAAACAGTGCGATCGATTCTTCTCTATTCAAATAGCAACGGCATAGCGGTGGTGCTGCTCCGCCGGAGAAATTAAAGAAGATGCAACGGTTCCAAGGATTTTCCATGTGAAGAGGATGTGAGAGCGACATAGGAGAAAAGACCAAGAAATAGCTTTTGCTCGCCAATTCGACGACGGCAACGTCGTTATCCGGTGGCCTTTAGAGAGGTCGGCACCGGCGTCTGGTTGCGAGGGCTGTGGCCTGTGACGGCGACGTCTCCACTATCAGCGCTTGCAACCTTCCAAATGTGGAATTGTGGATGGCGAGAAATCTCACAGCGGTTGCAACCTTCCAAACGTGGAATTGTGGATGGCGAGAAATCTCACAGCAGTGCCCCAAGCTCTACGGCCATGGCCACAATATGGATGATGATAAGCAGCCATGAACAACTTGAGAATATGTATAACTAATCGTATTGTTGAGAGATATTTACGCTGTCGCTCTCACATTGAAAGATAAACGATGCGGTCTAATTCGATCACCTCATTAAAGCTCTTACGTAGTCGACTCGTTGAAAAGTTACCTCGGTCGTTGAAAGTTCCTCCGATGGCTGAGCCTTCATTATGCCCCCTGAAAAGTCGAAAGGAGAAGGAAGTCCACAAAAATCAGCTCCCGCTTTTTTCTATTTTTTTTTATTTTTAATAATTTAAATATTTATTTTTTAAAATTAATTAATTTTAAAGATAATGATTTCGAAAAATTATAATTATATTAAAATTAAGAATTAACATTTCGAAACTATCAAATTGATAATTCTCACCGTCAAATTAATAATTTCAAATTATGATAGGATTTCTCTATAGCACGCTGAGTTCGGCTAAACAAACTTGGATGACTTGGCAGGTAATTTAGCCTAATGACTCAATAACTCAGTTGATCGAACAAACTTGACAACTTGGTAGATCAGCTTAGCTTAGCAGGTCAGACCACCTCAACAAATTAGATAGGTTGGCAGGTCGACTTAACTCGCCTCAACTCGATAGATCGGTCAAATGTAATCCCAATAATGATACTCAATAACATGATCGGACTAACTCGGAGTGAGACCATGTAAGCGTCTAGCTGACAAATTGAAAATGCTTTCCTATTTTTATTTTCCAATACTTTTTATTGTTTATGGTAAATTTATAAATGACCTTTGCATAATATGGAGCAATATACTATTATTTTTCTTGAAGACGGTAAGTAATAAGGTTAAATCTTTTAGAAGCCAAGTGATCAATTAATATTGGATGATGATGTATTTTGATGCGGGTCAAGATAAGTGATACGGGTTCAAAATGAAAAGGATCGGAGCCAAGAGGCTGTTCACCTTGGAGACACCGTCAACCGGAGTCAAGAGGCTTCGCCCGGGAAACACCGCCAACCGGGGCCAAGAGGCTTCGCCCGGGAAACACCGCCAACCGAGACCAAGAGGCTTCGCCCGGAAAACATCGTCAACTGGGGCCAAGAGGCTTCACCCGGGAAACACCGCTAACCGGAGCCAAGAGGCTTCGCCCGAGAAACATCCCCTTCAACTAGAAGTCCATGTTGAGACCCAAAAACCCAAAAGGCAAGTTCCGTACTCCTAGGCAGGGTAAAGCCCAAGTTACTTAAGACCCAGATCCGCAAGGTCCAAGCCCATTATCCGAGGACGGGGAAAAGACTCGACCCTGAAAACCCTGATGGGGCACGTGTCTCCCTGCTACTACGCGTATGAGATACGTAAAAGATACGAGGGGACGTAGCCCTCGCTGATATAATAATCTCTCATATCTTCGTCATTAATGATACACAGGAGAAAGACGGTAAGAAGTCAGTATAAAAGCACCGGAAGAGGTATTAAGAAAGGACACACAAACAATTCCATAAAACAAGAGAGGGGAATTACACTAATACTAGACTAACTTGAGCGTCGAAGGGACCTTGCCGGAACCACTCCCGGCGGTCCTACTGACCCTTAGGGTTTCCTTTTTGTCTATTCAAAGCTAGCGGAGAACCCCCGTTTGAAGCCTCACCGATACCACTTGAGAACTGCGCCATTGCCATAGCTACATCGCCGGTGGTTCATTCGTTGACCTGCTTCTCCGACGGGCAAGATGAGCTTACTCAATTTGATAGAAGTCAAATTTGGAACTTAGTTCCAAGACATGAAGAAAGTAGTATTAGTGATACATATTAGGTTTCTAGGAACAAGTAGATAATAAGGGAATTGTTGTTAGTAACAAGACTAGATAAGCATCCCAAGGTTTCAACTATGTTGAAGGATTAGATTATGATGAAACTTAAGTATTTGTGGCTCATCTAGCATCAATTCGAATAATTTTAGCATTTTCAACTTACAAGGGTTTCAGACTTTATCAAATGGATGTTAAGTCAATATTTCTAAATGATTCTACTAAGAAGAAAGTGTTTATAGAATAATCACCTGGGTTTGAGAATTTAAAATATTCAAATCATGTGTTTAAGTTCAAGGAAACTTTGTATAGTTTGAAACAATATCCACCTTTCTCACATACAAAGACTAAGAGAGGATAAGTAGATCTCACTTTATTTATAAAGTCTAATGAAAATGATATCTTTATTATCCAAGTGCATACGATATATCATTTTTTGATCTACAAATAAGAATTTTCTTAATGAGTTCATCACTCTTATGGAGACATGGAGAATGAGTTTAAGATGAGCTAGTGGGAGAATTGAATTCTTTTTAGGGCTCCAAACCAAACAAACTAAAAAAGAAATTCATGTCAATCAAACAAAATATACCTAAAAACCTACTTTGAAAGTTTGGAATTGTAAGTACTATGGACTTGTCAACTCCAATAGACCATGACTCTTAAGGTAAGTAAGTAGACCTAAAATATTCAAGAATGTTATAGATAGTTTGTGTTACCTTGTTACTAGTTGATTGAATATCTTATGTACAGTTGGTCTATGCCAAGAACGAAAGAGTACGAGTGAAGGATATTAATTTCTTAAGACTTTTCTAAATAATTAAAGTATATAGAAGCAATATTATTTTTCACTATCCTATAGAGTCATTAGTAGATGTGCAATTGCCACCGTTAGTAGATGTGCAATACAATTATTTTGGATAATACACAAGGGAGAAGATTATTATAAAAATATTCATCCTTTGTTTTATTTTTTTTAAAATTCAGATATCTAAACTCCTACGATCCAACTATCCAAAATATAATCGGCTCGATCTGAAAGTACAAATGAGTCCTAGACGATCCAACATCAAAAAGTAATTCAAATTTCTTAAATGAAATTTGTCTCAATAAAATTTGAATCCTCGTTGCCGCTCATCTAATCACTTACTATCGCATCATAGTCTGGGATAAAATATTCATCTTTTATTTTTTTTAATTTTTTTTTAATTGGCACAAGTATCTAAATCTTCGGGCCGATTAATCTTGATGTAATCAGCCCGATTCCAAAAAAATTTTTACCGACCACTAAAGTAAATTGAGGAAGCGCACGTGAAAGCTCGTTAGGTTTCGAATCCGTTATCCATTGAGAGAAAAATCTTCTATAATATATCATAGTTAAATCTCAAATTTTAGATGTTTTTAAAAGACCTAATCACAACATTTGTTCTGAGATAAAATATTTATATATATATATATTTTTATAATTGAGATATTTAATTTTTTAAATTAATTAATTTTAAAAATCATCAATATAATTTTATAAAAAATAATTATCAATTATTAAAATAAATTAAAAAATATTCATGATTCGGCATTCAACGACTAATATTATTAGTTTATCTTTTCACGAAAGAAAAATTATTTTTCTTTCGTGAAAAATCAAACTTTAAAGATTTGATTAATCATTAAAATATTTTATCGCGCCATAGGCAAAATATTCATCTTTTGCGACAATATGAACACTATTAATTTGATTTGATGGAAAATTTTCGCTTTTAAATGAAACACAAAGCCTTCCGCCACTCTCCGTCCATTTGCAAGAGGTTGCCCTGCTCAGTTTCTCTTTTCTCGAGGACCGGCCGGCGCGCCGGAGGCAGAAGGCAAAAGGAAGAAGAGAGTAGGAGGACAAAGATGCTATTTTTGAAGCGAAGAGCTTTTAAAAAGTCTGTTTTTTTTTTCTGTCTTTAGGATACGCCCACCGACTCGATCCTCTGTCCTAATTCCTATTCCTGCCATATTAGAGGCCAGGTCAGGTGCGAGCTGACAGATGATGCCTCGGCGGAGCCTCATCGTCCATCATCTTCACAATCGGGGAGAGAGAGAGGAGGGAAGGAGGGAGGATGTTAAAGATCCCATTTTTCTATCTTTAGAAGGCATGTGGCCCATTTTCCTCCTCCTGGTTTCCCTTCCCCATTCCTCCTCGCGGGCGTCTTTACCTTTTTGCGTCGGAGTCCCGGGCCGCCGGCGAGCCTTTGGGAGGGGTGATGGGTTGCGCAGCATCCAAGGATGGCGCCGCCCCCGTCACGCCTGCATTAGACTCCTCGGCCGTCTCCGGGAACCTAGAGCCATTGGGGCACCTGGAGGCCGCCGCGAACATTGAGACCCCTGCCAAAGTCGAGACCTTGGAGCACCTGGAGACCTCCGGGGAGTTCCAACCTTCGCCCTCGCTGTGGAATGGCCCTCGCCTCAGCAACTATGAGTTTTCGGACCAACCCGAGTCGGGGGAGTCCGAGAAGAAAAGCTCCGCCGGAGACAGCGCGGTGAGCATTCCGCCGTCGCGTAATCTGAGTCGGTGCAATGAAGGGGAGCAGGTCGCTGCCGGCTGGCCTGCTTGGCTAAGCTGTGTCGCCGGCGAAGCCATCCGGGGGTGGGTGCCCCTTAAAGCCGAGGCCTTTGAGAAGTTAGAGAAGGTATAACATGATTCTCCCCCAAACACAAGAAAGAAAATTGAAGAGTAAAATGTTATCTCTTGGTTAATTCATTCCTTTTGTGGTTCTTCGCCATGATTGTTTCACCATTAACTTCTATTGCTCTGTTCTTAGTTAGGGTTTTTCCTAATACCATCTAACAACAATGCAATTCCTTAAAAGATTGGACAAGGTACGTATAGCAATGTGTTTCGAGCCTGCGAGATTGACACGGGGAGGATTGTTGCTCTGAAGAAGGTGCGCTTCGACAATTTTGAGCCTGAGAGTGTGAGATTTATGGCAAGGGAGATATTGATCCTCCGCAAGCTTGATCATCCAAACATCATCAAGCTGGAGGGTATAATAACTTCTCGATTGTCATGCAGCATCTACCTTGTTTTCGAATATATGGAGCATGATCTTGCAGGATTGTCATCTTCTCCGGACATCAAGTTTAGTGAATCACAGGTTATGCACATTGATTTAATGTTATCTTAATCCTAGATCAATGAATTCGAGTACTTGATCATGAACCTAATTATTTATCATGCTTTTTTATATAGTGCAGATCAAATGTTATATGCACCAATTACTATCAGGTCTCAACCAATGCCATTCACGAGGTATCATGCACCGCGATATCAAATGTGCAAACCTCTTAGTTAACAACGAGGGTATTTTGAAGATTGCTGATTTTGGTTTGGCAAACATCTTGAATCCCGAAGAGAAACAACCACTAACTAGTAGAGTTGTGACATTATGGTATCGCCCTCCTGAGCTTCTCTTAGGCTCGGTTGACTATGATGCAACGGTAGATTTGTGGAGTGTTGGATGTGTCTTTGCAGAGCTATTTCTCGGGAAACCTATCTTGCAAGGAAGAACCGAGGTAACAATATCTATGTGGATTTAGTCATCTCTATCATGCGAATTCCGGCAATTGTATGCTATAAAAAATTAGACAAAAATTGTTGCACATCTAATAACCAATTGCGAAAAGCAATATACAAAATCAGCCATGTAATTTTATCTATAAGAATCATCTATATGGCACATAGAAAATTAACTCACAATTATCGTTTATTCAGGTTGAGCAAATACATAAAATTTTTAAGCTCTGCGGTTCACCGCCAGGAGAGTTTTGGAAGAAGACCAAGTTACCACAAGCAACAGTGATAAAGTCTCAACATGCTTATGAAAATTGCCTCTATAGGACTTTTGAATTTTTACCGGACAGTGCATTTAAATTGTTGGAAACATTTTTATCTGTCGAGCCAACCAAACGTGGCACAACCATTGTTGCGCTTAATTCAGAGGTAACACTTGTATATCATTTACTCTAGTCATATACATTGTCGAATAGTATCTTCTAGTTATGCTTCTTTAATACTATGACCTAATGTCGTTATCATATTTGTAACTTATTCCCTACATTTTGTCGTAATGTGAATTTTTCTTTATGAGAAGTAGTAGAGGTGCCAAAACTATCAGTTGAGTAATTGATAGGTAGAGAAGTAAGTCAATTAACTATGAAAATACACAACAAAAGTTGATTGATTTGCCATTTGTGAAGTAAATGTCAATTGGCAATTTTCTAAGGTCAAATTGTCAAATGATCTTCTATTGTCAAATCATCAAGTTCTTTCTCATGATAAAATGATTACTTTGTTTTAGCTATTCCTCAAACTTGAATAGTTGTGGAAACTAGGATTATTTTTGAGGTGAAATAAAAACGACTTGGAATTTGTAGCAGAAAGTGTATCATTTGGGCAATCAAGCACATAATCTCTGTATTAGTACCATCATACCTCTTTGCAGGTTCTATAGTGAAAATCTAGCTTCATTTGTACGTATATATTCTTGTTCTTTCCATCGTTGTCTCACTTGTTTACTATGAGTTTTTTTTGTATTTCTTTTTCCAAGACATGGTGGTTTTATCTTTTTTTTTTCTCTTATGAATGTTCAGTACTTCAAAACAAAGCCTTATGCATGTGAGCCATCGAGCTTGCCCAAATACAATCCTAGTAAAGAAATTGATGCGAAGTACCGTGAGGACTCAATCAGGTGAGTTTGAAATTTTCAGTTAGAATATCTATTTCGTAGTTAATGTTAACTTCAGTTAGAATATCTATTTTGAGATTTGTTAAAATTTCATATCTTTGTTAAGTTAATTCAACTAAGCATAGCAATGCAAGAGCAAACAAAAATATCAACTTGCTCTTAATCTTGTAGAGAACTACCTGTCGAATCTTTTGTTTCATCCATTTGAAATGATTGTGAGGCAAAAAAAATCTCATTTTACTCAAAACATCATATCAAAACCTTTTGAACTTACCACTTATTAACAATATTCTTTCAGAAGTGTCAATGGTAGATTTTTTGATGAAGGAACAAAAGGACTTTCAAAATCACATAAGATTTTGCAAGAATTAAGCGACCTCGGAAAAGCATCTCACAAAGAGGTTTGTGTTTCTTTCTTCCTCTCTCCCTATATATAAAGGGCAGCCCGGTGCACGAAGCTCCCACTAGTGTGGGGTCTCAGGGAAGGGTCGGATCACATTTGGTCTATGGTACGCAGCCTTACCTTGTAGGCTGTTTTCGTGACTCGAACCCGTGACCTCAAGGTCACATGGCAACAACTTTACTGTTGCTTCAAGGCTCCCCTTCTCCCTCTCCCTGTATATATAACTTCAAAATTGTTAAATACACAATGAATATGTAAATGCATTTGGTGGTGTAGGCTTTACGAAATGCTATTGGAAATGATAGAAGTGGCACGAAAGAAGCATTGCTCGATAGTAGAAAGCCAGACCTGCCATTGCCAAACATGAAATCCCAAGAAGAGCGTCGGCACATGAAGCAAATCCCTAGAAATCCTCAATCAGGTCCCATGCATGTTCCTACTACTGGGTTTTCATGTGCGAAGAAACCGAAGGACGCACCTTTGCCTATCAAATCTCAGAATAGGTTCAAATCCAAGCAGGGTAAATTCGGTTTGTTGGATCCGACACTAGCCCAAGGCACTTTGAAGTCGAATGGAGAAGAACATGGAGGTACTGGATATGCTCCTTTTTCAAATGCAAAAGTCCAGCCATATGAATCAACTAAAGAGGAAATGCTGCGGCGATGGATACATCCCGAATTCCAGGACTCAGTATACTCTTTTGGCGATTATGATTCTCATGATGCAGTGTCTAAGAACAGGATAATGGTACTGATTCAACGATACAACTTTTGTGTTTGAGCTTTCTTCACCCTTAGCACAGTTTATCATTCATTTTGGGTCGAAAACTTCAGGATTATAAAGATCAAGGCGTAGAGTTCTCAGGGCCCGTGCTTCTTCAATCAAAGAAGGTTGATGAATTTTTGGAGAAACACGAAGAATATATTCGCAGAGCAACTCGAAAATCATGGTTTCAGAAAGGTATGGTTCATTTACTTGCTCAGTGCTTGATGTTACTTGCTCAGTGCTTGTTCATTTACTTCTATATGCTTCATTGTTTGTTTCCTAACTCTTGGTTTGCTACCTACAGCACAAAAGCAGCAGCGGTACTAGTCGGTCGGAGGTAGACCCATGCTTTGAAAATTGCTGACAAGTGACCTAGTGTACTGAAAACTGAAAAAACTTGGATTGTTAACTCAAACACATGTTATATTTGCGATTCACGAACGCAACGAAGAGCTTCTCATTTTCGGAGATCTAGCAAGCACAAATGCTAATGTGAAGCATGTAATTTTTTTTTCTTCTTTTCATTTCCATCTCCTTTTGCATTGCTGGTATTCTCATGTAGGGATTGAAAACAGTAGCACTAGTCGACGGTCTCTGTTCTTCATTCTAAAGCCTGAAAAGATTGTGTATAAAGTATTTTGTTCTTGCTTTTCTCGGTTTCGAGGTGACCTTAGTTGGAGTTAGCTTCTGCTCTGCTAGCCAATTTAATCTTCCACACACTGAACTAATGCAATGTTAGATAGTAATAAGAATGTTTAACAAGAAAGTCTCTACGGAACGGATCGATGGTCATTACATAGGATGTTACTGGAGGTTAATTTTTGATAGTGTAATACTTATTAGGTTCTTATTTTTTCTTATGTAATAGTCATTATTTAACGGTCAAATATTGCTCATGATTTATCTTTGAAATCAGCGTATAATTTGTTGTCATCAAAAATATTTAACAAGACTGCATTGTATCGATTGATATGTCAACAACTTCCACTCTCATGTATCCGCATTAAGATTCTAGAGGGCTTTGCTAGTGGTATTATAGATGTGTAAGTGAACAATTAAGCCAAAACATGATATCAACAAAAAGTAGTAAAAATCATTGAGCTAATTCCTCTATCTAGGAATTTCACCCTAGAGTTTTCATTTTTTTTTTATAATTCAAGTGTCAGGGCCTTGGACTTAATTAATTCTAGAGGTGAGTAGCTTTTCCCTTAGTTCACTCATCGAATAAATCCGAAAGCATAAACAAATTCACATCCAGTAGTCAATTTCTCAAAATTTTCATTCCATTAAAAATATATCTTATAATACACTATAATTGAGATTCACATCGTGAGTACTTGGGAATATGTTGAATAGTAAGTATTTATTTTGGAGGCTTATTCTAAGACGTCGTGTTTCTCTAATAACAAAGCAATTGACAAAAAGTTCAAATTAGGCTTAATATATAATCCTAATATGTATCAAGTATGTAGATCTAACTATGGTTTGAAATTGACGGTTTCTGAGGGGTCGACCCTTAACCTTAACCGACCAAGACGGTTACGGTTCATGATTCGGAATCGTCGGTTCACGATTCAGAACCGTCAGTTCACGATTCAATTCACGGTTCACCACAGTTCGTCACAGTTCAAGATTATTATATTAAAAAATTTAAAATTTATTTAAACAAAGGACGTGGACTTATTTAAATTGTCTATGTATCCCCTTATGACATAAGGGAATCAAAGTTCATGTAGTTTTTTAAATATTTTTATCCTTTTACATTAGGAAGTTACATTGTTACTCACTTCTATTTTCCGTTTCCGTTATATTTGTTCGTTCAATATTAAAATTTTCGACTTCATCATTTGAAAGTTGCATTCTTTAGATTTTTTTTTCGGCTCTGGTCCAATCGTCGAGTAATGCTTGAACTTTCAATTAGTCGAGAGATAAAGTCGATCGTCGTTCATCTAATATGTTGTCACCGGCACTGAACGTTTGATCCACGACAACAGTTGACACTAGACAAGCTAAAATTTATTTGGCGATCACGAAAATGACGGGAAAACTCTGTGCCTTCTGTGACCACTACTTTAGAATATTGAAATTATCGCTATCTACTTCATTAAAATCAAAAGAAGTCGTAAAATAATTCTCAAGTTTCTGTGTGGAACTTGAGGATCCTCGTGGACGTTTTGTCCGTTCTTTTAATAAAAATTATACTTTTGTAAGTTTTAAATTGCTACCACTAGTAGTTTGTTCTGTTTCAGAAATATTAGTTTGTATTTCATATTTTATATAATATTGATTAAAAATATTATATAAATAAATTCTAATATTATATATAATATTAACTAGATCAGGAGAAGAAGAATCTTTAAATGGAATTAAAGCAGCATAATATAAAGTTAATATTTCTTATAAAACTTCTAATTTAAATCTAGGATCTAAAGCAAATGTAATTAAATAAATTTCTAGAATAACATAAAAATATTTTTCCCATTTAGTTTTCATAGCTAATATGCAAGAAGATAAAGATTCATTATTAATATGT
>JBBUKS010000035.1:11804913-11836510 GCA_038050645.1 Hedychium gardnerianum
CGTCGAGGAGAGGAGTGGAGACGGTCAGGGTGTCGCTAGCAATGGAGGGAGAGAAGAAAATTGTACCGAGGAAGAAGTGGAAGGAGCAGAACCAGAGCATCGTTGGCTTCTTCATGGTCAATTCCAATGATTTTGATTTAGAGGCAAGAAAGAAGCCGTTTAATAACATCCAGTCTTACACACGGGTGCAGGAATTTACTCCTCAATCTCAAATAATAAATCTCTATCTATTTATCATCTCACTTATGTCCGTAAATACTAATCCACTTGCTTTATAGCATCTATATTAGTCATATGGCATCTATAGGCATCTATATTGAATTGAACGTTAACATATATCGTCTCTTCAAATAATATATCACGTATTATTATATTAATACCTTGTTTTTATTAACTCATATTTATATTGATTTGAACCTTAATACATATTCATATTTATTCTCATTTTATATTAAATAAATAAATTCATTTGAAATTTATTCATGTAATTCCATAATATTATTGTTTTTAAATATATTTATTACTTAAATTTTTTTAGTTTTCTTCATTGTTTATTTAAAATAAAATTTATTATAAATTTAAAATAGAGTATAACATAGAAAAAAATCACAATGACATAAAATTAAAAATAACATATAAATTAAATATTTTGAAATATATAAAATACTAATTCACGGATTGTTATTATGTTGTATTGAAATATGCTCAACTAAGTCAATACGAATGTGGTGATGCACTTGATTGTCATGTAGTTCGAAATTTCTCCGGAGATAGTCATGAAATCCTCGGTTTAAGCCCTAGACTAGTTGTGTGGGTTCGTCACCTTCATTATGATACCAATTTGTCATGTGACCCCCTCATTTTCAACAATCATTTTTGTGCAAAATAACGCATGTTAATATAATATGTTTTAATTTTTCCCTGTATTAATAACGAGCTGGACCTCTGACAATCGCTCATCGAGATTAGAGCACCCCAAATGATCGTTTGACATTTTTTCTTGTAGCCTCTTATTTTTCCTTAAACAACCTCCTCTTGAGATTCTCCGGGCAAGGAAAAGCTTTCACGAAAATAACCCATTCCGGATATATTCCATCAGTTAAATAATACCCCTTTATATTGAGTGTCGTTCATCGTTAAATTAATCTCCGGGATATTTCCTTGCAAGACGTTATTGAATATGAAAGATTCGTACAACACATTAATATCATTGCGTGAACCGATGACTCCAAAGAATGCATGCCATAATTTTAAAAATTTATTTGAATGATCCTTATACATAGCCAATTGAAATGTATTATTTTTTGGATTTTTTTTAAATCTGATCATTCAAAGACAGTTGGGAATTTATCATTTTTGATTTTTTTTTAATAAAATATTTTCATTAACTGAATTCAAAGAAGTGAACACGATTAATGTGGAGGTGTTATAACACTCACTCACATTGGTTATTAATATCAATTGGGTATTATAACATCTGCATATTAACACTAATACGGATGCCTTGGTGTTAATATATAAATAAATGTTACAATATTCAAATAGATTACAATGAATGTGGATGAGTGTTATAATACCTACATATTAAGATTGTTTAATTCTTTGAATGCCATTAATTAGCAGATTTTATAAAAAAATAATAAAAATAAATTTTGAATATAACAAATAAAGATGAATTAGTATCGATAAATAATAAATATTAATGTTAAAATGAAGATAGATATGTGTTAATAAAAGGGATATGTTAATATAATGGGTACGTAGTATGATTTTTAAAGAGGTGACATACATTAACGTTCAAATTAATGCGGATGCGTAAGAGCATCCGTATTAATTTGAATGTTAATATATGTCACATCTTCAAATAACATGTCATATACCCATTATATTAAAATATTTCTTTTATTAATACACACTCACATTTATTTTAACATTTATTATTCGTAGGTCCCACTATCGACTTATTCATCTTATTATTTATATCCAAAATTTATTTTCTTATTTTTTGAATTTTTTTTATAAAATCCACTCATTAACCGCATTCAAAGAATTGAACACTATTAGGCATTTACATTGGTTTGAACATTAATATATGTCACTTTTTTGAATACAGACCATATAACTATTATATTAACACACTCACATTTATTTTAACATTAATATTCATTATTTGTGGATCTCACTATCCACTTATTCATTTTTTTATATCCAAAATTTATTTTTTTATTTGTTTTTTATAAAATTCACTCATTAACAACATTCAAAGAATTGAACATTGTTAATGTGTGAGTGTTATAACAATCATTCATATTGGTTTGTTTAACGTGTGAGTGTTATAATACTCATTCATATTGGTTTGTAATATCATTTAGGTGTTATAACACCCATATATATATATGGAGATCCAGGTTGCATGGACAACCACCTTGGCTATAGAAAAGTGGAAATCCAATTCTACAGCTGCTTGAGCAAAATAGAAATACAAAGTCATTTGACCCGAGCACCGGATCTACGAGACATACTTCCAGATCCCGATCTATTATATAGTATGTCATCGATTTGGTGAGTTTAATTTAAAATTATATTACCAAATTTTAATTTATTATCGAACTTGTATAATTTTGGCCCAATTTTTTTGTATATGCAGGAACGTTCTCTACCAAGACAACCCACTTGTTGGGAGGTATTTAACAAGACTCACAAGAAAAAAGATAAGACATTTGTCGATACTCAATCTCGGGGCATAGACGTAAAAATATTAACTTTGTTACATTTAACTATTAACAATGATTAGCTTTAGTAATTATGTATCATATATTAATCATATATTTTTCTTCACATAGAAGACAATGGTTAATAGAGTAACTCAGACATCTCAACCACAAGTAGAGAGAGGGGAGTCACAGGTTCTATTCACCCAGCGATAAATAATATTTATTATGATGTTGTCGGTCCCTCTACTACCTTGGTTCCAAGGCCAAAGTGGTATATGATCGTTTGAGGACTCCGTCGTTAACTTAACTACAAATTTTTTTTGTCGTTTCCAGCTTTTCATCCGAGACGCCCCACACATTTGTTAGGACCCGTATGAGCTAAAGGAGGGGGGTGAATAGCTCTCTTCACTTCTTTAAACTTGAATAACAATGAAAAACTCGAAGCGAAAACTCCATAATGCTAACACCTCGAATTTTACTTGGTATCCACTTCCTTGAGGTGACTAATCTAATGGTCCAGTCTCGCTCACAGCTCCACTATGAAATCTCTTCTTCTCAGAAACTTTTTAGAGATGGAGAAGCCTCCAACAAGCTTGAGGACACAAGAACAAACAAGAAAAACAAGAATGCAAATATAAATACAATTGAAAATGACTTTACAATCAAGAACCTTGCGTTACTTGCTCTTTTCTTTCTTTGGATTGCCTCTTGGTGGTAGAAAATATAGCAGCACCTCATCTCTAAACACCCAAAAACTGGTGTTTTCTTCTTTGAATGAAAAACCCTTTATAGCATTATTCATTGGGCTGATTTCCGTCAGCCAATCGATTGGTCTTACCCCCAATCAATTATCATGTCAGATTCGATCGTTCAAACTTGCATAATGACTCTTTTTTGCTCAATCAATCGATTGGTGAGCTATATCAATTGATTGCCTCAATCAATTGACTTAGGCTGAATCGATTCCCCAAGCTTCTTATCCCTCGCGAACTTTGGCCAACCAATCGATTGACTTAGGCTGAATCAATTGTCCAAGCTTCTCATCCCTTGCGAACTTTGGCCAATCAATTGCCCTAATCGATTATCTTGGATTGAATTGGTTGGCCAATCAATTCTCCGACCTACTGTTTCTCGTGAATGTTGGCCAATTGATTGCCCCAATTGATTCCCTAACCATAAACCTGGAATCCAAGTTTAGGTGTTGTCAATCGATTGGTAACCCTAAATTCAACCTTTTTAGGCCTGAATTTGGTTCTTGTCTAGTATTTGGTTGACCTCAACCTACCAGGATTTTCTCTACTCAACATCTAGTCACCCTTGACCAATTGAGACTTCTCGTTGCCCAATATTCAATCATCATTGACTTAATGGGAATTTCTAACTCATGCCAAGTGTCTGGTGCTCCTCGACCCACTTGGACTTTCCGTCTCGTGCCAAGTGATCAACTCCTAGCTAACCCACCTTGGACTTAACCTAGTTCCTAACTAGGTTTGCGGCTTTCCGTCTCATACTAAGTGTTCAGCTCCCAGCTGACCCACCTTGGACTTTACCTAGTTCCCAACTAGGTTTGTCACCGCCTAGCCCCGCTAGGACTTCTATTGCCTAGTTCCCAACTAGATCTTCCATTGTCTAGCTTCTCGCTAGGACTTCCCTTGCCTAATTCCCAATTAGGTCTTCCATTGCCTAGCCTCTCGCTAGGACTTCCCTTGCCTAGTTTTCAACTAGGATTTCCTTTGCCTAGCCTCTTTCTAGAACTTCCCTTGCCTAGTTCCCAACTCGGACATTTGACATTGTCAAAGTATCCGGTCAACCCTTGACCTACTTGACTTCCCACAAACATATTGGTCAAACATCAAAACTTCAACTCGAGCTTGGTCAACCTTGACCCGAGGATGATTGCACCAACAATCTTCTTCTTTTTGATGTTTGACAATATGTTTAAGTTAGGCTAACTCATTAGCCCAACTTCCCTTCTTCTCATTCCAAAGCATGAATGGGGGTTTCCAAACTTAAACCCTACATTCTCCCCCTTTGACATACATAAAAAATCTCTCCTTGAGATTCACTCCTCTTCTCCTTCAAAACATCACAATAAATGTTCCCAACCTTCCATTGTCTCCAATGCTCAACCTTGAGCATACATCCAATTCATCCAATGTTCATCCTAGAGCATTCAACCTAAATCATGCCTTTAAGGTGGACCTCCCCCTCAAAGCATGCTCCATCTTCAACCATTGCACCAACAATTATTCGGAGTTCTTAAACCCTTAGGAAATTCCAAAATTGAATCCATGAGATTAAATATTCAAGCTTTAATCTAAACCTCCCCCTCAATTCCACATTTTTCTCCTTTAACCATCCCTTTATCATTTTTATTAAGAAAATTATCCTTAAATACTTATCTAAGCATTTTCGAAGGTTAGGAATAGTTAAATTTCCTAAATATGGCTTAATTAACTAAAATCAACCCATTTCAATCAAAATCAGTATATCTCAATCAATTGATAACTGTCATCAATCGATTGAAGTGGTTGAATCCATGGTTTGTAAAATCGCGATCCGGATCGTAGGATCGTACAATCCGAAATTTGAAAATCGATCTGGATCGATTGAGAATCAGTTTCGTAATGGAATCGAAATGAAATCGTTAGAATCATATAAAATCGGTGGGATCAGCATGATCTTATGTTGCAGACAATTCTCCTCTGACGGAAAGCTTCCTCGTCGGCGGGACCACGGACAGTCGTCCTCGTCGGTGGGCAATGACAATGGAGGAGGCGACGCCGGCAGCTTGCGAAGGGGATGCGCGAACTTGGGCTAGTTTCTCACACTGTAGAGGTCCAACTACTCGCGATGGGAAGGTATCGATTGACGACTGGCGTCGGCAACAACGACGACTGGCGGCGATAGCGACGACAGCTGGCAGCGACAGCTGGCGGCGACAATAACGACCACGACATGGATGATCCCTTGAGCGTGGGGGAGCAACGACGCAAGTGAGGGAGTAGCGGGGATCAACACAGTGAACAAAAAGAAAATTCATTGAATTAAAAACATTTTTAATTAAAACTTTAATTAATTAATTGAATCAATTCCTAACTTAAATAAGATAATTAAATAGACTTCCTCAAACCCTAATCAAATTCTCTTATTAAATTATATATAAATTTATTTTAAAATTTAAAAAATATACATAAATTATTTTATTTATTATATATATTATCAACCTATTATTGTCATTAATAATATTAATAATATTATTATTATTTTGATTTAATTTATTCTAGGGAGAATTTTAATAAAATATCAAATTGATTAAGTCTTATTGATCAATTTATCATCCTATCAAATACTAAATTAAATTTTAAATGTTTTTTATAGCATCGTATGATTCTACGATTTGATTTTGACCCGAAATCGATCCCGTAAACTATGGTTGAATCAATCAACTCAATCGATTCAAAGTCTTTTTATGTTGAAGCATTCATCATCAATCGATTGGCTGAATCGATAATCGTGATCAATTCAACGCTATTTTGTAATGCAAAAATCCATCACCAATCAATTGGTGTACAATGATTGATTGTTGTATCTGATTTCTAATTTCAATTTCAGACTGAAATTCAGAAACTCATAAATAAATCTATGATTGTCGAAAAATCATGAAATTTTACATAAACATTACTTATGTCATATATTATCAAGAAAAAATAATTTTTTATGAAAATACATCCCATTTTCAAAGAATGACACAAAGTTAAAAATTATTAAAAATTTTAATGTTTCACTCTAACTTTGTATCTAACTAATCAATAATGATTCCTTTCAACAAATAGATTTTACCAAGGTTTTTCAAAATATTTTTGAAATCATTTTCAAAACTAATTTCCAACCATGATCTATGGGCTAAATGCACATGACTTACACATTAGCTTTCCCTATAATTAGACTTCATACAATCATTTATTTTGATGAAACTAAAACTCAAAAAGGATACATTAAATCAATATCTTGAGTTTTATTCATCCTCCTAACATCTCACTTGTATCTCATGTGTCTCAAAAAAATAAATGCAAGTCAATTTTATGATCTTGTGAGATGTAATATAAGTTTTCCCTAAAACTAAGGGATCATGCATCTTTAACTAGGCATTTTAAAACTTAATCATCCTACCTAGGATGTCAACTAATGTCATTGTCCTTAATTGAGAGAAGTTAAAACAATGCATGTAAATGATTATGGCATAAATCAAATGCCTATTTTCAAAAGAAAATTCATCATATTCAAATGATGCATGTATGACATGACATGTATCAAAAACTAACACTATAATATCATGTTAAAATGAATGAATAACATTATGTCATGACATATGATATGACACACAAAACATGACAATCTTGACACAAAGAAAATACCTAAATTTTCAATCTAAGAGTTATTAAAACTAATTACTATGTCAAATACTCAATTTGACATGGGTGACCCTATTTCTTTCGAATGTGCCAAAAAAATCCAGCTTGGCACACACTTGACTTCTATCCTATTTGTACCAATTTGATTAATTAATTCCTCAAATTTTATTGACACACTTTACTCTTCAAGAGTAACAATCAACTTTTCATTTTCAAAATGTCACAATATTTTAAAAATGTCATACAATTCCAACTTCACTAAGGTTGAGTTAACTACTCATTTAATTTGAGTTGACATACCCTATACCCATCTAGGATGTAAAGAATACACTCCTAGGAACCCAATATATATTGGTGCTCCTCGAGTGTATTAGGTATTCACTAGGGATAACTTTCCTAAATACTTACTAATGACTTTTTTAGACTTCTTAAAAATCTTAATCACACTAGTCTCCTCAAGATCATCACTAGGGATAACCTTCCTTGTGACCTTGACTTGACTCCTAGACTTAGGATTAGTTTCATAACTATATGAAATTTTATGATATGAAGTCATGTTTTCCTTGGACTTTGGTTTGTATTATAAATTTTTCTTATCCTTAGATGATTTTTATCTATTTTCATTTAGATTTTATTTATTGGACCCTTTAATATTATTTTTCATTTTCTCTAGGATATTTTCTAATTTATCAAGTCTTGATTATAAAATTTGAATTTCAATTCTTAAATTTTCTAGAATTAAGGAGTCTTATTCCGTAAGCCGTTCAGCGGCTTATTGAATCAATATAAATAAATTTTTATTAAATTAAATATTAAATTTATTCACAAAAGAAACGTTTAATTCATTTACTTGGGACGGTGGGTGATATTTAATAATTGCTAGATAATATGAAAAATAACTAATTTAATGACACCTGAAAATTTTTCACCGTAACACTACGATCGCTACTGAAAATCCGGAGTCACGTTTGAAGAGATTTTCTATTCGTATATACAAAAAAAAAACACAAAAAACAAAAAAACAAAGCATCTCCAAGCAGATCCACAGAAAAAAAAATATTTTGAGCAATATTAGTTTTTTTTTTTTTTTTTTTACTTTGGAGTCTTAATATATATTTTTTAAAAAAATTAAATATTAATTTTCAAAAATAGATTTTCATATAAAATTTAAGATGTAAAATTATTAATTAAATTTTTATATTTAAGATTTCATAATATTTTTTTAATTAATAAAACTGTTAAAAAAAATTTGGAGACATTATTGAGCGTAATTAAGATTTTATACTAACAAATATTGTCACAGTATTCTATAAGTTATTCATCTATTTGGAAAAAACTTTAATTTTTGTATAAGGTTGAATATCTCAAATGCTATTTTTAATTTAAATTTATAAAATTTTTAATTCTAAAAATAAATCTAAACTATCAATATCTATAACATGTCGTATTTTAAAAAGACTTAAAAATTAAAATATTTTTCTTTTAAAAAATCATAACCAAGCAATTTTAATTTTTCTACTTCATATAAAAAATCAAAATTATCTGCATATATATCTTAAACTATTTAAATTTATTTTGAAGTGAAAATAATATGATCAACAATATAATTAAAATAATTATTTTTAAAAGATTCTTTAGCTGAAATCTCAGCTCATTAATTTTATTTTTATCAAATTATTTGTTTCTTCTACACATTTTTTTACAAAATTTAAATTCTGCATTTATTTCATTTGCAATGTCTTTAACAAAAATTATATCACGTGTAAATTCATTTTCTCTATAATTATTAAAAAAGAAATAAGACCATTCAATTGATCTAATGCAATCACAATGTTTATATTTTTATATTGTAAAAATTTATTAACAAAATTAACTACAAACAATATATCATACCAAATGATCATATATAAATTACTTTATCTTTTATTTTAGGATCATCATTAATTTCTACAAGTTGATATAAATCTCTTATTTGTGAAGTAAGAAACTTTTCAAGTGTGTTTGTCACAGTAACTTTAAAAGTTAAATTAGAAGGCAAAAAAAAAAATGTTTTTATAAAAGAAAAAAAAAATGAGTAAATACATTATGTCACACAACAAAATATTATAATAGTAGGACGAGAATTAGTATACATAGTATATAAAAAACTTTAGAATTTATATTATATCTTGTTATTTATCTATCATATTATACTCACTATCATATTCTTGTCGTCCTATGTCATTTATTTCAAGTTTAATTTTTTTTTATAACTAGTAATCACATAAAAAAATAAAATCTTATTGATAATCTATTTTTAATTTTTTTATAAAACACTCTTCTATTTTGATCGTACTTGTTGAAATTTTTATGCATTCGGATCACAATTAAGCATGTATTTTACTTCTTATAGTTTTTTTAATTATAATAATTTTTTATTTCTAAGTCTAATATATTTATTAACTCATTTTATATATTATGAACAAATATTGATTATAAATTTCATAATTTTAAATGTTTAAGATATTCTTGCATTACAAGATCAAATTATATAATCATTTCAATTAAACTTAAAAAAAATCATTATTATCAGAATAAATCTACTCATTTATATCACAAAATGTCAAATTATTTTTGTAAGATTTTTAATTATAATAATAATTTTTATTAATACATTCCTCTAATGCTTTTTTTTTCTTATTTAACTTTTTGGTAATTTTTGATCAATGATTATGAACTTGTACAATGTCAATTAAAAAAAATCATTATCACTCTTACGGTAGATGGAAATTACAATAGAAAAAATTTCTCTTTCAATTTAAATTTTTTACTATGACCTAGTCGAAGTTGCATTAGATTGATTGATAAAATTATATTTCATGCATTTTGAATATTCCAAAAAATCTCACCATCATTGTTCTTATTCAAAAATAATAAAAAATTAATAGTTGAGATTGCAATTTCATCTTTTAAAAATGTCCAATATTTTGAGTTTTGGAATGAATGATATTGTATTTATCCAACAGATTATATATAAAAAAAATTATAAAACAAATTTATATTCTTTATATAAATTATAAAATTAATTTATAATTAATTATTAAATGACTAGAAAAAAAATCTTTTATATTTTATTATAATAAATTTCTATAATTTCAAGGAGACGATAGAGTGACTTTTATGCATGCAGATGTTTTCAGTTAATTCTACTTTCAATATCTTCAACAGGTCCCCACGGGATGACTTGTTAGCTAGTGCATGATATGTTATCATAATGAGATCTAGGGATCAAATCCTGGCTAGTAGCCAGGTTCCTGCCCCCCTTATACACTAGTCAATGTTCGGGCTGACTAGACTAGTCCCCGTAATTTACCTCTTCCGTGTTGGTCCTGGGACGAACTGGCGAGGGCGCTGGAGGCGAGCGTTTCGCCTTTTGCCACAAGAAAGCAATTAAAGACGTCCCCGAGCTTGTCATAATAAAATCTAAGGAGTTAAATCCTGACTAGTAGTTAGGTTCCTGTCCCTTTATGTACTAATCATTATTCGAACTGACTAGATTGATCCTGTAATTTATCTTCTTCGTGTTAGTTTTAGGACGGACTGGCGGGAGCAGAAGACGAGCATTTCACTTTTTTACCACAAGAAAGAAATTAAAGACGATTTACCTCTTTCGTACGGACTGACGCTGCATTTCACCTTTTGCCGCAAACAAAGAAATTAAAAGCAAAGTTATTAAGATCGATATTAACCGGTCGGAGACGACCCTGAAAGAAATACAGAGTTTTAGCAGGATGTATCCGACAACAGATTTCAATGTCATCTACTCGATTCTTCCTTTTAAAAAGGAGCGATTTTTTCTCAACCGCGACATCGTCACGGAATGTACAAGAGAACTTTCTAAATCAAACAGGGTAACAGAGTAGCCGAAGCATGATTCAATTCCTACTACACACATTTCAAGGTAGCTTAGCTACAACAACTAATTAGATCGAAAATCACATTGCGACCTGACATGGCCGGAAGAGACTCAGCTCTCGTCGTCACCGGCGGTAGAGGGCTTGGAAGACTTCCTGGGAAGAAGAAGATTATGGATGTTGGGCATCACACCGCCGCTAGCGATGGTGACGGAACACAGCAGCTTCGTCAGCTCATCGTCGTTCCTCACGGCCAGTTGGATATGCCGTGGCATGATTCGGGTCTTCTTGTTGTCACGCGCCGCATTTCCTGCTAACTCCAACACCTACACAGTCGACTGCTTTGTCTAGCGAGAAAAAGACAAACTTTTTCAGATGGACGATCACGTAATTTGGGAGATTGCCGATGAAATATACGTGATGAATACACACACACAAAAAGACGACGAATTCATCACAAAATCATCTTTTTCCTGATATCAATGAACATAGTAATAAAATTGGGGGGAAATCCATAAAATGTTGCGCTTCTAAACCCTAAATCAAAGTCTTTTAGGATCGAACAAGGCGAAGAAATGAGCACGCGAGAAGAAGTACGTACGAATCAAGAACCTCGGCTGCAAGGTACTCGAGTACAGCTGCGAGGTAGACCGGAGCACCGGCGCCGACTCGCTCGGCATACTTCCCGGCCTTCAGGAACCGCGTGATCCTGCCGACCGGCCTTGCTACTCCTCGACGACCCCTTCTTGGCGGAACCAGACGCCAAAGTCTTCCCTCTCCCCGCCATTGCTTTCCGACGAAGCCAAATCCCCGGTAAAAGACACAAGGGCGGAGGAAGAAGAGCGTTTAAATAGCCCGGCAGACACGCAAGACGAACCAATGACGACGGAGCACACGGATCGTAAAGAACGACTGTCAGATGCCAAAACAGTGGACGGTTACGATCTCGACTCGGCACTAAGCGAGAATGACATTTATTTAAAAACACCCTTTTAAGTTTTTACAATAACAATAACCGCTCAATCAGTTCCTAGCAGAGCATAGCTTCCTGATCTCTCCCTCCGTGCCGGTGAGCACCTCAATGCTACTCATCTTCACCATCGAGTCGCCGAAATCCTTGAAGAACTCCGAAGAACATCCACTCGCATAGCCTCGGACGTAGGCTCTTGTCTGCGGATCCTGCAGCAGCACAGCATCTGAAGCGAATAGTCCTCTTCTCTTGGACACCTGCTCGAAGTAACTCGTGTCGAAGGTGGAGCGGCTTCCAGGATCCATCTCCACCAAGGTACTATTACTCTCGCACTTCTCCCTCAACTTTGCGGCATATGCAGGGTCTAGAGTGTCATCAGACTCGAGTCGATCCGAAAACGACGAGCATTGCGAGATTCCGAGCGTGTGAGCGCCTAATGATCATCAATGAAGATTGAGAAAAGAGAAGAACAAGTTCGAAAAAAAAAAAATGGAAGCTAGAGTTTCTTGCAGTTGCCTGATAAAACTACAAGGTCCTTCGCGCTGAGTCCCTTGCATGCAAAGATATCTGTAAGGTTCGAAATGTTCTTCACAGTGGGCGGTGGCAATTGTCTGGTCTCGTTGCCAATTGACACTCTGCCATCTCTTCTCCCTGTCGGCACTGGCCAAGAAGGGCCTTTCGTCTACATTGAGACAGAGAGAAATGTCATCCGAGCATTACAGGATCATGCTTTTCTTGTCGAAATTTGCTTACCAAGGTGACTGCATCCCTCGTCGCCAGTGCCAGGATATCTGCACAGGAAACAGTCGCCGGACAAGCTTGCTCGAGCTTAGCTTTCAGCCTGTCAATGACGCCGTATCCTCTGACGGAGAGATTTGGAAATGCAGTCTTCTCGGTTCCACTTCCATTCAGTAAAATCGAAGCATCGCAACCCTGCACGTTAAGTTTCAGCTCACTTGATTGGTCGACAGAAATGCCAAGAGGTTAAAGAAATCTTACCCTGACGAAGCAATCATGGAAGTGCATCCTGAGCAGAGCTCCAGCCAGACTCGGTGCGTTCTTGATGATTCCGCTCATCTCATTGTACACAATCGTTTCAGCGTCGGGGCAGGTGGCGTTGTAGAACCCAACGCTCAAGCCATGTGCCTCTGCACTGCCTGAGAAGACAGAAAACAGAGCCAGAGGAAGAAGGAGCATCAAGAATAACAGAGCTTTGGAAGCCATCGATCTCCTTCCTGCTCGTATTCTTTACTCTGTAATTTGATGCTCTTGTTATATATAGTCTGATCGTCATGTGGATTCGCGTTCAATAGTCTCGAATGGGAGAAGGAAACGCGGAGGAAGAAAGTATAAATTGATAAGAAAACAACATTTTTCCTGTTTTTGCATGCTCTTAATCGAGATGCATGCTGAATGGAATTATCTGATAGCTGTTCATTGCTCTGAAAAAAGGTGATTAGCGCGTCCAAAGGCTCATTTGGTCGATCAGAAGAATATGGTTCTTCAGCAATGGAATGAACTCAGTCTTTTAAGAGTAAGCATGGCTGGAAGACATTGACCTTCCACTTTACATTGACTTGCACTTCACACATACACACACACACACACACATTCTTGAACCATCAAATAAAAAGGACGAAAAATGATTATCAACACAGTTATTTATGTTCAATTTAGTTTTATTAATTATGTATTAGTTTCAATAACTTTAGGTAATGGCTATGTATAAAATGTGCTATAGATCACTTTGTTTTCTTCTGATTAATTACACTGGTAATAATCATGAAACTCAAAGTGAATTGCAAAACACAGTGGATAGTTTAAAACAGATGACAAAGCGTATGAGAACTCAACTTCAATTATTTGGTCGCCGAACTCATGTGTTTCGACTAATAGCATGATCCAATTCAGATGGGTTGTATAGTTCAAGTGAGAATCAAAGGAGCATTCTGTCAAACAGGTATTACCATATAATTGCATCTTATATTCTTACCAATAGATAGTTAAACATCAACATAGCCATTACATGCATATAGTAGTACTGATTAAGCACTTGGAGCATAAACAAAGATTACTCCAGCACCAAAATACTAACATGAGATTCAAGTCTACGGCATAGGATTCCATACAACATATGTTTTTAAGATATGTAAGTTCAGAGAGAGGAGCCATCCAGGAATGTTCTCTCCTAAAGTTAAAGCAGAGTATAGAAACATGCAACAGGAAGCAGCACACTATATGGTGGTCTTATTGGGTAGGCTAGTGGAGATGTGTTCGCAATTACTCAGAAACCATGAATTTTAATATGCTCCTTCTTCACGATTCCAGCCTACACCGTAAAAGAAGAGCAAAACATTACTTTTGTAACGAGAACTTGACGACTGAATTCTACTGAAGAGAGGAGAGTACCTGAACTAAAAAGCTGGAAACGTTCTTTCGTTGATCACCTTGAAGTTGAATGACCTACAAAAGGAACCATTACCATCATGAACGCGATGTTTATGTTTCTAAGAATACTAAACGACCTTGTGAAACAATACCTGTCCCAGCTCTGGGTCCTGAACCACAGTACCATTACAGCAGAATTCTTTCTTCAGATCCTTCAATATCTTGTTATAGCTAAACTCTTTTTTTAATCCCTGTACTGTGGTCAGACTCTTCCTGCCATTCCGTTGCTGTATGCGGATATGTACATACTCCTTAGCACCGGAGTCCTCAGCATTTGCATCAGCAAAAGCATCTGCAAATACAAAATGTTTGTCTAAATTTAGCTGCATAACACAGAAAACGGCACTTCACAAATCATGACACTGAGGTTCATGAGCATACCAAAAGCTGTTGGGGTCTGAGATTCAAGATCAGACATGAACACTGGGGCTATCGTAGAGAATGAGGGAACTACGGACTTGGAGAGATAAAATAAAATCTGAAAACCACAAAACGTGTAACCATTGTAATCATTCAGGAACCATTGACCAAACAAGCTCATACATCATTTGCTTAAAATTTATCTCTCAGCTTTAGAATTTAGATACAGAAGCTTGTTTAAAATGAATTGAAGCTTAAAATACAAGTCAATGAAGGAGCTGAAGGATTCAATAGCATTTGCTTTAATTAACGATGATTAAGGCAGCTAATGACAAGTGGAACTGGGGTTTTAACAAGCTCTGAAACCAGCACATCAATGTGAAATTAGAGACTTGAAGAAAGGATATGCATTTAATTGTTATTTTTTTTAAAAAAAATTATAAAATATTTGCAATTGAATTGTTACTATTTTAATCATTCATCATGAGATAAAAAAAATGAGTTCAACCAAGTCATAAAATACCAGTGATATTCTTTTTAAAATAAGAGCTGTGGCTCATATATCCCCCTAATAGAATTAACAGTTTCAAAGGCCCACTTTAGTTGCCAAACTGTGTGAACTTCAAAATGCAAAAGAATAAAAACCGAGCAGCAAACAATTTAATGCAAAAAAAAACTTCCAATATATCTAACTGCGAGAATGAAAATGTCTAGCAATAGCATGAACGAGTCACTGAAATGCACTGGCAACAAAAGATTTTACATACGAATAGACCACTATGACCCAGACAAGCAATAATAACACTTCAAGGGAAAATAGTAGTATGCTGGCCACAAAATGGACTAGTATTACTCAAATTATTAAGCTCACATATTTACTTAACCCTATACGAAATACCAACAACAAGATATCAACAACAGCAATAAACAAAACCATCTGCTGATTACATCACATCCAAACCACCAAGTTACTCAAACATAAACCAAAAAAAAAGGGAACGAAAAAAGGAACTCAAACTGAAGCAGTATATGTAATACTGATAGAGAGGGAGTACCAATGAGAAAGGAAGGACGTCACATAGCGTCATAATAAGGTTAGAAGTATACAGTCGATCAGGATAAGGCGATAAGCACATGATGCCCTATTTTACTGCAATAGGTTTATTCTTTTAGAAAGGACTAAGCTCAGAAGTTCTCTTCGATAGTACAGTAACATGAAACAGGACAGAAAGTCATAGGGGAAAGAGGTAAAACTAAACCTGAAAGCTACATCAGATCTAACACGACACAGAGACAAAAGCACACGGTTTCCCCTTTCTCGTTTCTTGTTACTAAATAGAAGAGAGCAGAAAAGAACTCTCTTTGCTTTCGGATCAAGCTTCAGATGCTCCAACTAGTTCATTCGCCCTAAAACGACCATATCCTCTAGAGATTGTAGCTCCACTCGACAAAAACGCACACGGCTGAATGATTTCCCAAACTAATCCACTTTTCCGACCAAAACTCTTTTTTTTCTTGGTTTGATCCTCAATTAAACATGTAAAGAAAATCCACATACAAATAAGCGATTTTTTAGACCAATCTAAACCCCTAATACTGATATGCACCACGGTACCATATAGAATCTCA
The DNA here is from genome assembly GCA_038050645.1 of Hedychium gardnerianum. Classification (NCBI taxonomy): domain Eukaryota; kingdom Viridiplantae; phylum Streptophyta; class Magnoliopsida; order Zingiberales; family Zingiberaceae; genus Hedychium; species Hedychium gardnerianum. Next base: position 11,821,343 of record JBBUKS010000035.1, read on the forward strand.
TAGGACAGACAAGGGGCAAATTGCTGACACCAAATAGGAAATGGAAGACACGAAATACAGATCCACCAGAAGATTCCAAACAAAAACTCATACCTAGATAAGACGATGCACATCGAGAACAAAGAACTGACTTTTTCGTTAATGCAACAGGAGAAAGAAACGAAGGAAAGATCGGATCTTCCTTACCTGCTGCGGAGCAGTGGAAAACAACCCTAGCGGCGATCACAAGCAAGGCGAGAAGTAGATTTGATTTGTGGTTTCTCTTCCCGTCCAACTTCAGTACTTATAGAAGAAAAGGCACAGTAAATTAAATTAAATTAAACTATACTTTTTATTTTTAAAATGTTTTATTATTTGTTGGTTCTTTTTTTTTGGTTCTTGGTTGACAAGAAAGGCCGCCGCGTTAACACTACGCCATCATCGTTATATTTAATTGTTTAATTTTTTATATTACAAATTTATTTATTTTCATTTTTTAAAAATTCAGTGACAAATTTGATAAGAGTTATCCTCATGAATTTAATTTATTTATAAATATTATTTGTAAACAATTCATAATTTTTATTTATAAATATTTAGAAAAAGATAAAATTCATAGCAAGTGTATTTTAAGTATTTAAGAAAAATGAGAAGAAGTGAGGAAAATTTAAAGTTGGGAGTGTTAATTGGAAATTTTCAACTTTCAGGAGACTCAATAGGCGTTTTACTAAAATTTTAAATATATTATAGATCTAAAGTGAAAATATTAATAGAGATTTAGGGTTAAACTGAAATTTTCTTGGTCAATCGAGAGCGCAGACCTGCAGGAAAGGGAGAAGAGATGGCCTCCCTAACCCCGATCGCTACCCTCCTCCTCCTCCTCGCCGCCGCCGCCGCCGCCGCCGCCGCTCCTTCGGGGGATGATCTGGTAGCGGAGCTGCAGACTCTTCGAGATCAGTCACCCTCCGGTGTGATCCGCATCAACGACCGCCTCGTCTCCCGCTTCCTTACCTCCGTTGACACGCCCCGTCCCTATTCCCTCCTCATCTTCTTCGATGCCAACCAGCTCCGCTCCAAGGCCGAGCTTCACCTCCCCCACCTCCATTCCGAGTTCTCCCTCCTCTCCGCCTCCTTCGCCGCCCACCACGAAGAAGACGACGTCTCGTCTTCTCGCTTTTTCTTCTGCGACATCGAGTTCGGGGAGTCCCAACAGTCCTTTGGCCTCTTTGGCGTCTCCAGCCTTCCCCATGTCCGCCTCGTGACTCCATCAACTAGTTCCCTCCGAGACTCCATCGCCATGGACCAGTCCGACATCTCCCGGGGTGCCGACTCCATGGCCGACTTCGTTGAGGCCAAGACCAAGATCTCCCTCGGCGGTCCCATCCTACGCCCTCCCCTTATCTCCCTCCGCCAGGTCCTCTTCCTTCTTGCTGCCGTCCTCATCGCCGCCCCATTCCTAATTCGCCGCATACTTGAGGGCGACACCTTCTTCCACGACCGACGTCTCTGGATGTCCCTCGCTCTTTTCGTTTACTTCTTTGGAGTCTCGGGCACGATGCACAATATCATCCGTAACATGCCCATGGTGCTGCCCGATCGCAGCAACCCCGACCGCCTCATCTTCTTCTACCAGGGATCTGGGATGCAGCTGGGGGCGGAAGGCTTCGCCATTGGATCTCTATACATGGTCGTTGGTCTTGTTCTGGCCTTCGTAACTCATTTGCTGGTCAAATTTCGGAACATCTCCGTTCAGAGGGGATTCATGCTGGTCGGGATGCTTCTGGCTTACTGGGCTGTGAGCAAGGTGATCTATTTAGATAATTGGAAGACTGGGTATCACATCCATGCTTTCTGGCCGAAGAGTTGGAGGTGATGAGGGATTAGGTCAGTGATTTTCTTTTGGCGATTTTTATTTCCTATACACGGGTATCATTTTTTTTTCTTCTTTTTTGCTCTTGTGCAGGAAAAGAAAATGTATCATCTTGGTGACTCTTACACGCATGATAATTTATTCTTTCTAATTTGCTCTTCAGTTTCTTAACATTATCTTGACACATCTCAGATTCTCCATGTAGAAAAATTCCTCTCAGGATAGCTATGTAAGAAACATAGGGTGCAGTTTGAGTTAGCTACGATTAAATTAAATAAAAATAATCACACATCAGTGTAAGAGAGGCTTGCGCTGGCATTTCTGGGTAACTATTTGAGAAACATAGAAACCTGCTGGCCTAGTCTCATGTAAGTAGAGTAAATGGGAATACCACAAGGAAATTTAAGAGAGACCTTGTTGCCCTGGTTTCTGAGAAGTGAGGTGATAATGTGATATCATAAAGTAGGTTAAAATTGCCTCCTAAAGGGGTTCATAGCCTATTTACTTTTTGACAAGGACAGGAAGATGAGCACAGGATATGTAATAAAATCATAATCTTTTGTTTTTGTGTTCTTATATTTGACACAAGTTTTATTTGGTGAGGAGAATTGATTAATAATCAAATTTTACTGTTTCTATAGCCACTTTTGGGATGATAGTACACTTATGATAATAACATGAATAAGCAATTAAACAGGCTTTTGAAAATCCTATACAAGTCATCAATAGGATCACTTATATGCTATGAATACAAATGGACTTCCTAGGCGCTAAGCTTTACACTTAAGTGTTGTTTTCCTGTATCTGTCAGTTTGATCTTCTATATACATGTTTTTGACAATCATCTATACCTTTGGGTTTCCTCTGTGATTCACTGTTTCACTGTAAGAGAAAGAAGAGAAAATTGAAACCTGGATCTTATGAGACTAATCTTTTGGTTGACCAAGATGATGATTGCGGCCTTTAGATAGTTTTAAGTTACTTTATTGGATAACTAGTTGCGGTGATATCAATACTACTGAGTTATGATATTATTTTTGTGAACTCTATAATATTAGAAACAATGATTATGTGGTTAAATTTTCTTTAAATTATTACTGCTAATAGATGATCTCAAGTGTTAAATTTATGCAACTTCCATGTATTCTATGTCATGTAATTTTGTGTTGTACATGTAACTAGTTCAGTACACATAGCTCCAGCATCTTTGCAGAAGCATATTTATTCATTGGAGATTAGCATTTATCGACTTATAAAACATCTATCAATTAATAAAACATGAGAATCTATGTAAAAAACTTAAAGATTGACGTTTAAGGTTATTAGATAAGTATAAGAAAGAGAATTAATATAATGCCATCACTATAATAACTACCATTGAATCCCTCAAAGTCATCCCAATTCCCACATGCTCCAGCATCTTCTTGTTGTTTGAAACCATCATTAACCATTTCATTACATTGTTAGCATTTTTTAAGATAAGCAATCTCATTCTTGATCACTTTGATGCTTTATATTGGATAGAATTCAATTTAAATTAGATGGTGAATTTAGTTCATTTGCAAATCTGTTGAAGCTAGGAGGCCCCAAATAGTGAATTTGGTTCAAGTGCAATCTGTTGAGGCTGGACTAGTGCGGTGATCCATTATATAAATATAAATTAAAAGTTTGTGCTTTTGAGCTATGTGATTAACAATCAACTTTGCTATTTAGGTCTGGATTAAGTCCATTTTTTTTAAACATTGTACATACATGATAACTGTGAGGAGGTATGTACGAAGTTAGAAGGGTCAGTGTTTGTTGGTCCCAAATAGACAAGTGCAGTGGTCCATCATATAAATATAATTATAAATTGATCTCTTTCCTAACATGATAAGTGGTTAACTAATTAACTTTACTGTAATTTATTGCTTAATAGAGTATGATTGATTGGATCTAGTAAACCTATATGATATAGATTGCTAACTGAAGATTTGAACAATTTATGGCGAGATCACAATGAGATGCATATATGTGAGACCAATCATTTCATATGAATCTGACTACATGAGCCGTATGAATATGCAAGGCAACGAAGTATGCCATATGTAGAACCAGATCTGATTATTTTGTGCTGCTTACCATATCTTTCTCCTTATGTAAGACCAATCATTCAAATAGATGGCGTAAACTAATAAATTTGGATATTAATGAACTTGCCTACATATATAGCCAATGTGTTTTGTAAAACAATGTGGCACGATTTGTGTTTCTGGATTAAATTTAAGCTTCTGAGCTTTAGATGTTCAAATCATAAGTCAAAATGTTTTCTTGTCTACATGCTTTGGTTTAAAGAATGGCAACAATGCCACATGAAAGAAGATAAGGGACATCAAATGTGATTGAATTCTCATAAAAGCCTTAATTCCTGTTGATTTATGTTCTATGTGAAAATAAGTTACTAAATTAATTAAATTGGAAAATTGTAAAATGGACGAGATTGATTTATAGATGTAACTTCCTGGCAAGAAATTGCTTATTACATCAATTGTCCTTTCTGATATTCATTTTTCTTGTCTGTAATATTGTTTACTATGATATAATATTCAGAGATGAAATAGTAAGAAATTACGCCAAATTGGTAAATATGGAATCATGGTCTTGGCAAAGCACTACTCTTTTAATAGGTAATAATATTTTCTTTTTGGCAAAACTTGCTGGTAGCTTATACAATTTAATGTTGCTCTACATTAAAACAATCACATTTGAGACTTCAATGCCAAGATTCATATTGCCAGCTTTGACTATTTTCTAAATTTTCATCCGGAGGCAATAGGTTATCATGAGAACATAATTTATCATCTTTACCCATGTGCGTGGTTGTGGTAGAACACTGATTTGGTAACACGAGTTCACTGTTATCTGGATCAACTAAGTGAACATACTTGTATATGATTGACATTGTTAGTGGATTTTTTTTAGGAATAAATGTAGTTTAGGTTATTGTTTTCTTCTGCACTAGGAACAAATAACAAAATTTAGGGAACATGCTATCCTATAGAAAAATAGGATGGAATGAATCACATCGAGAATGAAACCAGATGGCAGTCTTTTTTTTTATTCACGTAGGAAAACTGGAGGACAAAAAAGATCTAGACAGGCAATATGAATGGATAACAGCCACTTTAACATGCTGCACTCTATTGGAATGAGATATAAAAACACTATAAAAGAGATGAAGGTTTATGTTTAAGGAAACGGAAATGTTGCATATAGAATTCAACCTAAATTGAATGTTGCTCAATGGACATATATCGAAATTGTGCACATCAAGCAAGATTGTGCAAATCATTCTTGATTTAGAGGTTCTGTTTTACTGTAATAATTTTCCTATTTACATGTTCTTCTGTTCGCTTTTTTATGCCCATCGTGTTTCTATATTTTGGTCTAGTCTCGGTGTATGGTAGATGGTAAAAACATAGTTGTAGACATGAATATGTTCAATGAAGCAAAATCAAAGATGATTGCTAAAAATAATCTTAGAAAGTTGATATTAACAAAATAGAAACCTTTCAGAGAACATGAGCAGACAAGATTCCTATAGCTGACATTGGTATGATTTATTATTGTTGTATTCTCATTCTGTTCTAGCAACAAAAAATACCCTACTTTTGAAGCAAATACATATTCAAATGAGCAAATATATGAATTGCAAACTAGAGTCATTTGGCTTATCTCACAACAATTTATCGGCTGTTAGTTTACAAGGTTCTGGAACCGTTAAATGTCTCAGCTTGAACATTTATTAACTATTTATTTTTCCCAAGTACCATTTCTTTGACATTTTACATCATGTGTTCTGCAGGATTTCGGCTGCCTCAATTGTTATCGACTTGATGAGAAAATCCTATATTTGTTGAGAGCAGTACTTTTAGGTTTATTGTTGAAATGCAATTTGAACATTTTCTTTTCAATTCTATCGAACTTGTTTCGTCAAACACCAAACTTGTATTTTTGTTGATTACTGAGCAAGTTTATCATTGGAAACTTTTAACTTAGCTTATGGGTCGAACTTTATATGCACCAGGAACTCTGAATTCTTGGCCTCTCCCTTTCAAATTTCCCAATTGGCATATCTACTTGTCCTTCTTTTCAGATCCATCACGCTTTTCAGTTAAAATCTCAGGTTCTTCATAAAGCATGAATAGATCCTGATGATATTCTAAAGCCCACCTCATCTGTATGAAAAATTCAAGTTAGAGCTCCTCAACTGTGCAAAGTCAACACACCTCGTATCTTATGAATTCAGTCTTCCAACCCTCCAACTCATCTTCTTGCTGCCTCAAAGTCAACACCTTCGCTTCCCTTTCCTCAAGCTGCAGCAATGTATAAACAAACTCTGAGATCCAAAGCTCCTACTAAGTCTCGTGTCAATTCTCGTTGACTGCATGTAAAACTGCCAACTGCCCTGTGTATGGGCAAAGTCTATCACCATTCCCATGAATATGGTGCAAGTATTGACTTTTATATATATATGGTGCAAGTATTGACATTTATATATATATAAAATTGTTGTTGGGCAAGATCAAGTAAAAGTCACATGCATACTTGAATACATGCTAAGCTCTCATATATTATATTGTGCCCACACATTCTTTCTTTTTTGTTTATTTCCAAAAAAATATGTCACATTTTCATTATACTTTTTTTTTCACGTTCAATTTTTTTTAATCTGTTTAAAAACTTACTATTCATAATTATACTGTTGAATTCAAATATGAGTGCATTGATATATTAAAGAAGCTGGTAGGAATATATTGATTTTAATTTGAAGTGATTTAATTTTTTTATATTTATCAATTAATTTTGGACATTCAAAAGTTTAATTTTTTTCAAATCAAAGAAGTTTTAGAAATTATATTAATTGAGTATCATTTATGATTAAATTCAGATTTGAAAGTATGGATAAGGTTTTGAAGGTTTGAAATTGATTGAATTATTTTAAATTAAAATTTAATGTATTTTTGTAAGTCTCTGTAATATATTTATATTTTCAGATCTAATTCAATAGTATAATTAAGAATATATAATTTTTGAATAAGTAAAATAAAAATTTAAATATGGAAAAAAGAGAGGATTATAATAAACTTTATGATACGTATTTGTGAAATTACGAAAATTAAATATGTGAAAGGGATAATACCGAAACTTACTCTTCTTGACGCGGTTTAGTAAAATATCGTCGTTTTTTCAAGTACAATAATCACTATAGTCCAAGTGATGGCATCAAAAGCATAAAATAAAGATAACCATTATTAATTGTATGTAGTAATTCCTTATATGGGAATTGCATATAGTAATTAATTAATCATTATTTAAGGTCCTACTGTAGAGGATGCTTTCATTCTACCCCCTTAAACTTATCTCTTATTATCAAAACACCTTTGTGATTTTTTTTAACATTTCTTGTTTTACTTTTAATCATTATAGTGTTAAATTATCTAATAAAAAATTATAGGATGGGTTTGGTTGGTGTTATGTATTTTTTCATTATATAAAATAACAGAAATAATAATTATTAGGAAGTGAAATGGAAAGGTTTGACAGGTTTAAGGTGTAATTTGTTAAATTTAAAATTGTAGGGATGTTTTGAAAATTCTGAGGTAAAATGAAAAATATCTCCGTGTACAAAACTTAATGTGAACTATGTCTGTTTTTGGAAGTTATGAGTAAGCTCAATGGCCCGATCCGCTGAGCGGGAGGAATTACCGGAAAAGGCATCTCCGGCGATCGGCTGCCACCGGAACTCCCCTCTCCCTTCCGCCTCCAAAGGGCATCTAAAACGGGCCTTCCGCCTCCGCCGTCCTATCAGGAACCAGTCTTTTTCGGGCAATAGACAGAGCGATCCCGTCACTGCCCTCGCGACGCGGAAGCTCCATGGAGCCGTCCGGAAGGAGAAGACGTCGACGCGAGGAGTGGGGTGGTCTTCTTCCGGAGGTCCTCCGGCGGCCTTGTCGGCGAGGAAGCTGGCGATGGCGTTGTGGCATTTACCGGCGGTGGGATTTATAGGGAGCGAGAGACAAGGTAGGGTCGCTCAGCTAGGGTTGGAGGTAAGATATTGTTGTGCGCTTTCTTTGATTACCTAAAATGTGTCCCTTTACTTGTGAAGCTTATGCAATTCCCTTTACACAGACACTGATTTGCGAAGAATAACACCTCAAAGTTATGGAATTAAATTTATTTTTAAGCGAGGATCTGATCTTCTTCTTGACCCTTTGTGCTTGGATTGCATTTTTATTCTAAAAAATCCTCTTTCCCCTCTTCTTCTATGTTGAGAAATTTGGAAGCGTACAGATGTGCACTTTCAGGAAGAAAAAGAATAAGTTAGATCTCTAAAAGAATTGGAATAAGCCACTCACAGTTGTTCATAGAATTAATCAAAACCGTGATAGAAAAGCATTAATACATTTTTTCAAAATGCTATATCCTTGTAATCTTATGAGTCACATTTCACATCAGTATTATTTCAGATCAGGTGGTTTGTTGTGGTCCTTTTTTGTGGTCCTAGATGGAAATTTTACTTGCACACAATTAGTGAAGCAATTGTTTCTTGGCTGGTGCTTGTTGTCATGCTGGAAACCATGTTTGCATTTATGCTGCCTTCATACTTCTTGCTTGTAGTTTTACTGTAATTGTTAAAAGGTACATACATTTTTCTTTTGCATCAAATGAACTGCTGGCCACATTCATCTATTGCTATAGAAATCTAACTCAATCCCTCATTGCTTATGCTAACACCACTTCAATAGATTTTCTCTTAACAATCCATGCTAAAAAGAATAAATAATTGTTACATGTTAGTGAAATTGTTAAGTAGGTCTTCTCCAGAATAAGGTCAAGCATATGATATAAAAATTATGAGATCAAATCATAAAATATAGAAAACAATGCATGAGAAAAATATGCTGTCTCAATAATGAAAGTACAATAATGAATCAACATAAGCATATCTATATTATTTGAGCCGCAACAATAAATTCATTAAAGTTGTTGATCCAATTTCTTGAATTAATACACTGCATAAACAAATATAATAAATCAACAAATTGTTGGCTCTAGTATACTATCTACTAATTCCAACACAAACTTCAAATCTAAAATTTTCAGTAACTAAAAAGATTAACAATACTATCAAGTATCAGAAAAGGTTTGCAAGGTCAAAAATATAGAGTTCCAAAAAAATATGCGCTATGTTAGGGACGATGAGGAAGAATCTACCTCAAGTTTGAAATTCACTACTCTTCCTCAACCCACAAAGAAGAACATGGGTTTTAGGAGAGGGAAAAGAATGAGTTCTATTTATATAATGTTTTAAGTAGAAATGTTAGGTTTTCCATTAGATAAGGATTAAATTGTATTAAATCAGTACTATATTCTATAATTGATATAAATTTCAAAATTAACTAAAAATAGTAACATTTTTAGGCATTTAGGCTCCAAGATTTGAATCTTGAATTCAAATTAGAAATTCTAACTTCAAGTTATAATATTAAAATTATCCTAAATTAGATTATATAAGTAATTTTTCAAATTTGCAGTCAAACACAACGCACCTCCAATGTCCAAATATCTGCGATCATGATAGAAGAATCTTCCACAATAGCAAGGGTAATGAACTGGGTAGTCTTATTTCCCCTTGCAGCTTGAATACTAGTACACAAAAGGTAATCCTACGTTTGTGGTCAATAGGCTAGTTGATATAAGCCAATGCAGTTTGGTTTCATATGGCATCTTTTGTTTGATTTTATCTGTAAGCAGCTTAAAGCTTCTGCCACGGATCCCTTCTTTGTGATAACACAGGCAACAAAATGGGAGTCTCGGTGCTTAAAGTCTTTGGATGAGATGTGTTATCCTATCAATCACACCAAGCTTCACAAATATCAGCTTTACAATGCTTCAGTTATTCCTGTTCTCCAGGCAAAGTTAGTGCAAGCTCATTCTCTCATTAATGAACTTAGAAACGGGAGAGAGCTTGCCAACAAGAAGCTCATTCATTTCCTTAGAAAGCTTTTGGAGGAAAAAGCTTTATGGCAGAGAGGAGAGCATGAGAAAGTTCAAAATATTTTGAACACCATGAAGGATGATCTAAATAGAGAGAGGAAAAGCCGAAAGAGGATTGAGGCGGTGCATTCCAAGCTGGTAAATGAGCTTGGTCAGGTCAAACTATCAGCAAAGCAGTATATGAAAGACTATGAGAAGGAGAGGAAGGCACGTGAGTTTGTTGAGCATGTATGCAATGAGCTTGCAAAGGAAATTGGAGATGACAAAGCTGAAGTACTAACTTTGAAAAGGAAATCAGTGAAGATCCAAGAGGAATTAGATGCTGAGAGAAAAATGTTACATCTTGCAGAGCTTTGGCGTGAAGAAAGAGTTCAGATGAAGCTGATGGATGCAAACTTGATGCTTAAGGAGAAATATGCAGACTTGATGAGGCTTCAAGCAGATTTAGATATTTTTATTATAACACACTCCACTACTAATACAAGTGTCTCCGTACTGAAAGAAGCTGTTATGCTTAGAGAATCTGTCAATTCTGTGAAACTTGAGGACATTCAGTTTTATTACCAGCCTCCTGCTTCAGGGGACATTTTCTCCATCTTCAATGAACTCCAACCAAGAGAAGAAGCTAATCAAAAGGAGATTGATCAATACCATGGATATGCTGTCCGTGAAAGTCATGCCTCAAATATCCAGGCAGTGAGCCCTGAGACTGATATCTTTCTGGAAAATCCCATCAAGGCATATGCAAATGGGTTAGTTGACAAAGATGAGGATATACAATATGACAATGGTGTAGTGAACATGAGCCACATAGAGGGCCATGGTTCATGCAATTATCTGGAAGGAAATGATCCATCTGTCAACTGCTTCGATGAAAAAATCCATGCATTGGTCAGCATAACCGATTGGCATGTGCAGAGACAAAATAGTAATGTAGATAGAGAAACTTGTGAAATATGTTCAATCACACCTAGACAATCTAAGAAAAAAGCGCCTTATATAGGCAAGTTTTGGAGGTCCTCTCGTAATAAGAAGAAAGTTTTGGTAGAATTGCCAAATGGTAAGGTTAATGGTACTAATGTCAACGTCACTATATCTCCAGGTGTGAATTCAGATGAAGTGGGTTCAAGCACACTGAGTTTAGGGACGTCTGTTGTTATAAATCCTCATGTCAGCAGAGGAATAAATGGATGTGTTGAATGGCGGAGGGGCACAAAGGCAAAAATTTTGAAGACTAAACTTCTAGAGGCGAGAATGGAGAACCAGATGGCTCAGCTGTGCCATGCTAGTAAAAACAAATCTTAGTATTACGAATAGTTGATATTTCTTTACCCAATTAGTATGCTATAGAACCAAAGCTAGCTGATTTTTGTCTTAAAGATAGCAGTGATTACCAGTTCCAACCATGATCATATGTATAATAATTGTATGACAGCTGGCACACCAGGCAGATGTCAGCTGGCTTGCTGAAGGTTTGAGGGAACAATTGTTGGGTTGGTTCATTTTCTGCATCGTTGTCCAAACACTGTTGTTGGAACACAGATGGTTTAATGCTTACGCTGATGGTGCTGAAAAATATATATCTTGATGCCTCCTTCAGGCATTAGTAAGAATCCAAAGCATAGAGCAAAGAACTGTTTGTGCATTTGTATGTTTTCTTGGAATTTATAGTCTGGAGTACATGTATCAGCTTTTGACTTGGCGACATGTAGAATTTGTCAAGACATTTTTTTTCTCTGTACAGCTTTATAAAGAAGGGATTGCTGTGATGTCCTCAGAAAAATAGCAGGTCATCTCCCTTGATTCCCATCCAATTTATTTCTGAAAGTTAAAAGGATTATGCCCATTGCTTTTCCATTTGAATTTTTTTCCTACTTGAAGGAATGAGGGAGACGACCCTTCAGTATCACGAAATGTTTGCACTGGTTCATGGATCTACTTCAGCCTTTTGGGGTTAGCAGCTGGGAGCCCATCACTCTTTCCCTGATAAACTGTTGCATCTCTCATTTTAGAATATTGATCTTTAGGTCGTAATCCATGACAAAGAAAAACTGTGCTTATAAAGTTTCCTGTTTTGCAGCTAGGTACATCAAAACTGAAGCACTGCAATGCTTCATGAATGTCCAAGATTATTACTAACCAACAAAAAAGTTTCATGATTGGTCTCCTTCCTGCAAAACAAGGTAAAACAATTTTGGTTTGCATGGTTGCGATTATTGCATTAGTTGAGTGCTGTCGAGGACTGCAATTACATTGCATGTCTTCCCTGTCCCCACTGTTCATCACTGTACTTAATATCTATACATATATATGCTCTGCTGATGACATTAGGATCCTTAAACACAATAGTTAATCTCATGTTAATTAGGGAATAGATGACCCATCAGCTTTCCTCCACATGCTTTTGCCATGGTACATTAGGTTGGAGCAATGAGGACCACTTCAAGAATGGCTAATTGTAAATGTGCCTTTTGAAGTTGATGGATCCCAACTCAATGACTTGGAATCTTTAATAATCACAGTGGCCTCTCATGCCTTTGCCTACACACACGTGTTGTAGGGCTAAACATTCTTACTCACTGGTGCCATTTAGTCTCTGTGTGGTAGCACATTTATTTTTCGAAATACCCTTATGTCTTTCACCTTGCTTTACTTGAACCAAATCGATTAGCACCTACTCGACTAGGCTATCACAATTTCATGGTCGCTTGGTTGTGATGTCGTGATTTCACGACAACTTGTTTATGATTTCATGGCCAACTCGACCACCGGCCACCTGACCAGGTGGGCGCGAAATCACGACCGCCTAATCTAATAGTCAATCACCTGGTTGAGTGGTCGCTTAATTGTGATTTCATGACTAGCTTAGCCGCCAAGTGGCCGCTCGACTAGTACTGGTCGGTTTGGTGTAATGTAAAGGAGTAGAGGAATATTTTAGAAATACTAACTAAAAAGTAGGGTTTATGATGGGTATTTGGAAATTTTAGTTGTGTGATTTGATAATTTTTCATTTTGAATTAGAGATAATCAGTGAAAATAATGTGATTGAGTCATGATAATTGGAAGAGAAAGCTCAATCAATTGTATTAGCAAAGGACTTTACTTAAACTTGCAGAATGCCTAAAGGGGCATCTTATCCATTTTGATGTTGAATAAATGATACGACATCTCAAATAATGTAAAAATAAATGCAAGTCAATTTTCACGTAAATAGTTCTTTAATATTTTTTATTGAAAATTAGTAAAAGAGAAAGGAACAGGAAAGTGATGTGAGATTCGGCATATAATCATTTTGTCTTATTTTAATTACATTTATTTAATTCTATACCTTTTATGAACGGGACAGGAAAATAATTACATTTATTTTTAAAATAGTTCAACCAAACCAATCATATTGCTCAATTATATAGGTGCTGACCAGCAACAATATAAAATAAATTATTAATGTCTTTTTTTTATTTCATTCTCCCAAAGTTAATAATATCAGTTTGACCAATGAAACTAATTGAAGAGTAAAATAATAAAGATTAAAAAAAATACATATGGCATCAACTAATGACATTTTGGGTAGTTCTTTTTCATTTTGGATGTTGTTCTTTTGCATTCTTCAACTTGTACATATAATTGTGATTTAATTAAACCATTAGGAGCAAACTAAATGGAATACAACTTGTGTTGGGGTTATGCATGGTCCATGCAAGAATACAAGCAATATATGAGAAGTCGCACTCACTAAAAAGTGACTGTTCTACCTGTTAGAGACAAACATAAGTATGTGCCAAACTTATGTCCTCTTTTCTCATTTATATATGGGGATAATTATACATTAGGAATTGTCTTGTATAATGAGACAACTCATCATTGTTGGTCACAAGTAACCAACATCTCGACTTGGTTATTTTACAAAAAAACAGAGTGAAAAAAGATAATTTATTTTTTCACTCTAGTACTTCTCGCGTAACTAGATGATTAAGGATGGAATTAAAGTTGACTAAAAGGGCTTTTAGGTTTGTGGGCTCAAGCCTAAGCTTGCACATGTCAACAAGCTTAGTGCTCACATTGACCAAATTGATTGATCAAATTGAAATACACCCGATTAAGCAAGTATCGAAAAAAGGAACTCAGATCACATCACAAATCCATCATGGTCCCAAAATTGAATCACTTAAATACTTCACAATGAACAAGTTGAACGGTGTCATATTCTTGATCTCAATTGACAAAAGAGACATGTCTCCGTTGCCCCACTACAAAGCACCGGGTCATGTAAATTCTTGTCGCTATTGGTCACAAGCTTGCCATGTCGCCATAGAGGGAGGGACAATTAACCCACTTGCCTATTTTCATATTTATTCATTTTTTGAAATTCACAATTTAGAGGCAGCCAATTATTGTAGGACCCATGTCGTATGATTTAACTGATAAATTGTGGCTACGCCCTGTAGAGTTGACAAATATATTTTCATCTTTGTTGATGATTCATTTTTGTCTCCTTGTACTGAAATTTATAATTAGATAAATAATTTTTTGATACAAGTGGTAAGTAATTAATGGTGTGATGGAATTCAAATAAATTTAAAATTAAATGCATGCAGTTTAAACTTTTCTAAAATAACTGGTCGAATTTGGACAGAATTCGAACTGTTTAAAGTAGGTTGGAAGAGAAAAAATCTAAAGCAAATCTAAAATAAATTTCAGAGATTTGGTAGTGTTTTTGTATTTAATGATTTTTGGAAAGAAAAAAAATTAGGAGGTTAATTTTGGTAGAAGAACCGTTTTGTATGAGAAATCGCTTACCTGAAAAGGGCACGATACCCGGGCTGACCAATAGCGAGTTCTACCCAATCCGTACCCACGTGAGAGTGGACTCCTCCACTTTGGATGGATACCAGGGGGTGGGGCCCGTTGGGGGCCAGCGTCAGCTATACGAAGGAAGATGAGATGAGATGAAACGAAACGAGATCCAAATGAAGCAGAAGGTCTCGGCAGTATAAATTCGGCGGCACCGCCTCCCGCGACCTTGTGCTTTCGCCCGTCGATCCATTTCGCCGCCCTCCGACGATCCATAACGCTCCTTGCTTGAGCTTCGGAGGCTCGGCGGCCATGGACAAGAGGCGACGCTACAGTGCGGAGCGGCTCCTCGCGTCGCCCGCCGGATTCGGCGGCGGCGGCGGCGATCTCCCCGACCTCTCCGAGGACGACGTCTGGCCGGCCTTCTCCGACGATCACTCCTCCGCGGGAATCGACGACGACTACCATGGCTGGCCGCGGACGGACCG
>JBBUKS010000035.1:11836610-11850029 GCA_038050645.1 Hedychium gardnerianum
GCGGCGGCGGCGGCGATCTCCCCGACCTCTCCGAGGACGACGTCTGGCCGGCTTTCTCCGACGATCACTCCTCCGCGGGAATCGACGACGACTACCATCGCTGGCCGCGGACGGACCGCGGCGGCGAACGCCGGTGGGCCGATCGGCACGTCGGCGGGCTCTCCCTCGCCTTCGAGGAAGCCTACCGCGGGACGGCCGCCCCTCCGCGGCGGGAGAAGCGGATCCCGGCGGCGGCATCTGCGCCGGTCGACGTTCCTGCCTGGCCGCGGCATCTCCGGGCCGGATCGGGTGGTCCTCCGCCGGATCCGGAAGTGGAGGAGGACTCGTCGGAGACGGAGTGGCTCCCGCCGCACGAGTACCTGGCGCGGGCGCACGGGCGGAGCGCCGCGACGTCCTCGGTGTTGGAAGGCGCCGGGCGGACGCTCAAAGGCCGCGACATGAGCCGGGTTCGCGACGCGGTCTGGAGCCAGACCGGCTTCTTCGGCTGAACCGAACCGAACCGGCTCACTTGTGGAATGCGCTTTGTGTGTAATAGCTGTGATTTGGTTTGATCGCCGCGTGCTTGCCAATGAGCTCAAATGCTGTAGTAGAGTCTTAATAATTCTTTAAAAAAAAAAATTGAAGAAATTAGTAGACAACAAACAAATTGCAACATTAAAGAAAATCACAAAAAGGTAGACAAAGTGGCACACTACCTCTCTACCAGTACTAGTGCCTGTGACTGTGAGTGTGGGGGAATAAAGTTGGGGGTGGTGCAATAATTGAGGTTAGTTGGACCAGAGAAGAGGACCCCATTTCTGGTGGGGATTTGGGTAGACCTTTTTGCAGAAAGTGACGTCGACCTTTATCACACTCTGATCTGATCTCTTTGAGTGTTTTTTTTTTAAAAAAAAATAAATTCAGATATCTAACAGAATTTTCACTGACGATAAATCCGAAAAACAACGAATGGACAAATAAATGCCTTTGTTGATAAGTGATAAAAGACTTAGAACACTAGATAGGGATGAATATTTTGACGATGGACTTTTGGTGATCAGCACTCCACTTTCTATGCGGATTGTTAAGCCTCCTGTGGCATGAAATATTCTGTTGGAACAAATGTATACCATTACTTTATCGTTTACCCAAAGAAACAACGAGATGACACATAATAAATCAGTCTAGATTTCCATAATTTAATTACAACAACAAAGAAGTCATTTTTTTTTTCTTCTTCTCTCCGAATCAAGAAAGAACCAACAAATGCAGCTCTCTACTGGTTTTGGGGAAATTCAAATGCCAAGGAATGTTACCAATGTTATTTGTAAACTTCTATTCCGCCATGTTGGTTTCTGGAAGAGCCTTCTTGGCAGGATTGTAAACACTATAGTCACCGAAATCCCTGCGTCCGCTGCAAGAAAAGATAAAAGAGTATCAACAAACATATGCTCAGGCATCTAATTCACTTGAAGCATTGAGCTCGTCTACTTATTAATGTTCTTGTCAACACCTGATAGTGAGAATCCTTAAAATTAGTTAACTCACTTAATTGATGAATATTTCTAACCATTACCAATTCAGTAATAGTTCTAGATGCAAATGTTCACCCAATAAGCCAGTAAGATCCATTCTGTGATTCTAAAAGGGCAATAGAACAATTGACTGTTTGTATCAAGATTCACAGACTGAACCAAAGTGATGACATGATTTAGGACTGATTCAGATTTCTAGCTAGGTCTGATGCAATTGATGCCAAAAGCTTATACTGTGATACATACTTAATATCTCTTGGATATGAAAACAAGATAAAAGAACATAAAATGGCATCTTTCTTGATACTTCATAAACAGTAGCTGAATTACCTGTGCATTATATCCCAACCCAATGGCAAGAAACGAGGATGAATGGCATCGACAAACACTTTCCTCCACCTTCGACAAAATTGGCGGACTCCTTCCTCTCCATACCTTTTTAATAAATGCTCCACCACTTGTTTCCCATGTGGCCCATGTCCTAACAGTGACATCTTTTTTGCAGTTTCTGAGGAGGTGATCTCATCAGGCATGAGTAGTAAATTCACACTAGAATCATCATATTGGTCCTCATTTTCAATATCCATTTCCAGATAGGAAGCATTTCCTTGTTCAATTTCTACTTCCCTGTTCGAAATCTGGATGCTACTAGAACCAAAAGTCTCTAGTAACAAATTCCAATTGGTATCAACAGGAGACAAATTTGAATGGATTCTCTGATCACTAATACTTTCCTTATCCTTCTCTTTGTTATGATTATTGGTCTGTGAAGAATTTGAAACATAATTTTTATATACAACATTCTGCTCAGTATGTCTAAATGATAAACCTCTTTTCTTCTCGAACCGTCTTCTCTCATGTGGACTCATACCAACAAGTAATGCAGCTTCCAGATCTTCTACAGAAACCTCCTGTCTACCAAAGTATGTCCTCACAATCTGCATGGAAAACAAGACAATATACTCACACATTATGGTAATTTATCTCGCATGACTAGATAGATAGAAGTAAACCTAGAAAATCACACATTATGGTAATTTATCTTGCATGGCTAAATAGATAGCACAGAAAATTAAATGCTATGCACTAGACATGATTAACATACAAACCCAGTAGGGCAACCTCAAAAATGCTCTCAAGTTTGTCCCAAGTACCAACATCTCCAGTTATAAAACCATCATTGTTTATCACAAATAATTGGGACAATAAATATCTTAATAATTAAAAGGAAAACTCATAATCACTCAGAAACAACAAACTAAATGCTAGTTTTTCCAAGTTTCTAACACAGGACACGTGATGGATATAGAAACTAAACTAGTCATTACAAGAATTTTTGAGAGAACTATGGATGAGTAGATACTTGGTCCATAAGATTCTTAATATTATCCACTCTAGATGTTACAGCAATTGATTTTTCAATAGTGTCATGTTAGAAATATTTTTTACCTGCATCAGTTCCTCAAGCCTTCCTGATGGCATGTTGGATCCATGACGTAGAAGAGCCATAGCAGCAGTTCGTAACTGCAAAGGAGAGACACCAGTCTCCTCTTCTGCACTCATTGATGTTGAAGCCACAGTTGCAGCTGTACTTTCACCAGAATTAACAATTTTTTGCACAAAAAGAGGTATTCCAAATTCTTGGGCCACCTGCTTCTTATACTTCTCAGCAGAAGAATGAGCTACTTCATGGCAGTCCACACATAGCAAAACAATGTCATGAGAACGATGACTCTTCAAATGCTCAGGAAAGTGCATTCTGTAGCAAGATGGTATTATTCTATAGCGTATATAGTGACTCTTCTCCCCACATCCAACACACATGTTTTTCTTGCTTTGAATATAGAACTCATTACCTTCATCTTCTGGACGACCTTTTGTTTCAAAAAGAAGTATAATTGCTGGAGGATCCTCTTCTACCATTTTTGCCAAACCTCTCCGCAGATACCTATAGAACAAAGATGGAAGGCACATCAAAAGCAAGCACAAAATGAATGCAAAAGGTGCAAGAAGTTTGACGTCCACTAACCATTCGAGTTTCTTGCGATCACAATAACAGAGCATTCTTCCATCAGTTGCATAAATTCTACAATTATGATACACTGGAGACTTGCATGAAAATTTCTGAATAAAGAGTTCGCGGGAGGCTTTTTTGCTTACTGTTGAACTGAACTTTTCGGCACTTGACTTTGAAAATGACATACCAGAATGTTTCAGATTGAATTGCGACAAAAGAGCATAATTGTATGGTGACAGTGGACAACACTGAGCACCATCTAGGTGCTTCTGCCAATATGTTTGAATGGCATCATCCACATTAGCATCAACTTCTAGTAGAAGAAAGCAAAGGTCATCCATATGATTCTTAGTAATAGGCGATGGTGATGGAAGGGTGGGATAAGCATTTGAAGAAACATTGCTTATGTCAGCTTGCAATATAACATTATATATTTCTGATGGATTTTTGGGAGTTATTACAGCAAGAGCTGCAATAGCTTGATCTGACAGAACATATCGCAAGCTCTCATCATGAATTCGAGCCTGTGGATAGCAGTCAAAGAATATGAACAATAAGCTTCATCACAAAAATACTTCAGAACATGATATGAACAAACAAAAGAAAGTATGAACCAATGCAAGGAAAATATTATAAAAATGTTAAATGGCAAAAACACCAGTGTGTGTTTTATTGATAACTGCATTCTGTAATGCGGTTCCAGAAAAGTGAAAACTGATCCAATCAGAAGAACAGCCATGAGAAATCTACAAGGAAAGTGATCAATACGACATGTAAAAGAATTCTGCAAATCTTCTTGCTTGATGATCAAGTTAGTATAATGTTATAAACTTCATACATGAATAGCTGTGCCACTAATTCAAGGATTGGCAACAAAAAATTTAGAAGGACTGCTGTTGAGTAAATACTCAAAATGTAATAAATATATAAAGTTATACATTTCATCATCGGATGAGATATCTAGAACATTATAGAATAAAAAATATCAATCATTGATCTATTTCATGGAGTCTATGCTCTAATATTTGCCAAGTCATCACAAATGATGCACACATCCCTAATTATTAGCATCATAAAGGAGAAAATAACGTTTGAGTTACACACATGATATGGTGTGCGATACTAGTACTATTGTGACGTGACTAACACCACATGTGTGGAAATTTTTTATCATGAACAACACTCGTGCTGTTGGCACCTGATCACCATCACATGTTAGGAAACATTTTGTTTTCTCTTGCTTTGGTGCCAACACCACAAGGAGTGCTACACCATCATGTATATAGCTGTCATATAATATTTTTGTATTCATCAATATTGACAAACTATACTTCAGCCATATTTGGCACACGAATTACTTATTTAACTTTTACAAATATTTTACTTGAATGGACTTCATTTTCATAAAGCTATAATCATAAAATTGTATAGGATTATATTTCTTTACTTACCATCAGATCCCTCCAGGCACATAAAATCCAGATAAGATCCTGAAATCAGAGAAAGGAGTAAGAACATCTAGAAAAGCAAATAAAAGTTTATTAATGATATGCCCATCATGAGTTTTGGTGAACGGAGGAATACCTTTGTTTCCAAATTCTTTGATGATGTGAGTCCGACAATGTTCATATTCCGTGATAATATAGATGATGCAGCTGAAGCTCCAGGAGTAGATTCAACTTCTTTCACATAAAGCTGCAAACAGACCGTGTTTGACCGGCGACTGGCCTCCAAGAAAAAATTCAACTTGTCACCGGGAGAAGCTGAAATATCTGCTTACATTATAATTGTTGATCAAAAAATTTCTAGATATTCTCAACTTGTAATGGTCAGAGCAACTATTAGCTTGTGAGGAATAGACACTAACAATACTCAAGTTTGTAGGATCATATTGTCGGACCAAACACCCCAGACTTCATAGCTCACAATATGGTAGGTTGAGTTTTGACTATCTTTTTTCCTGCTATAAAGTAAACTGTAACTTGCTTTCACTCACAGATACCTTGTGAACACAGGTAGAATTTGCACAATCCCTTATATTTAGGTCTTGGGTTTCTTTCATCATTTTCACACGAAAAAACGTCAATCACGGAAATGAAATTATGATGGAGTGTAGCATAATCATGACCCACAAAAATGAAATAAGAAATATATGAGAAGAGATGTTGGTATGAAATCGAAATTTTAGCAAAAAGAAAATTTGAGTATCAATCTAGTAGAAATTCCCTCCACAATGCACAAAATGGTATGTTCTTCGTTTGCATGAAAACTGCACCATGCATCAATGAACTTTTCCCTCATTATAGTTTGTAAAAAACATAATAAACATATTTCTCAATCAAAATTATATGTAGAATATAGAATCTTACAACTGTAAAGATCAATGATTAAAAAGTAGTAACAAAAAATGCATAGACCATAGCATTTGCATACCATTAAAGCTTAAAGAGGCACTTGAATTTGTTATAATGCTCAGAAAATTCAACAGTATTAGGGCAACAACGTACCGAATGATCCCTCTAATTTAGTACTAGCCTATTAACACTGCTTGCTATTTGCTCCAGTTCACTAATCAATAAAAGCCATGGTTCGAAACACAAAATTGGTGAAGAAATAGTCATTTAAACATAAATCCAGGATGAAAAGTTTGAATTCATACCAGAGGTTTTACTTCCTAACTCAGAAGCCAAACATCCAGCAATGTACAACAAATAGTGTACATCATTACGTGCATATTCAGTCATTTCAGCTGAAAGAGGTCGTAATCTCCAATCTTCACGCTGAATTACAGGCACGAATAAAACATCAAGTAAAACCATCCAAGCTAAAACAGTAGGGGCAGAAATGATTCAACAATATATATTTATAACTTGAAGTATCAATGATGTCAGTTAAAATACTAACCAAACAAGATTTAAAGGAACATCTCTTATCTACACCAATAACCTAAAGTAATAGTTATATTGTTTAATTCCTTTTCAAATTTCTATATAAATGATACTAGTGCATCAGGTGCAAGAGGAAGTTCTGTTTCGGTGCTGTTGTCTTTTAGAAACTATTATGTCGCCAGTAGCAATATTAGATGTTTTTAAAAGAACTGTATAGTTGCAGTGTACTGATAGTCAGCTAAGAACCAAAGAATTAAAGCAACTAAATGGAAACAGGAGCAAAATCCGAAGAATAAGAAAAGACATAGGCACAAGTCTAGAAGACTTGATTGATTAATACAATATCATAATTCCATGAAAAAAGCATATTTAAACCTGTAAAGTTTTGTCAGTATATACTCCACAATAAGTCTCCAGAAGATATGCCAATGATTTTTGTGGCTTTGACAAAATTTCACATGCCTGTCACACATAAACCAAAAAGGACATAATAAGACCTTCAGCTGCACTTGAGATATCAATGTGTAAAAAAAATCTATAGGTGCTAGTGATCTAGTCACTTTATTTTAGTATAAAAAATAATATCACCACAGAGCATAAGACATTCTGAAGAGAATTTCCAAATTAGTAAAATTGCATTCAAGTGGGACAATAATTGTATAGCATAACATTTCCAGCTTTTATGTTTCAGTATGATATGAATCTTTGGATAAGAAGAAGAGATGCAATATAAGTCTGGATTACGGTTGGTTTATGGTACAGTACACTTATCTGATTGATTCCTCAACTGTGGTATATTTGTTCATGCAACATGTTTATGTCAGTATTCATGAATCTATTGATTTGTTGAGTCATGTATAATAGTAAATTGCAAGTCAGGTTTGAGTTTCCAAGCAGGTAAACAAGCCTAAATTTTTAAAATTTTCTTATCAAGCTTGTTTCCACACCTAAACAATTTGGTTGATACTCCATTTGGTTTGTTGGTTACATGCATAGTGGCATCTTAAACTTAATGTGCATAGCCCAATCATGTAATGATAATATTGTTCAAGTGTGGCACATTTTTTCTATGCAACATTTTTATGTGAGTGTTCAGGAATCTATTGAGGAATATGAAAAATGTACATGAAGGAGAGTAAAGGCAATCATTATCTGCTCATGAAAGAGCTCAATCATGGAAGCAATAAAAAAATGTGCATGAAGGATATAGTGCAGTAACAGCACCAGCTCGACAACCTAGAAATTTTTAATAGTATTTAAAAAATCATGAAGCATAATCTTTCTTTTTGTTTTGAATCATGAAGTGTTCTCTGCTACCAACTAAAAGCAAATGCATCATTATCTGCTCCATCAAAGAGCTGAATCATGGAAGCATTAACAAAAATGTGCACGAACAATATAGTGCAGTAATAGCACCTTCGCAGTATCAAACATGTTCACAACATATATATGGAAGTCTCGTTGAAGCCAAAGAACATCATTATCAGCTCCATGAAAAATCTGCAAGATTAACATAACAATATCTTGAAGGCATATTACACTGACAACACATTTATCTTTCGCAACCCACTAAACAGCAGTGTAATTAAACAAAGAAATCTTGTCAGCTCCATGAAAGACCTGTTCCATTTATTGTGATAATTTATTTAAGGCATTTTTGCATTTTTGCATATATTCATATATTTTAAATGCCTTAAGAACTACAAAGAAGCAGCGGAATAAAACAAAGAAATACAGTATTCCATAATGATGCTTATGTCCATTTTTCTCTTGGAAATAAGGATTGAGGAATACTGACTGCATGACGTTTCATTAGGAATGAGTCATCAATCCATTAACCTTGAAATTTTTTATCTACCTAAATATAATTGAACCTAAGATCAAAGAATCCAACTTTGAAATCAAAAGGCAAGGGTAGAACCAAGAAAGATGTTCATATGACAAAGTAATAAAAGCTACTAGTAGCTTAAAGATTCTCAAATATGTAAAAATCAATCAAACTTAACTGGGTATATAGCAGGTATACAATAGAGTTCGTGCTTAAATTAATGTAATAACTACATTATCCATGTGCCTGGTTCACCTGCCACGTCATCTCACTGAATTGGTATAGGGAAATCTAAATTGGATATCTAGATAAAGTAAATCAAACATTTGACTAATCATAACCTACATAAATACTCAATTTCATTCTAGTGCCCAATTTGGATTGCTTTTGGTGATTAATTGAAGATGGTAGGTTCCTAGGGTTTTAGGGACCTGCTATTGCTACTGTAAATAGTAAGGTGCTCAAGTTCTCTATTGGACAAATTTGTTAGCGTTTGCTCTATTACACTATTTCTAAGGAGATTCATAGTGCTTCATTTTTAGGGAAGACACATTGTCGTGACAAGGACTGTGAAGTAGAAGAGATCTCTGGTGTTAGCATTGCTTTATTTTTATCTTACATGCATTTTTTACTTTGGCTATTGCACACTCTATTCTTGGCACGCAAGCACTTGTTACAAATCTTTGAATTTAATGTTGTTTTAGTAATATATACATATATATAAAGATATAGATAGATAAATAGACATAGATATCTAGTCGTCTATTCATCCCCTCTCCCATTACCCAGTCATATTCGCATCAACCAAAAAACATAGAAACCATAAGTCTCATATTGATTTCTTGCACCTTTGATGTGGAAAAAATAAATAATGGCTATCTAATTGTACATGAACACATACTGAATTATTTAAAGTAACAACCAAAATACTGCCAAAATTACTCAACAAAAAGATTGAGTAATAGTTCCAAACCAATCTTGGTGAATTGGAATGGTCCATGTCACCTTTTTATCAAATTCTAGCACAAGTCCTATTAGCCACATACCAACAAGTATTACACATTAATTAATCAGTTAAAGTGAACAATAAATCTGATTGTATAAAGCTACATATTACAATTTCATTGTTAGATCAACTAGCAAATACTAATATACATAATCATTCATCCAATCCCTAATACAAAAGAAGTTTTCAAATTAAAGAAAATAATAAATTAATTTAATATTTTAATCAGACTTATGATTCTCCCAAGTTTTACCTCTTCATAACCAAATAAAATAATCCATATTT
Organism: Hedychium gardnerianum; assembly: GCA_038050645.1. Classification (NCBI taxonomy): domain Eukaryota; kingdom Viridiplantae; phylum Streptophyta; class Magnoliopsida; order Zingiberales; family Zingiberaceae; genus Hedychium; species Hedychium gardnerianum. The sequence goes on from JBBUKS010000035.1 coordinate 11,846,149, forward strand.
ACTATGACTATAGTGCATTTGAGAAACCAACAAGAATAAAATGATGTTTGGAGACCCGAGAGCAAGGTTTCTATCATGTTGCAATGAACCGACAAATATTGTGACTTGGGTATTCCCTATGGTTCAACTTCATAGTCATATAAGAAGACTAAAATAGTTAAACCAAGAAGAACAAAGAAGGATTAAATATTATGTGCATAATAAGGCTGCTAATATTAGCTATCATTGTAGGAAATGTACTCCAGTAGATCCTTGCATATAGGTATCTCAACACTTCAAAATCCTAGCAAAGAACCATCACATTCCAATAATTAGGATCATATCACAAGTCAAGTTAGACTTAGAAGAAGGACTAGACAATTATTAGATGCAGCTTTGCCACAAACCTGATGCTTCAAACAGTGATCAGCTGAGTCCATATAAAAATGCATTAAATAGTTAACGTTGGGGTTTATCATTATCCATGACACAAAAAATAAAATAAAGACCTTAAAAAATAATAGTCGTACAACTATACCTTGATAATTGCAGGATTAGCAAAAACAGGTCGTAGAGTGGCCATCATATCATGCATAGCAATTGTATCTATTAAGTAATCTTCCTTCCAAGTAGAAATCTGCCAATATCTCAGGTGTATAGATTATTCATACAGCAACAACGACAATAAGTGCAATATAGGATGATTAATATTACCTGTATAAGGGCAGTAAAACCAAGGAATGACCGAAGACTATGTTGTTCAGTATCAACAGCAAAGACTTCCTCTTTGTTTAATATGTTTGCAAGTGCCTCTAACTGATCTTCAGTATCTATCCAAACAAAATGACAACTCAAGTTTGGATTTCTGTGACTTGTGATGAATGTTTTAAGATCAGGCGGATGATTCAACAAGTAATCAATTTCTTTTGCAAAGGGGTGCATCCTTACAGAAATTTCTGCATGGAAATTAAGATGTCAGAAAGCTAGGATAGTAATTTTTTGTTGTATATACTCCCATATGCTTAATGCACAGCTCAGACACTGTAACAAGTTAACCAGCAACTGAGTTGTGTTTCCTGAGCTGGAAAGTGTTTTCTTAGCCTTGTTGGTAATTTGAAAGTCAACAGATGATATTCTTCTTCTTTAATCTGTATACTAGAGTTGCATTCAGAGGCTGTAATGATAACTAAATTTAGCAACAAATGAGCATCAAAATTTTTATCTTTTGAAGAAAGATGGTGAACTGTATCTGTATTTCTATCAATTTCCTTTGGAGTTCAGCCAGTCGCCAATGTTCACATATAGAATATGTCTAAATTATAGAAGAATAATGAGACGATCCTAAAGAACCCAAGATACTACAAAATACCCTACAGAGGTGAGAGTGGCACTGTTCCGAAAAGCAACGACCTTTCTCTTTGCCCTCCCGCTTAAAATGCTTGAAAGGGGAGTAAGAGTTGTCAGCAAGAACGCGCTTAAATCGGTTCTGCGGCTTGTCCTCGAGCTCGGAGTAGCAGCTGCAGCCGGTGGCCATCTTCCGCAGCCTATGGCGGCGGATCGAGGAGGAAAACATGAGTAAAGCAACAACGAATGCGACGGCCAGCAACGCATTAAGCGTCTCGATGCCGATCGCCGCCTCCATTCGCGAGGTCTGCTTCGTCGCGGCAGCTACGAGGAGACGGCGGTCTTATTGGACCGGTCAAACGCGCCCAAGAACCGGTTTGGCTCGCCGACTTTGGTTAGTCGCCTCACTCTCAAATTGGATTAGACATAAATCGGACCAGACTGGGCCGGGCCGGCCCGATCAATTTTTAAATAATTCTAAAATAATATTAATATTTTTAAAATATATATATATATAAATAATCAGTGTGGAAAATGTCATTTCTTATCTTCTTAAAAAAATATAGAAAATAATAATAATAATAATTTTAAAGAAAAAATCGCATAATAAAAATATGCGCTTATTTAATTGGAAGGCATGGCTTCAAGGCGTGAGCCGTGAGGTATGTGATTACTTGTTCCACAAGCCCATCGTTATCCGATCCAATTTGATTCCTTTATTTATACCCTTCCAAATCCAGTTCCTCAAGGCTCTCGGCGTCCCAATCGCGTCTTCCGTCTTCCGTCTTCCGTCTTCGATCGATCGGTATCTAGTCCCGTTTCCTTCCTTCCGTTTGTTTTCTCTCATGCGCTTTTTGATTGTTGAGATCTGGATTGTCCTCCTCAATTGCAGTAGGAATCCCAATGGCGAAGAGTTCCTTCAAGCTCGAGCACCCCCTCGGTTTGTGCTATTAGTCCTTCCGTTCCCCTTTCTTAGTATATGCAAGAAAAAGATTTTTTTTTTATGTGTATATCGATTTGGAAATTTGTTCTTTTCTTTTTGGAAATAAAAAAAGAGAGAAATGTTTGGGGGTTTGTTGTAGATCATGATTTTTAGGGTTTCGTTTGCTTGAGAATTGGGATATTTGGTGACTCATGGAATATTAAGATTATATTGATTGATACTTAGTGTTGGAGAAATCATGATTTGAAATTGTATAGCGTATCTTGTTGATCCTTACGAAGGAGTTTCTTCCATATATGAGAAGGGATCGACAAGTTGACTTTTGTACTAGAGGTTGATCAAACAGGACTGAAAAAAGTATGTGTTCTTGTTGTCGACAATATCCGAGACTGATATATTTGCGATATCTTATATCTGTAATCCACTTCAATTTAGCACTTCATTTTTTTTGTTTTTTGCGTTCTATTTGTTTGTATTCCTATTATCTTGAATCTCTATGTTGAACTGGATTCTTCATGCAAATTTCAGAAAGGAGGCAGGCTGAAGCTTCTCGCATCAGGGAGAAATACCCTGACAGAATTCCTGTAAAAAAAAAAAAGTTCACTTTGTTTATAGATTTGGAATCACATAAGTCTGTAATGTACTGCCTCTCTCATATGCATTGTTATCTCATGTAGGTAATTGTCGAGAAGGCCGAAAGGACTGATATACCAGACATTGATAAGAAGAAGTAATTTTCATTTCACTTCAATACCTTACCTATAAATCCTTAAAGCTACCGACGATTGTTTAATGTCTCTCATATTTGAAATGCATGATGATTAGCCGATGTAGTTCCTTTTCTTCTCCTTCCAGCTCATTTCACTGCTCTGCATAGATGATATTGAAGTTCCGTTCGCTAGGGTGTTTGATCATCGTCATGACAATGTAGGTACCTGGTGCCTGCTGACTTGACTGCCGGGCAATTCGTTTATGTCGTTAGGAAGAGGATCAAGCTCAGTCCAGAAAAGGCCATCTTCATTTTTGTGAAGAGCACACTACCTCCCACAGGTCAAACAATCTATTGATTATTCAACTTGTATAGGTTTACTACTTTACATTATGCTCATTGGATAATCTTCCATTGCAGCTGCAATGATGTCTGCCATCTACGAGGAACACAAAGATGAGGATGGGTTTCTTTACATGACATACAGCGGCGAGAACACATTCGGTGGCTACTGAGATCGAAGGAAGGCGAACAGACTGCCATCGTTCATTAGGATGAAAATAATAAGACCAAATTGTGTATATATGTTTCTGACATTGGTGTAAGTTTCTGTTTCATAAAGATGAACTCAAAGCTGGAAACTCAGTCACATGGAACTGTGGTGACATCTGTTCTAGTTTAATTTGCTTTAATGATATGGTGCATCACTTTTTTATTTGGGCTCATTTCATTTCACTTCCCCGGGCGAGCAGCTCGTGCACCAGGGCTTCCATGTTTACAAAGGAAGATCCACCTTCTTCCCATGCCTTCTTACCCGCCGCCATCATCTCCTCGGCCTTTGCCCTCACTCTCCTTCCTTCCTCGCTCTCCCCCATTAACGTCCTCACTCCCCTCTCCAACTCCTCC
>JBBUKS010000035.1:11850129-11861541 GCA_038050645.1 Hedychium gardnerianum
TGCTACCATATCATCTTTATTCTTCTTAAAACATGTCTTCGCTTGCTGAACAAATACATACACAAACATGTCATTGAAGATTAACAACAATAAAAATTAACTACAATAATATTTTGGTTTTGACCTTCTCAATCTCAGCAACCTTTGTTTGTTGATTTTATGAAACTGTGGCAGTATTAATTGATGAAACTGGGGTAGCTATGTTTAATGGGACAAGGGCTTCTACAACATCATGCTGAATAATCTCCTTGCATTCTTCTTTCCCCTTGGTTTTTTATTTTCTATCAGATCTCTTTCTCTTGGGGGCTTGTTGAAATTTATGAGTCGGTAGTGACCCAGTACTCTTTCTAGCACACCTCTTCATTCTATACATTGTTGTTGGACTAGGCTCTAAGGCCTCTTTATCCGGGGTAGGGGTTGCTCCTGCCTCTTCTGATATCTTGCTCTGCAGCAATGTTTGGAGCTCTGTAATTTTATTTCATTGTTCAGCTATAATTCTGTCTTTTACAGCTAAAATTCTATCCTTTACAGCTATAGTCTCATCCTTCTCAACAATGTTAATGTTAGCATCACTGGCACCCTTCTCCATTAAATCAACAAGCTCCTTTATTTTTTTTCTCCTTCTCTTCATTTTTCCTACTCGACTCAGAAACTATAGTATGTATCTCAGCAAGGGAGTAATCTTTTACTTTGCAATATTGACATTCAATTTCCTCCTGAACATCCTCTACTACATGCTCCTGAACATCCTCTGCTTACTTACGAAAAACTTCAATATTGGCAAAGTGCTCTGCAATTTGATCATTAATTTGCTCTTCCACATCTGCTAGGAAATCAGTTGATTGCAGATGTTCCTCTAAATCTGATGGAATCAAAGTTGCTATTATTTTTGATGAAGGTAGCTGGGCAATCATCGTCTTTATTGTAGATACACGTGAAATTGTCCAGTTCCATTGCCCAATTCTTGGAAGGATAAAGTTCTTGTGTGGCTGTATGATTCTTAAATGTTCACACATCCAAACCTACAATAGAATAAGTATGGTTTTAAATTTTGAATTAATGAAGTTACAGTATAATTTAACAACTTACAGCAAGTATGTGTCCAAATGCAAAAGGACTTTATCGCCATGACTTGGAAGTCCTAGAATCAATGCAACATCTTTTCTTGTGAATCTAATCTTCTGATTTTGAAAGATAAAACACTTAGCTTGGTAGTCTCAATTGTCAAATATATTTTGGACAAGGCTTCTGATGTTTGCAATATGCAGTATGTCTAGGGCCCAGGCAAATGGGCTCCTACTTAGCAACTCCAACCATCGGTCATTTGGTTCTAGTATTTTTATGAATGTGTTAAACTGGGGGACATTGCTTTTCCATTGTATTTTCTTACGGTATGAACAAGAAGTAGAGCTTCTGTGGGAGGTTGAAGAAGTATACGTCATTTAAATCTATAAACAAATGGATTAATATTTTATGCATACATTACAACGTTAGTTTTGAAAAATAAAATGATAATTCAGCTAATTTTGACAAGAACGTTATAACATCTACAATTATCGTAGTTGCTACAATGTAGTTACAGCAAATACAATATTTTAGCAGCTACGGAACTATAGTTGCTACAACATATGCTACAAGTTGTAGTAGCTACCTACTGTCCAAATAGCTGCTACACGTTGTAGCAATTACACAATGGTACACGTTGTAGCAGTTATTATCCAAGTAGTTGCTACAACGTTGTAGCAGTTACTGTCCAAGTAACTGCTACACTACACATTAGTAACTGCTGCAACATGTAGTAGCTAGGTAAGGCCTTATACGTTGTAGCATAAATTTTAATCAAAATTATTATACAGAGAGAAAAACAGATATCAGAGGAAGAGGAAGGGTTGGGTTCACGTTTGAGAATGGAGGGGAGGGGTGGGAGCAGAGGTGTCGACTTTGTTTGTGGCGGCAGTTTGGCGAACTGCCGATCCGTTCGAGAAGAAGCTTGCATCGCCTTTGCTTTGCTTACGTCGGACAAGCAAAAGGGGTGTTGCAAAAGGAGCTAGAGCAAGGCAAGGCGAGGCGGCACCGAGGGAGTTGATCGAAGAAGACGGTGAAGGGCACCGCGAGAGAGCTCGAAGGATGCCAGTTCGACATGTTTTCAATTTTTGAGAGGGAAAGGGGAAAGAAGGCAATGGAGTTGAGTTTTAAATCTGACAGAGTTAATTCCGATGGGGCACTGCTTTAGTAGAATTTTTTTTAAAAAAAATTATGATGTAGCGCTGCAACAGTGATAGTCATGCACGATCACACATAAAGTATCAGGCAGGATATTATATATATATAATTTTGTTATTTCGCACATCTTATGGTGCATACCTAGTGTAATTTTTTTTAGAGTGTATGATATAATATTTAGGTTAAAGGAAGTGAAAAAAGTGTCCGTGACTTAGTGCACTTCTCGGCGCTCGGACCACTTCTGAATACCTAGATCATTTTCGGGCATCCCGATGACTCTTATGCACTTAGTCAGGTAGCATATCAATTCCGTATGTATATATAGAGAGATAAAGCTTTGTTACACTGCTAGACTTATCGTGTGTGACATGTATTGGCGACTAAGTGGTCAAGGCGTTCGAAAGTTATTTAGGCGTCTTGATTCAGATTCACTGTGGCCGTTCGACTTATTTGATGGTGCTTATTTTATATATATATATATATATTAAATTTAAAATTTAAAATTTGAGTTGTATAGTGTACGATTTAGATTATAATATATAAGTTAAAGAAATTTAAAAATAAAAAATTTACACGCAATTTAGATGGGATAAGTTTGATAAGGTAAGCAGCATATAACGGCAGGTGAGTATTTTGAACGAATATAACTGAATATCAAAAATTGTTTCTGATATTTTTCTTTATTCATATAAAAAAAAAAGAAAGAAAGAGCCGCACATAACGGGCAGCTGGGTCTCCTCCTGCGCCACGTCATCACATGTATTTTTGACCGTTGATGTTCCTGAAATAGGACACGAACAAAAGTTGGCTCGCTTCCCGATGCTCGTCCTCTGTCTCTCTGTTGAGTATTAACTTATAAACTGTGACTAGTGAGGAGTGGAAGGAAGGAAGGAAGCAGCCGCTTTACGAACTTGAGAGCGAGCACAAGCTGCGTTCCTCCACTGCCATAATGGCCGCCGCTCTAGCTGTTCTAGTTCTCGCCCTCGCCGTGGTTGGCAGATCAGGCAAGTTCAAGTTCAAGCTCGTCGCCATGGTTTCGGAAGATTGCGACTTGTTTCTCTGAGCCTTATTTTTCTTGTCTTCTTCTTCTAAATTTTTTTATGTTTCAAATCTGAGCTTTGATCATGATGGGTTTTCTTTCCTGATCAAAACATGGAAACATGGAAGAAATTCTCATCCGGTATCTTTCTTTTGTACTTTCTAGAGAAGATATTTCTGTTTTTTTTTTTGTTCATTTTCGTTGTTCTCGGATCAAAACATGGTAAAAGTTCGTCTTTTTAGTAATGTAGTCTTCTGCTAGTCATGGTCCAGCCAGATGCAGATCTCTACGATCTAAATCGTAGAGATCTGCATCTTGATAAGACATTGAGACTGCCTATTGATGGTGGTGTTTGCTTTGATGCTTTTAGAATGTTCGGGATAATCTTCTTCTCGATGCCTTTTTGCTGTTGATTTTAAGCGATTTGTTTCTTTCTTCTCTTATCCCTAACCCTAGCTCAAAGTTTCTTTTTAGCAGGAATTGCTTTCCTGGTTTTCATCGATTTTTTTTTCAGACTTTGCATTTTAACTTTCTCAAATGTTCCTGTTGCCGATTTATTTCCCTAATTTCCAGCAATTTTATTCAGATTGGATCGTTGAAACCATTATTCTCTTTTCTTAAAAGAAGTTCTTCTGCAGTCTCTTTGTTTTGATAAATTCCCAAAACCTAAAATCATACCCAGCATATCCATTGCAATGCCGTTCTACTATATGGAAAATATTTGAACTCCTCTAGAACAAAAAAATTGAAAAATGCTCATCAGAAACATGATGGTAATCTTTGCAATGATCATTTTCTGGTCTTTCATCATTTTCTTTTAAAATTTTGAGCTTGTTAATGGGTGAAATGAGTTGAGAGAAACCATTCTCTCCTTCTACATATTTTTGCCATGGAATTTGAAGGTTTGCTTTCTGGCTTGGCAGATGCTGCTTGGTGTGTCTGTAGGTCTGACCAGAGTGATGCTGTTCTTCAGAAGACACTGGACTATGCTTGTGGAGCAGGAGCTGATTGCTCCACCATTCTCCAAAATGGAGCTTGTTACAACCCCAACACAGTGAAAGCCCATTGCTCTTATGCTACCAATAGCTACTTCCAGAGAAAGGGGCAAGCACAAGGGGCTTGTGATTTCTCTGGCACTGCCACTCTCTCCACAACAGATCCAAGTCAGCTTCTTTGTCTCTTCTTACACTCCATCAAATTATTGTCCTTATTAAATGTAGCATTAACCTCACTCTACTTTCTTGCAGGTTACAGTGGCTGCACATACCCTGCCACTGCAAGGTATCATAATGCTTCTTTATCTTATATTAGCCAACAAGTAAAGCAAATGAATGACATCTAAAAATTACAGTCAGTAAGGCTATCATGAACAGGGAGGTTTAAGGTAAAAATTAAAATATCATCTTTCTTTCTTTCTTTTTTTATTTATCATAAAAAAACACTTCAAAATGTTCTACTTAGTTATTAGAGTCTATTTATATTTTCAAAGTAACTAAATGATTTAAAAATCACATATTGGTGGTAGATTTGTAGTTAAAACTGTTGGACATGATTAAAATTGCTATAATTTTGGTTGAAATTGTTATATATGCGTATTATTTGTACACAAATTGTTACTATTACATAGATGGTTGAATTGTTGCATTAAATAGTCAAAACTGTTATAAGATTTTTGTCAATGTAAAAGCATGGTTGCACTTCAATGTTCTCGTAGAGTGCATTTATAAATTAAGATTTAAATTTTGAGTAGAAATGATTGCTTTGGTCATGGTCAAATTTTGAGTCATTTGATTACTTTTAGAGAATAAGTGGGCTCCAATTTACAGTGTATTTATATATTCAAATTTAAATATTAAATAAAAATTTATTGTTTTGCTAAAACTACTATATGGATCTTTATAAATTTAAATTTAAAATTTGAGCAGAAAATAATTATATAACAATTTTGGCTACATTTTTGAGTCATTTTGGCATTTTAAAATTAGAGATAGACTCTAATATAGTCTCTAGAGTGCCAAAATTGTTGCATGATTTTTTTTTAATGCATATTTTAAAAAAAATCTTTTTTTTTATAAAAAAAATATATTTAAATCAATTTTTAAAATTTTGTCACAAATTCTATGTGAAGGTGCAATAGGTATAGATGAAGAAATTCGACAAAACATTGAATGAGGCTTTTGATGTTATAATTCAAAATTTGACAACATTTTTGTATCATCTATTTTACCATCATTTGCTTTGCTTCAAATGCTATTCCCTGTTTCTTCGCGCCGCATAAAAACACCTCTATTGATATTTTTGTCGAACTTTTCTTTCTCCAGTTCTGCAGGCACAAGTTCCACACCAGTAACAAACACCCCAGGAGCCGCATCCGGTGCCTTGAGTCCTCCGAGCGGGGTATTCGGAGGATTGGGACCATCAAGCAGCCTCTCAGACAACTCCGGTGGCTCTCTTCTCATGGCAGCAACGGCTTCTCTGCTCTTAACCTGTATTTGCTCCTGGATGGCCTTGTTGAATTGACGAGACGAAATCTTCTTCATTGGTTGGTGCACTGGGTATTTTTGAGCTGATGACTGTGAAAATCAGAGGAGAACAAATGTATGTGATAAAAGCATTTCTGATCTAGTCCATGTTCCCTAGTGGCAAAAGGAATTGATTCCACTTCAGTGGTTTGGTGGGGCATTTGGAATATTAGTATAGTTGTTCGTTTCTAGTGAGACTGTCTGGATTAATGTATTATTGAGCAGCTGTTAGAACGTGAGTTTCCTTGTTTGTCATGAAGGATGAGCATGTGCTGTGTTTCTTAGTTATTAAAAGCATGGCAAATTTTGTTGTGTTTGTTGATGCTGGATTAAGAAAAGCTTCTGAAGGATCCACATGTTTAGATGTATGCACAGGAACATAACCATTTACCTCTATGAAAGAATTACACAACAGAGCGAGGAGGAGAAATCATCAGTTTCGAATAGTTAGAGATGATGACGAGTTCTGAATTTTATTGATAATCTGAAGGTAGAACTTCCATGATGGATTACTATCTGCAATTGGCTGCTGACCAAAAGGTATTGCTTGAACATATACTCGAACATCATTTGCCATTGCTAGCCCTTCCAAATAAAGACGAAGATCGCCTTCAGGTCCTGCATGAGTTAAAACAATGAGATCTGCATAATGAAGAACATAGAATGGAATGGTGTTGAAGTTTACCTAGAGAATTGTCATCTTTGTTGGTAAAACTATATGGATATGGGAAAATAGCAGTGTGAGGCTGCAGAAAATGAAGTTATGACAATCCATAATTTGCAAAATAAAATTTTAGAGAGAGGAGCAATCAAAGGGAAAAGATGGCATAGTTACAGGATTGCAAATAGCTTTGTAAGGAGAATCATCTATAAGCAATGTGTTAGATGCCGAGTATTCTCCCTTTTCCCATGGAAGGTCAGGCTCGTCTTTGTTCCATAATTTGTTTAGTTCCTTGAGAAGAAGTGGTTTATGAATGTTATCAATGGTCACATGGCCCGTATCAGTGCATTTTGATTGGTCCTAAATGAAACACAAAGAGGAAATTACCTTCAGAAATTATTAACAAGTCAAGTGACCATTGCTAATGAGTCAAATCTGAAATTATTAAAAAGTCTTAACGATAAGAGTTGGATGGATAAGATGACCTTATTTACTAGCTTGGCTATAATACCTAACAGTAAGTAAACATGCAAGCAAGGATTGTCCATAGCTTTGACCTTGGCTGAACAAAAATCAACATTGGTAGAAGGCCTTGCAATCAAGGTCAACTACATAATGCACTAACAAATCCACCAAAAGCATTGAAAAGGCTAGAAATAGTTCATTTTTCTGCAACAGTTCTATGTCAACTTCAATATTTGCTTTTATGTTCACCATCACTTTATCATGCTTTTGTTTTCAGCTCAAGCTTCAACTATTGAAACATGTCAAAGGACATATTATCTATGTCAAGGAATCTTTAAGCTAATACAATTTTTTTTTAAAAAAAACATTTACCATATTTAAAAAGATAGCTTTATTTTCGTTAGGAAAGAAGAGAACTTCAAATACATTATTAAATAAATTGATTGTCTGTAGTTCATAGAAAATCAGATCACGAGATTAAAAGCATGCCTAGTACAAAAATTCAAATTTCCCGAGAGAAGAAAGATATGAGATCCCTTACCCAACAAAATAACAGTTTATGTTTCAAATCTCCCATGAGATAGTCAACCGCAGGATCCACATTGTATCTGCCAATGATAAAACGAAGATAAATTCTCCTGGTGTCATGAAGAAAAATTATTGGCACCTCAATCAATGATCACCATACAACTACTACAATCTAAACAAAAGAAAAAGTTGGGGAAAAAAAAAACAATAAAGGATGCACCTTCTCCTCGAAGACCAGACACCTACATTAAATCTCTCAAAACAAAACTTAAGAAAATCATCACAGAAGGGCCTTTTGAAAACTGATACAAAGTGTAAACAGAATATCCGTCAGTAGTTGCAATTTTCAAAGCATAGTCACAACAATAATCAAAGACAAGAAAATAGGCACCTGATTTCCCTCCAACTCTCTTATGTGCGGTATGAGCATTATAATAACCCTGATTGATATCAGCCAGTAACCCATTCAGATCAAGAACAATTAACTTTTTTCTTGAAAATCTCAAATTTTTTTCTGTATAATGCAGCACAAAATTTGAACTTGCGACCTGGTCCTTGGTCATATTAGAAGACATGATATGTCTTCCTGATGAAGAAGCAAGTAGTTTCTCCTCCTGATCAGAGTGTTTGTATTTATCATCGATAGTTGATTTTGCAGATTCTGATTCATCTTCAGTGCCTAAGGTAGATGTCTTTTTAAAAGTGTTCCCTGATGAATCATTACCAGACTTGTTCTCTAATCCAAATGAGAAATTAGCACATTCTTCATTATGTGAATCCAACCCATTATGTTGCTTCATGGGTAAATTTGGAGAAGGTAGTTCTTGTATTAAACCTCTAATTGGTGATGGAGGCACACTTCCTCCTTCCTTCAGGCCAGACTGAGGGGACTTTAGGCTGGCTTCTAAAGAGACAGCATCATTATTGTCTTCTGGGGCAGGTGACACTTGAAGGTTATGAAATGATGCCTCATCGACATGAGTGATGGTTGGGACCATTTCAGAAGCCCCAAATAAATAAGTAGAACAATTGATGACTGATGATTCATTCTTCCCTCCAATTTTGTTGGTCCTATCACCTTTTGATCTGGTGTCTTTCAACATAGTGAAGATGGAAATACCCTCACCAGCTATACCACTTGTTTGATCAGCTCTATCATTTGCTTGATCCAACATTTTATTGTAGTCAGTCACTGAGATTGGGTTGGCATTAGCCAATGATTCATCAATATTTGTCCTTGCTGAATCATCTTTACTACCACAGTTCCCACTTTTTTTTGGATCCATATCAACAATATTCAGTATTGAAACTCACTTATTGGAAACTGACACTGCGTTAAGGTACTCACCTTCAAACTGCCTTTTGGGAGGTCCCATCACCGAATTGATGCTCCAGCTTATGTAATGCGCTATGGATCATAGCTGAATTTACTCTTTGGCAAATATCATAAATCACCAGAGATAGTCACAGTTTCAAGCTTTCATCAGATAGGGTGGTGTAATCTTTTAATTCTCCTGAGATAGTAATATTCTGGATTTCTCCCTGTACTGATCAATTCCTCAATCTGCACTTAAATTCCCAAAAACATTATCATTCAGCACAGTAGATCCTTTCTTTGACGAATCATATGCCTTATCTTTGACTTCTGTGAATATCACCCACAACCTAATACAAATAGACAAAACTACCATTACTACCAAAGAATTTTAAAAAGTTCCATGAGTAAATGGTGCACTGGAAAGAGCAGAGATGTGGACATAGACAGTAATATAAATTTCATAGAGAATATAAGAAAGTAATCACGATAACATGGACTACCTAAGCCAGTTGTCACATATTTATCTCCAGAACTTTGACTTATGCAATTAGATTTTTCAGAATGCGTCTAAGAAGATGAAATCAATAATAGCATTATAAATCAGGTCAAACAAAAAGGAAGATGTATGATGCATAAAAAAGTCTTCCTGGGAAGCATGAATTTTCAATATGCACATCTATATAATCTAGGTAGACATACAAACTGATACGCTTTGCAGAGTCAATGGCAGAATGAAGCTTGAGTATACAATAAAATATGGGTGAAATCTTTAAGAAACCAAGATGGTGAAAAAGAATCATTAGCATAAACACATCATACAAGGTTTATTTCAAACTATTGTATATATTAGTAGGAATACTTTTGAAAGAAGCATAGCAAACTCAAGCTCTTTCGGAACTACTTAAGCAACAAAAAGTGGAAATTAAAGTATACCTTGTTCCCAGGTGATTGATTAGAAGAAAACTCCAAACAAGTTCACGAAACATTATAAATTTTCAATATTTTCTGCTTGTATAATCATTCTTATATTACAAGAAGATTCAATATTACTCCACTAAGATAAATCTAATCACTTAGTCAACACGATAATCAATTAATGATTTCCGCTGCCTTCCAGTCTTTATAATTTAAACATTGATCCATCTCAACCATAACTCTAGACTAGCATAATACAAACTTCCACTTTCAACTTCTTACAATTTATTCTACCGTATCTACATACAATTGAATCTTCCATCCTCAATTAAGCTCTTGATGGATGTCGATTCACCTGCGAAGCTTAGCAATGCAACAAATTTACGACACCAATCATGACAAGACGACAAAAAAAATTGATCTGGACCGACAAAAGTTTCAAATCTGCACCAATTTCGCTCATTCTCCAGATTCCCGACAAGTAAAACACAGCAATAAAACGAAATATTAGCACACCCGAAGCGAGAAATGTAAACCTAAGAACCAGAAAACGGAGGTCCACGCACCTGAATCAGCACCCCAATTGCTGGAAACGACGAAGAACCAGTCGCAAGCGCACCGAAGCGTTAAAGTACGAGACGTGAGATCCAAGCGATCCACTTGAGATGACAGGGAATCGGCTCGCCGGAGGAATCGATCTCTGAGGTCCGCTTCTCGCCTACCCTTTCCCTCTTCCGAATGGCATTTCTACACGCAACTTCCATTGGGCGTTCCTCCTTTTTTTGCCAGCCTTAATCTGCTTCTCCGCCACGCTGTAAGTTAACGTGTTCCCGCTGGAGCCCAATGCAGCCACGCGCGGGTACCCAATACGCCAGCGTGGCAAGGGGTGAGCCAGCTCGTGATGACGTCAGACATGGACCTCGTGTGGATACGGGCTTTGTGATAGATCCGATCTGATTCCCCGCACAACTCCCTTACGGGCGAGCCTTAGATTCCCTTGATTGTTTCTTGTTCATACGATGTGTTCCCCTTCTTATTCTGTTCATACGACGTGAGGCTCTGATGTGTGTGAATGTGGATAGTGTGTAAGGAACAAAATACTCGACTGTTAATAGCAAATTCTGTTACGGCACCGAGTCCACTCCAGACCGCCTTATTTTTGGATAAAGATATAGCACGTGGCACGACTCAACACGTCCTCCATGACGTCATTCCGGAGGCGAGCAACCAAATCCGAAACCGGATAGAAATTGTAAAAAAATATATATTTAAATTTTTTAGTAAAGTAATAGAGCACGTGGGACCCACGCCATCCCCATGCAAATAAGACCACCCTCCTAGCGGCTTTATAATGACGTCTCTCCCACTCACCGCTTCCCCAGGCTTAATCGGTTCGCTGCACTAGCTTGTATTGCTTTCAGCCGTTGGATCTCCCCTGATCAAATGGAGCCCCAAGGCAGCATCGTCTTCAGCACCGTCGGATTGCCCCAGTACGGTTTCGACGTCTTCTCCGTCCCGGTTCCATCCAACCTCGACGCCGCCGCCGAACACCTAACCGATCGACGGCACACCGACGGCCGATCCGTCAATTTCAACGGTCAGTTCATCGACGAGGGTGACGCCGTCGCCTTCGTCTCCGAGCGCAGCGGGTCGGCCCGGATCTACCGTTCCGATTCGGCAGACCACTCGCCGGAGTTGCTAGCTGGCTTCTCCGACAGCCTGTTCCATTACCGCCCGACGG
>JBBUKS010000035.1:11877434-11892171 GCA_038050645.1 Hedychium gardnerianum
GGGCAAGAGGATTGAGGCGCTGCTCCTTTGATCCAGCCTATTGGGCATGTGCGCAGGGCGCGCAACATGCTAAGCAGCGAGGATGCGGCAGTGTGTGGAGCACTGTCCAAGCCCAAGGCTTGCAGGAGGCAGACTTGGCAAATGTCCAAGCCGAGCATGCACGCAAGGCATGCTAAGAAGCGGCGAAGGATGTGACAACGCGCGGTGTGCTGTCCAAAGCCCAAATCATGCAGGGGCAAGACTTGGCACTCATCTGGACATGTCATGTGCGCAAGACATGCCAACCAGCGGGAAGGATTCCGACAGTGCGCGGGGCACTGTCCAAGACCAAGTCATGCAAAGGCGGACTTGACATCATCCAGGCGTGACATGTGCACAAGGCATGCCAAGTAACGGATACGACGGTGTGCGGTGCGCTGCCTAAGCCCAAGTCATGAGGACTTGACAATCTTCTGAGCATGACATGTGCGCAAGGAATGTCAAACAGTGAAGAATTGTAACAGTATGCGGGGTGCTATCTAAAGCCCAAGTCATGCAAGGGCAAAACTTGGATTGTGGCGCAGGTGCAAGGATTGGATGTGCTGGGTCCGAGCATTTAGCCAAACAAGCTTGCAGAAAAGGCGAGCCATGACATGCGGTGGGTGCATGCAAAGCAGCATGACAGATGGAACAACAGAGGCTGTTTCGCCTAAGTCCGTGGTGCAGGACTTAGGCCATGCACAAGGAGTGCATATAAGACTTTGACGGGGTGCCAAAGAAGCGGAGTCATGGGCCAAACACCGGGCGTGTAGACAGACTTTAGTGTGGTGCCAAAGAGCGGAACCGTGATCAAGCACAAGACGTGCAGATTGACACTTGGCATGGGCCAATGCAGAAGAACCATGGGGCGAAGCACAAGTGGTGCAGGTTGCCAAATGCAACCAAGACATGTGGACAAAACAGTTTTGTAAGTTAAGGTGATTTTGTACATGTTGCAAAGGTAGTTGGTGTAATTACCTTGTAACCTCTAATATAATCACCTTTTATTCATGATAAATAGGCAAGGTTGGACATGAGAAAGGGGAAAGATAAATTGTGTGCAAAATTATTTTTTTCGTTCTCTTTCTCTAGAGTGTTTTTTTTTCCGTTTTTTTTTTACTTCACCTTTTCTCTAAAGATTATGTTTTTTTTCCCATTTTGAATTTCTCCGTTCCATCTTTAGGAGTAAACAAGGGTTAGCTCTGATTGCTGGAGAAAACGGTTCAATTTTCGGGCCTAAATTTAATTGGGTTGAAGGTATCAGGCCTAATTTTAATTGGGTTGAAGTATCGGGCCTAAATTTAATTTTCGGGCTACTTGAACCGGGGAGTAGAGCCCGGCCCAATACTGACTCGTCTATGTTGACTTTGGATTTCGACCGGTGCATATGGTTCGGTCTTGTTGAGCCCAACTCCCTCGCTCGTTCGCTCATGGCGTTCCCTTCTTCCCGAGGCCGGCGTGGAGGCCGCGTCGATCTCTACTCCACTGTCGTCGTCCATGGCGACGACGACGACGCCGGATCCCAGCAGGACGATGCCTCCTTGGATCAGGAGGAGGAAGAGGAGGACCCCTCCCTCCCTCCCCTCCTCAAGCGCGTTCCCAAGGATTTCGGCGCCGCTGCCGACGACGACGACGACGAGAGCGAAGGAGAAGGTGGGAATGAATTGTACGGAACTTTCATCGTGAAGCGAGATGCTCACCCCTTGCCCTCTCCTACTGGACGGCGAACCCTCCGGTCCCCGTTCATGGATCTACAGCGAGCGAGCCCGAGGAGCAGAGGAGGCGACCAGGATGACCCCTACTCTACGTTCCTGGT
Organism: Hedychium gardnerianum; assembly: GCA_038050645.1. Taxonomy (NCBI): domain Eukaryota; kingdom Viridiplantae; phylum Streptophyta; class Magnoliopsida; order Zingiberales; family Zingiberaceae; genus Hedychium; species Hedychium gardnerianum. The sequence goes on from JBBUKS010000035.1 coordinate 11,879,269, forward strand.
TCATTCTGCCGCGGCGGGGTCGAGCATGAGCGGGTCCGTGTCGGGGACTTTTGTCCGAAAGACGGGCGGTAGGGATGAGGGTGGGTTTGGGTCGCCTTTTACGAGCGTGGCAATGGAAGGGGTGCGGGGAGGAGAGGGAGGAGGGTTCGTGCAGTCCCAATGGGAGGAGGCGAAGCAGCAGCACCAGAGGAGGAAGGCGTCGGTCAGTTCGGTGCCTGACAGCGTCGCCAAAGATGATCCTTCATCTAAGTATGAATTACTTCATGAACTCGGTAAGCATTGCTGAACGAGTAGATTAATCTCTTCGGCAAAGAAAGAGTATTTCTGATCTCTCCTGACAGCTCCAGGGAACATGATTGTCTTCGGGAAATGGAATCTTAGGGTAACACAGCGAAAAATAAGAATCAGCTTCTCCATATTCAGATTGTAGTGCTAGTAATTAGCAACCGTTGAGACTGTTAAGAATAATAAATTCGGCCAGAATTTTTTTTTTTTTAGAATTCTCGAACTTCCTGGAAATGTTTCTCCTTTCATGATTATTTTAGGTTCTCTGCAAAAATTTGTTTACGGTTCATATGTTTCCTTATGTCGCTTTGTGGGTAATTTACCCGAGAGATAAAGGCATATCTTCTTTGTTGAATGATATTAATGCTGAAGTGCTTGGTCAATCAAGGATCCTTTTTTACCTGGATATTGATTGTCCGTGGAATTGTTCAATGGCAGGAAAAGGTTCTTATGGTGCAGTATACAAAGCAAGGGATGTAAAGACTTCAGAGCTTGTTGCTGTCAAAGTGATATCCTTGACCGAGGGGGTATCGTTTTTCCCACATCATTTAATAATTTTCAGTTTCCTTTGAAGAAATTGTTGTCATTGTTCATGCCTAGTTAGTTCCAACTATTTGGTGTCGGCTGCATGCATCTTATTTTACTATTGAATTTTATCTTTATGCAAGGTTTATTACTATATTACTAGTAATATTTATACTTCTTAAATCACTTTAAGGTTAATTTGATTTTATTTTGGTCAACCTCATCTTTTACACTTCCAACTTTAATTAATGTAACTTGTCTAAACAGAGAATAAATTCATCTTCTTTGAACATGTCTGTACTATCCTAACATATTTTTGTCGTTTTATCCTCTATTGCAGCTAACAACTAAGTCTTGCTAGTAATAGTAACCTCACAATTTATCATAACACTTTCATCTCTATTTGATTGCCTTTTTATGTATTTTATTTTCTAGTTGCTCAATATTTGTATATTCTAAACGTGATAGTCCATACTATGATTTTTTATCAACTTTTCCTTTTAACCTAAGGGCGAATGACACTCACATAAGACTCCAGAATTCCATATCCACTTTCAGCCTCTAGGAAGAGGAAATAATAGTTTGTATAAAAAAACTGAGATAACTTATAAATGCATTCAGCAAGCAACTTGAGAAATTTGTTCTCTGCAAACCTTAATTCCCCTAGAACTTATATTTAACAAGTTCTGACCCCTTTCACCTTGATGTAAATATTTCAGAGCTTGTTACCATCAAAGTTATAGCCTTGAGTGACCTGGTATTTCTTTCTTCATACCATTTAATAAATTTTGTTGTCGACCTCTAAAGTAAAGAAGATGAAAGACTTATTTGAGAGAGAATTCAAAGTAATTTTCTAAATGCACATTAGATAGCAACACGAGAAATTTGGTCAACCTTAATTCTTTTGTAACTTATATTGATGCACCAGTTATCTCTATTAACTGTAAAATTTAGAATTTAGATGTGAATGTGCATTTTCTTTGAACTTATTTTCATACATCTTCAGGTAATCAATTGCTTATGATTGATTGAAAGTCATAGAGAAAATAATTTTTTTTTCCAATGATTATTTTGTTTCCATGTAAACCTTTTTTTCAGGAGGAAGGTTATGATGATATTCGTGGAGAAATCGAAATGTTGCAGCAATGTAGTCATCCAAATGTTGTTCGTTATTTTGGGAGTTACCAGGGAGAGGAATACCTATGGGTAAGTCCAATGGCCTTCACATGTTCATAAACAGTAACGCCAAAGTGAATATCTGTTTGTGTGCGTGTGTCTCCTTGCTGAGAATCTACCTTCAGATAGAACCTATGGACTTTATATTGGTTGCAAGTCCAACATCATGTAGGGGATGCTACTCTTCTCAGTGCTTTGTTTATGTCTTGGACTAAATGTGTTCGTATAAGATCAGCATTGCAATCATACAAATTGTTTACCAACTCCAATGCAATTGCTGGTGACACTTAAGGATTATTTCAATTGTTCATCTAATCATCTACCATGTCATATATGTCTATATATTGATAGAACAACGAGAGGATCTTGACCTTGGAAGTAAATTTCAGATTGTCATGCATCTTGATTGGGCTTTGCTATTGGATTATAGAGTTCTTTTTATGTAATGTATAGGTGATTCTTAAGTTTTGTATCTCACATATATTTTAGTTTACATTTGGCAGATAATAATGGAGTACTGTGGTGGAGGAAGTATTGCTGACTTGATGACTACTACAGAGGAATCTTTAGATGAGAACCAAATTGCCTATATCTGTAGAGAGGCTCTAAAGGTACCACTTAATTGTTTTGTGGGTCAGACTATAGGTTGATCCATATTTATTATTGGATAAAAAAACTGTAAGATTTCATATGAAAAATATTACAGTATCGTCAAAAAGAGTATTGAAATCACCATTTCATTTATGATTATCAATAACATAGTAGGTATATCATATTTGCTCTTGACAAATGACAAAAGAATAGATTAAGAAATGTGTATGTGCTGTGCACTAATCGATCTAATATCTGACTAGTAAGCCTGGCTTGTCCAATCAGTGGGAATCTAAATTCAAATGTTCAAATTAATCAATCCATCGCATATAATATAAGCTTTGATCCCATATAATATAAGCTTTGGTAACCTATGATGGTCTAGCTGGATAAGGTGATTAATAATAATCAGTTATAACCAATCACACGCGAAGTGATTAAAGCCTCATTAAACTCCCAAAATTATACCATCCTCCAGCTGTTTTTGATGTGCAACTGGAGCATTAAAAGTTGTTCATTCAAAGATTCAGGTTGATTTATACTAAACTTGCAATGGTTGAATATATACAGTAACAAACTGTCCAAATGAGAGACTTGCCCAATTTATGTGATAGGTGCAACCATTACATCAATATGAAGCTGTGTTAAGAATTCAAACTATTTAGGGGTTGACTACAAGGATCTTATCCCTTCACAGAATTCTATACACAAATCTCGCAATTGTTTTATTATGTTAACTAAGATTTGTTTGGTCTTCCTCTATTTCTTGCCACTTTATCAACAACAACAACCAAGTCTTATCCCACTAGGTGGGGTTAGCTATATGGATCCTCCTACACTATTAGGCTTTATCCCCTACTATATCATCATCTATATTTAATTTATTTTGTTTTATTATTACTAACCGAGTCTTCTTTGGTCTTCCTCTCCCTCATTTAATATGCGTATTTGTTTCACATCGCTTAATTGGAGCATTTATTGGTTTCTAAGTACATGTCCGTATCATTTTAAATGTGTAGATGTTTTCCCTCAATAGGCGCAATCCTGACTTTCTCTTTAATGTTGTCATTTCTTTTTTTGTCCATCCTCGTATGTCCCAACATCCACTTTAATATCTTCATCATTACGACTCTCATCTTCTGCTTGTGTGCACCTTCAACACTAATAATTTATTTGACTATGAAATTTCTTGGTTGAACATGCCTATGTTATCTTAACCTATTTTTTGTTATTTTATACACATAATTACTTTTGATAGTTTTTTTTTTCTTTTCAAAAGCTATCTTTTCTAAATAACCCCATATATTTGTCTTGGCATATTTCCTATCTTCTTATTAACTTTATTATACTTATTCTTTCTTAATTATCCAACTCTTCATTTCTAAAGTATGATGGCCATATCATAGCCCTTTTAACCTTAGGGCACATTAATCATGATGATCACAAATGCTCACCTCCAATCCAGTCAGACTTTAATGATATCTTCATAAATGTTTCCTTGATGAATAACGGATCGAAGATATCCTAACTCATAGAAATTTCATGTCCATTCATCTTAACTATTTCCTCACTTATTTCCGTTATCATTGAAACTATCTATATTTTGTTCTATTCTTCTAATATTTTTTCTTTAAAGTGGCTTATCTCTCCATCGAATCAAATTAGCCAAAGAAGTGCGTTCATGAGCCCATGCGAAAGTTTCAATCAATTCCTGCCAATATCAACCTAAACCTAGTACACTTATATCTGAATGTATAAGTACCCATATGAATCTACTTCTATGAAATATTCTATTCCTTTACTAGAAATCACAAGATCATTCATTAGGGTTAATAAGATCCATTGCTATATCTTATCCATATTTAGTCATTCCACTGTATCTTGTATATTTCTTTTACTAGCTTTATTAGTTTTATTCTATACCGTTTTATCCCTATGAGATACCATACAATGATTATAACCTTTTGAACTTGTTGCACCTCCACTTACTCTTTGTGTATGTCATACTTCTACCTTTGTACTCTCCTCGGTCTTAAAGTATTCCTAACCTTATTAGCCATTGAACGTTTCACGACATCATTTATGATCTCTTGAAGCTATACTTGACTGCTTCCTAATGCTAGTAGTATGTATGTATATATATATATGTATGTGTGTATATATATATATATATTTAAATTTTATTTTTCTTCTAACCTCTTATATGTCATAACGTTTGATCTATGTTGTTGACTTTCTATGTGTTCTTCCTTCTTCCCAACATTAGGAGGTTTGAATCATAAAGTATTGCTTGTATAACAATCTCATATTTTCTTTTAGCACAAGGAGCACATAGTGATCACAAATTTTTAGAAAATTTTCTCCATTTTTAAAACTCAAGCTTTTTATTAGTATCTCTTTGTTGAATAATTGATTTACACCAAAGTTGCCCTCCAATGGATCCTTCTTAAGCTCATTCAAGGATTTAGATTGTACTAATTCCAACTACTAACCTCGAAGAACTTGATATGATATTCTTATTTATTGTTAGTACCTCAGCATCAGGATTGAATAATTTGTTCGCTTGCTGCTTTCCTTAGATGTGATAGCCATTTCACTCTTATAGAATCTCCCAACAATCCAACCTATCTATCTTCGTTTCTTCTCGGTATTAAAATTACATTTCATATATTGAACTTTAAGCCTACATTGTTTAAAATTTTAATTATTATAATTCCTCTATAATTCAAGCTTCAAGCTTGTTCTATCTAGAGTCTTATCAGCTGTGACAATATCATTTCCAAATAATATTAAAAGTGAGGTTTTATCTTGAAGCTGAATGGTAAATTCATTGAGGAATATAATATCACTGAAACTTTCTATAATTCATCTAGTAAGCAGAACAACAAATCATTTGATAATTACAAGGTTTTGGGAATGAGAAATCTTATGTAATCATTGCATATTGCCCTTTTTCTAAATCTAAATATTTAAATTTATTGATGTAGGGGCTTTCATATTTGCACTCAATTTTTAAGGTCCATAGGGACATTAAAGGTGGCAATATTTTACTTACAGAACAGGGAGAGGTAAAGTTGGGTAAGCACTTACCTGAGAAATGCTACTCTTGCTGCATCCATTTGAAGATGTATATTCATTGTAGCAAAATAGTTATCATTCAATTTTTTATTACCATATTTGTAACCTGAAACAGGTGACTTTGGTGTGGCTGCCCAGCTTACTAGGACCATGTCAAAGCGTAACACAGTACGCTGAATTTCCTATACATTTGTTTTTTTTCGCCCTAGATGATCAATTGAAGCAATTTTTAGTATACTTAGATTCTTTGTGGTTTATTGACATGCATAAAAATCTGTGATTTTTAGTTACACTTGGATTTTTCATTCTGATAAAGTTAGGATGTGTCACTTATTCCTATATTTGATGCAATTGTTTACATCATGGCATGTTTGGAAGAAAGACCCTAGTCACTAAGTTCTGTGTGTTACTTGATCCTCATGTTAATTTCTTGAAATAACATGTCATGATGTAACTTATCATCTAATCATATATTCTCAGGAGCATTTATTATTCGAGGCACAATCATAACTTTTTTTTGTTGTGCCTCATTAGGCACTGTATTACCATAGCAAATATCTTGGCAAGTGACTAGATATTTTTGTTACCCCACCTTTGCACCATCTTTAATTTTGTTTAGTGTTTATTATCATATTCCTCATTAATCTTTAGAAGATAATCAACTGAGGAATTTTGCTAATATGTATCCAATTTGATGTTTCGTGCTTATGTAATGTTCTAATTTGTTTTGAATACACATTTGTCTGTTCGTGGGATTATCTCAAAACCCTAAAGTTCTTTGACTTGCTGTATAGTGTTCTTGCTAATATTATTGAGTAAATGATTATGATGTGAGGTTCTCTTGTATAATTTCACTTCACATTTGATGTCCAGTCAAGCCTGAACTTTGGATGCTTGTTCTAACACAAGTGCTTCAAGTGGTTAATAAATCATTGAGACTTGGAGATCACTTAGTATTTGACTGCATTTTCTCACCATAATGTGGAAAAATAGGAATGTTGAAGAATCCTTTTCTTCATTTTGCATGTTCATGAATCACTTGTAAAAATAGTTTGAGTGATGTCTATTTCGTCAAGGGTTAGTGGTTTTCTATGATTCTCCAGATAATGTCATTTCTCTAGTTTTCATTCTTCTAAATGCACCATCTAGTACAATTGAAAATTGAATATCAAATCTAGGAGTGGCATTGGATCTGGTTTCTGACTGACAAAAATTCTAATGGATTTTGAATCATTTTCAGGTTTTGTCAGATTTCTTGGTTGTGTTCAATTTGGTTGTCTTTCATTTTTTTCTTAATATTTTACAATTTTTTAAATAAGGTTTTTAAATCAAAGTTAGTTCCACTTTAGTCAAATATAGTCCACTTGAGTTACTTTATCTTGGATAGTGGATTAGGATCATTTCTAATTTTTTTTTCCTGATGAGTCAAGATATTGTGGATTTTTTGTATCATGTCTTGAAACTCAATAATACTAAAATGTGAAAAATCCAAACTCTGAACAGCCTAGGAAAATGTATTCTATTTTTTTTTTGGGTAGAGTCAAGTCTCCAATTAAATGGAGGTGTCTAGTGAGGTTCTTGCCCACCCCTAGTTACTTTATTGCCAAAGAACCTTGTCAATATTGGATTTTGAAGATTTTCTTTTGGATTTAAGTTTTTCTCATCCTCCTTTTGTCTTATTCTTGCAATAATTTAATATTGTATATGTTGCCCGAGGTTTCCATTTTAGAAGGGGAAAGTACATCAAATTTATGATATCAATTTAGTCTCATATGGTGAGTTGTGGGCCAATAAATTATGTTTATAAACTTGGACGGGTAGTTATTATTAACTTGGGCTTCACTATTTTGGGTCATTGGTTGAGTCTTACAAGTTAATAAGTCAATTCTCATATCTCTATAGATCATGACAAATGGTGAGTAGATCTAATCTTATTCATGGTGAAGTGCTGGAAAAAAATTGTCTAGGTGATGGCAGAGCCATCATTGGGCCTCATACCACCAATTAAGACAATTCTTGAATATGATGGAATTTAAGTTGTACCTCCAATTTGATTCCATATCATGAGCTGTGAGCTAATGAAGGGGTTATAAACGAACATTTTGGGTCAGTAGTTGAGCGTGGGTTAGTTCTCTCATCTAAAAGCTTTGCATCCTTTTGTTTTGATTATTGCTACTATGTTGTTCTAAGGTTAATTTCATAATGAATGACACCCTTGAATTTCTTTGTTATATCAATTGTATTTTCATGTCATCTTCAGGTTATTGGTACTCCACATTGGATGGCTCCAGAAGTTATTCAAGAAAGTCGGTATGATGGAAAGGTAATTTGACTGTTGATTGCAAGTATGTTAAACTAACAATGCATTCTGTAAGATGTAATATCCCTTTAACATCTGCAAAAGCTTCCATCTTCATGGATCCTATGAATTCATAGTAGTCACATAATAGAGATACATTGAGATCTTTAGATTTTCTTAAGTTTATGGCTCAAGATAATCTCTAATGACTGTTTGCAATTCAGTTCACAAAAATCTAAGGTGGGGACAAGACTCCAGCTCGTGAATAAAGTTATTCAGTGTTTCAGCTTCTCATTATTCCCATAAATCTGCTTGCTGATAACTATCCACAAAAATTGATGCAAATAAATGTTAGCTTATTGTACCTTGGCTCAAGGCTTTCTTACTAACTTGACTGTATTACTTCTAGCAAAGTTTAAGTTATGAATTATTTTTATGGCTATATTGTGGCATGTGAATTGGAATATTTTCCTTATCATAATCAAAATTATCAAGCCATGTTTATTCCAACTATCTAATATTTGTCTATCTGTTAGATGTCGGATATATGGATCTACCCCTCTATATTGAGATTTATGCAAGATTATATCACTAATAATAAGTAAATCAATTAAATGATTTTTTTATTACAATAGCACGAGTTTGAGTTTTCTTGTTCCCCTTAGACCTTCCATTCTAGTCAAAATACCTTGTCTAAACATAAAACCTTTCTAATTCATGTATCTATCTTTTCATTTTCATCTCTGTCATCTGAACTCTTTTTATATGTTGTTTCTTAATTATCCAACACTTTGATCTTTGAATTATAGTGAGTTGTATTGCAATCTTTTAAAATTTTCTTTTTGCCTAGGAGTATGATGAACGCATGACTCCAGAAACTTCTCTTCATTTTAACAATCCACTTTTTATCCTATCAATCAATAATACCTTTAATAATGTCCTCTCGGGACGGATTATTGGCTAGTGCATGAGACGTTACTACCATGAGGTTTGGAGGTCAAATCCCGACTAGTAGCCGGGTTCCTATCCTCCCCCATGCATTGGTTTGGGCTAGTAACTATCCGTGATTTATCTTCTCTGTGTTGGTCCTGGTATGGACTAGCGGGGGCGTTGGGGCAAGCGCTTCGCCTTTTACCACCAATAATACCTTTAATAATATCTTGCTCAAAATCTAAGATATTTAAAACTTGTAAGAGTTTTATATCCAACTATTCACACAGGTTGTTTCTTATTATTAAAATTACATTTTGTTTTAGATCTACTTATCTTAAAACCTTAAGGGTGCGTTTGGTTGAGGGTTATTCTTGATAACTTTGGTTATTCATTCAAAGTTATCAACAAAAATCCTATTTGGTTTAGGTAATCGGCGATTCCCGAGTAATGATCCATGTCCGACACGTCAGGAAAAGGGGCATGCAATCAGGAATCGGAAAACCTTAAAAAAGTAAGGTTTTTATTGATTCCGAGGTTAACAAATTTTTTGTGTTTTATTCCACATAACCTGAGTTATGTGATTACCTGGTAATCACGTAACCAAGATTTTTTATGATAACTTGAACCAAACACACCCTAAATGTATAAAATTCCTCCCCTCAATTCCAGTTGCAAGCTTAACCTATTTACCTAGCACAATATTTTCAACAAATAACATACACCAATGAGCTTTTTCTTAAATGGAATCCATGTGTTCTTATAGTATAGCATAAAAAATATGGAATAGAGCCATTCCCATGATACAAATCAACAATTACAGAAAAACCATTTTCATAGAAATACTTGTAGCTACATTATTATTGTTGTTATTATTTATCATATCAATATAATTGCTACCTATTTTTCTCAAACAACCACCTCAATATTCTATAGTTCTATCAGAAACTTTTTCCAAGTTTATAAAAAGTACGTGGACATCTATTTTTCATTAGTTGTCACTAAAAGTAGTATTCATATGTGATCTTTTATACATGTATCCAAATTGATTTTCAAAGGTGCCTTATCTCTTATTTCTCTCAGTGATTCTTTATTGTGCATTCATATTATGAATCATAAGTTTGATCCCTCTATAATTAGAACATCTACACTTTTGTTTCTTAAAATGGTACTAAAACAATTTTCCTCCCTTCTACAACCATCGTCTTAGTCCTCAAAATTTTGTTGAAATAACTTAGTTAACCAAACAATATTTGTTCTCCTAAAGTGCAATATGCAGACCTGCAATTCAACCTTCATTTTCCTTCTTATTTAACCCATCTTGAATTGGAATATTAGACCACATTCTGAGTTGGAATATTGGATCATAGGAAACTTGTTAAAACATCAGTTTTCAATCTCATCTGATTGTGATCTGGATCAGCAAATTTTGACTGGATTGGCAAAGTCTGCCAATCTTTCCTAAGAAATCAAACATCTAAGTAAGATTGACAACAACAACAACCAAATCTTTATCCCACTAAGTGGGGGTAGATCCTCCTACGCCATTAGACTCAATCCCCTATTAATGGCGTAGGAGGATCTATATAAATTCGCTAAGGAAGATTGACAGAGAAAGTAAAAAACAAAACTGAGTTGTAGAATTATGTTTGAAATAGGATAAATTCGCTATTCTTGGGTTAAAATTTATTGACATTTGGTGAGATTGAGTTGCACATGTGCACACGAAGGAGAGAGATAGAGTGTTATTGTCGTCACTGTTAAGAATGTCTTCGCCATCCAAGGATAGTACCTTCTGAGTTCCCATGAGAAAGATATGCTACAATCTGTTGTTGTCATTTGACTCATGTCTGAATCTTCTCCTTTGATTCTTCTGCTTTACATTCAGTCAGATCTACTAAGGGACTGATATTTTGCCTCTAGTAATCTGGCACTGAAACATTTCTCAGGTTGATGTTTGGGCGCTTGGTGTCACAGCTATTGAAATGGCAGAGGTATTTTTCTTAAGATGCTAGTTCTGTCCTTTTGCTTCTTGTATATTGAGTAATACTGGTCATTTATCTGTGATCTCCTAATCATGCTAGGTGACATTCTCATACTGCTAACATTTTATTGCTGTATCTATTGATTTCAGGGACTCCCTCCAAGATATGCGGTGCATCCAATGAGGGTTAGTACAAATATATGATTCATCTCAAAGAAATTATTCATGTATTTATACAATGATAAGTTTTTGTTCAATAGTTCTTTCATGTCCTTGCATTAGCCTACCACTGTCATTGCATTGTGCAATTCTTTCTTTTTTCTTGGTCTTGGGTTTTATTGGTTAATACATGATCCTAATCTCATGCAAGTCTGTAGTGTGTTCAATCTGAATCTGCAGCAAAATTTTAGCACATACCTACCGTTGTTCCCTCCCTCCATTTATGTGATAGTTAAGAGGTTGAAATAGATGTTTCAATTTTCTCAACTCTGTTCTTTCAATGAGTATCAAAGGCAGTTTTAGGTCCTACCTATTGGGTTATACTCTTTCCTACCTCTTGTTCTAGTTTTTTTTTCCATTCAAGCCATTGTTTGTCTCAAACATATCATGATGATGCATTCCATGATTTAGCACATAAAAAAAATATTCTTTGACATTATACTGTTTTTTTTTTCATTTTTTTTAAAATTCAGCTCAAGTTGTAGAGAAAGGCAATAGTATATGACATCTTTTAGTGCAAACATAGATATTGTTGCAAAAAATTTAGTCAATAGTGTGCATGTATATGCGTGCATTACTTTTTCTATGCATTAATTTTACAATAGGCTTGATGCTTAGGATAAAAATAGCTGAATCACTGTCATTTCTCTATTTACATCTGAACATGAAGGTGGTGAACAAGGGCATGTGGTAGAGTTGGTCACCATGTGGTAGAATTGCCGTAATTAAGCAAGAGTTGAATCCCGGCAAAAGTCAGGGAAAATATCCTCCCACATGGGGAAGTGGTGGGGTCAGTCGCGTAGGGCGCCCGGAGTCAACATATGACCTTTTGCCGTAATGAAGGTGGTGAACAAGCAAACATCTTAACTAATCTTAAATCATGTATCATTGTCAAACAAATTTCTTGGTTCGTAATAACACACGGTTTAAGAAACTTCTTTGTGCCACTAGTTTTCAATTCAAATTGACCTACTGTTCAGGTTGCTAAGTTTTTTTTGTTGTTGTCAACCATGCGATGGATTTGATTTTAATTAATCCATAGCATCAAAAAATGACTATTATCAAATATGTGAATTGCAACTCCAATGTTTGGTGTTCTTGCCACTTCTGTTGTTGGTTTTTCTCATTCTTATTCTTCTTCATTTGCTTTCCTTTCAGTATGTATAATAAATTGATCATGTTGATATTTTTTCCAAGTAGGTGCTGTTTATGATATCAAGTGAGCCTGCTCCGATGCTTGAAGACAAAGAAAAATGGTATGTTTTTTACAGAAATGATTCTAGAATTTGTTATTTATGTTTTTTCTATTTAGTTAAAAGGGATATCTATAACTAGTCTATTCCATGTGAATAATAAATATTTAACATTGCCAGAAATGGTGAAGTTCAAGATCATACTGAGACTTGACTCCCTACCAACTTATTGTCATTATCTCTATTTTAGCATATGCATCATCCGTTAACTATCATATACCTTGTATTTGGTTTCTCACTTTACTTCTAAGTTCAAAATTCTCTTGGGATACAGTTATTCTCTTTTGTTGCTTATTCTGTGCTTATCACAAATGGAAACTTACACATATATTATGATGCCTTTCTCACCGTCATATTATTATTAGAATGCACACCTTTTTGAGAAGTATAAAGGTGGTAATGTTGGACATGATAAGAGATGAGATCGCCACTTGAAGACAACACAAAAGAGACACGTTTGAGATGGTACGAGCATGTACTTAAACGACCAATAAATGCTCCAGTTAGGCGATGTGAAACTATGACAAATACACACATCAAACGAGGAAAAGGAAGACCAAAAA
>JBBUKS010000035.1:11892271-11911870 GCA_038050645.1 Hedychium gardnerianum
TTTTAAGTCGAATATAGTTAGATTTAACTGAATTGTTTGATTTGATTATGGTCTAAACTCCATACCCAATCCAATTACTTTAAAATTAAAATTGGTTGCTCTTACAAATCGATTCATCAATGATGTTTTAAGTTCCTCAATTACTACGAGTGTTAGTGGATACACAATGAATATGAATATTTTGTTCTTACAAAAAAAAACGAGTCTCACTAATTAAATTTTTAGAAGTATCGATTCGATCTTACGAAAAAATTTTATCAATCAACAGGATAAATCAAAAAATATAATAAAAATTTATCCAAATAATAAGTATTTTTATATTCGTTTCTCACTAGAAGAAAAAAAAATTTACGGTCATTTTGTTCTTACGGGATGATCAAGCACAAAAATAAGCTAATTTAATGTTTTAAAAAATTATATATTGTTTTTGCACACAATTTAAAGCACAAAAATAAGCTAATTTTTAAGCTTGGGAGGTTTTCTCACGTTACAAAACGGGTCAAATTGGTTGTATTTTCACCATTACTTCAAGGGCAAAAATGTCAACGCGTCGTTTAGAATTTCAAATGGCGAGTTGAGATTCGAAATTTACTTTATTTAACGTTACCCAGTTGTATACCTCAGCCAGAAAGCGAACTAGGGAGTTCCATGGGTGGGGCCCGATTAAAAGAGGGGGAGAAAATTGACGAAAAATCTTTATCTTAGGTTTTGGATTCCCCCTACACTCGGATGCGACGGAAGAGGTGGGGCTGTGGCAGGAGGCTCCCTCGGCAGATGTTGCTGTCCTCGTCCGTGGGTTATCGGAATCCCGGCCTCATACCTCAAGCTCCTCTCGCCTTATGCTCCTCTGGATCATGATCGTAGCTTACCTCCATTGACGCTTTCATCTCCCGCCATCATCGAGTTTTTGCTCCCTTTGCGGTTCTCTTTTGGCTCAAAGATCGCGGGGTTGGTGATGGAAGCTGGAGATTTGGCATCGGATTTGCTATTTCTTGGTTTTCCTTGTTAAAGATCCGACCTTTTTGGCGCCTGCTTTGTGTTTTTTGATTTCCACCAATCTGATGTTTAAGTCCTTGGAGGCTCTACTGTATGCAACTTGAGGTATCAGAGGGTTATCTTGGTTTATGTTTTTATCTGCACGTCAAAGTCGTATGTAGATAGCAAGCGCCTTCTTTATTTCAGCATTGTGAAAGAAAGGAGGGATTTTGTCGGAAGATCAAGCTTGTCACATAAATGGACAAGCAGGCCAATCAGAAGATAGTGAATTCAGGATGCGGTATTTTTCAGAAATTAGCTTCTAAACGAGATTCTGAACGTTCTTCTGTTGAAGATCTTGTTAATGGAGATTCCTTAATGAATCCAGGGGAGTATGTCAGGAACCATGGATCTCTTCTCAGTTTGCAACCATGGATTTTCAGAAAAGGAAGTTATCCAAAGGACAAGGAAATGATGAAGGTGCATGGTGATCATTATGAGATAACAGGGAATGGAATGGATGATTTCAGTAATAACTCAGTTGCAGAGGGCTCCTCAAGGAGTGTTAATCTTAGTTTTACACATGATAGAGGTCAAAGCTCTCTAAGAAGCAGGTCTTCTCGCCGCAAATCAACTAGACCTCTTTCTTCATTGGAAAACTGCCTCATCCCTCGTCTGTACGATGAAAATTTTGAATTTGAAGAGTTTGCTTTCGGTGCATTTCCTCCTTCCACTTTATCAAGCATGAGGCCACTCGTTGTTACTGATGGAAACAACATAATTAGCAAATCTAGTTATGGACCTGCTGACATAAATTTGCATAGTGGTGTAGACAACACAAACATGAAGAGTATATTCGGAGTTTCTCCTCTTCCTGAATTTAGAACACCAAAAAGAAAGAGCAGACAGACACTGCCTGATAAGTTAGATCCTTCCAACACAAGAAGGCCACAGAGGCTTGCTCATCACAAAGGTATTACTGCCACCATTTTTCTAATATACGTGAGTATTGAGTAATGATGAATACATATTTAGGTTGAGCAAATAGTGATTTCCAATTCATGGGCATGTTGCCAATGTCACATCATTCACATGGTTCCTATGCATTATCCATTTGGATTCCACATTGGACATGGAGCAACTAAATTCTTTGTTGGGGGTTTATTAGTGCCATGCCATTCTCATGGGTGAACCATGTGCCATATGGCATGTGCTCCCTATGTCAACACTAAAATAAGATGTCATGTGGATGTGGCATGTTAATGAACTGGCTGATTACTTAGTTTAGCTTAATTGTGTCATAAGTTTGCTTAGTTATTTTAAATTCTCATTACCTTCTTGATTAAGTTTATGTAATATTCTGCTCATTAATAAGCAGTACTTGTTTCCAGATTCAGTTGATTTGTTACATGTCTTCTCTGTTGGAGTTAGCCTTGGAATCATATCGACTATACTATCGAACAAAAAGGAAATAGAGAATTTAAATGACATGTTGAAGACCTCAGAGGACTTGGTTCATGATTTGCAAGAGGAATTGGAGATGAAGGATATCGTAACTGTAAAAGAATTGGCTCATGAAACTGGTGGGCACCAGAAATCAAGTATTGTGAAGGATGAGAATAACCATATATGCTTGCCTGTGGAAGTGTTGAGTGAAATAGAAGTGGAGCTTGAGATTGAGCTGGAGAAATTAGAACTAAGCATTAATTCTTCCAGTCTCAATGGAAAAATGTCAGCACTCGGTGTGGTAAGTCCAATGTGTTTTCTAGTTCTCATGTACTTTCTGAAAGCAAACACTTATATATAACCTGCACTTTTCCATGATGATTTGTACTTTCGAATATGATGTATCACGATTACACTCCCTTGAGTCGCTGGCTAATTCCCACTTTTAATAACCCACTTAAGTATGGCTTGCCTATAGTATTAGTGTGATCTGCTTTTGGGTTATTCGAGCATCATTAGAGTTTCATTTATGCTCATGATTTTGAAAATCTCTCACTTGGTGCTGCTAATGCTGCTGCTTAAGCCGATTTTAATGAGGGCCATATAGCGATTGCATATGCTGCATAGAGCATATGCATTTTGCATGTGCAAATAAAAAATATAGAAAATGATTGACTCTAGATATATGGTAATATACTAATATGAAGAAAGCAAAATTGTTTGAGAGGAGTATTGGCTATTCAGATTAAATTTGACAATCAGAGGTGAATCGAAAATTAAACTGTGCTAATTAAGATCCCTGGGCAAAGAGAGAGATGTCTCTTACATTACCCATGATGTGTAGTCATTTTATTTTTTAAAAATATTAACCACAAATGCCTCCGCTTGCTACAGATGTATTGTTCAATGGGCTAATCTTATATTTCTCTTTGTTTACAGTCTTTATGTTCTCATTCTTGTGTTCTTGTTCAGAGTGAATTGTAATTGTTCCAAATGCATGCTCCTTTTTTCTTTTAAAAAACTGATTTCTCTGAATTTTTGCAAGAGACATTGATATATGGAATTAACTTAAATGATTTAGCAAACATACTAGAAGCCCATATAGAAATATAACTGCTGATATTTTTGCTAAATGCAAAGAAATGGTACATGATATTTGTGCTTGTTCCTAGCTCTCTTCAGAAACCCATGTGATAGTTTTTATGATTATTGATTTTGGTCTAACGACGCCACTACTTATACGCAAGTGTCGCCCTGGCTTCTGGTAGCGTTTGCAACTTTTCTAACACTTGGAATTTCTTATTGCAGCTTGATCCAGACCTAGCTGATTTTACAGATGGAGAACTAAAAGCAGAGAAACTCCCTGGTAGGATCTTTGAGGACCAGGCCACTAATGCAAGCAACAGCGACAGCTCCTCAGAGTACCCGACACACAGTGCGAACTATTCGGTTTCACCTCGAGAGTTGAGTTTACGTCTGCACAAAGTGATTCAATTCAGGCTTGAAGAACGCATTGAAGAGCTAGAGAGAACACTAAAGCAAACACAGAAGCAACTCCAATTGCTAGAATCAGATCACCATCTCTCTCAGAGACCTTTCTCCAGCAGCGACATGGGATCTTCCTCGAATCTGGATAGCCCAATTGGCACTACAGGAAACATTGCCTTGGTTCAGCCATTGTGCTTGAACCTCGCCGGAGAAGCCCTGGATGCATACGATGAAGTTTATGAAGAGTTTGTGCGGGCTTCAAACATGGAGGAAAACCGACCAATGACAACTTACTCGAAAGACCAATGTGAACATTACTTGCATTCTTCAGATGAGAATTTGGTACAGGAAATGCATGAACCAAAATCTCCTGGGAGGGAATCAATTGGGATCCAGAAATTGAAGAACAAGGAAACATTCTATGGTGACGAGATCGATGATGAGTATGATAAGGATGACGATGAAGACGATGAAATAAAGATTCTAATCAAACAGATTTTAGAGAAAACTAGGCAGGGATCACCAGCTGCACAACATGTTCAAAGAATGCTGTTTTCCATGGATGATTAACCTGAAAGGATCAATTGATCAAAGGCTTGAGCTTTTCCCAAGATTCTGTTCTAGTGGTCAATGATTTTTCTCTGCACGAGGGCGGAATTAACTCTTTGGAAGAATTGTTAGAACTATTTCATCAACAGCAGCAACAACGAAAAAAACAGAAATTAAATGTATATCTCGTCATTGAAATTCATACAATAGTTTACAGATGTTGGTCACTCACTGATCAAAACAACAATTGAATTAGCATTGTGTATTTAACAAGGTGTAAATATGGTAACAAATGTCTTAAATAATTTTGCGTTTTGATTAATTTTGTATTAGATTTTAAGATTAGCTTTGATTCACTTTTAAAAGACTTGTAATGTTGTTTAAGCTGTTGGTAAACTTCTTTTTTTTCTCTCTTTAAGTTCTCTTGGAGCCCGAGTTTTACCCAAAAGAGGCTCCTTTCCGGCTCCAGCGATGGCCGCTGGAAACCTTAATTCCTGTGTCCTCCTTGTCACCGCCCTCCACTCCTCCGGCGGTGACGGAGGGAGGAAGCGGGTTTACCTCCATCGCTTACTCCGAGAAAGCCGCCGACTTCTTCTGGAACAAGCTCGAAGGTGCTCTCCTCAACTCCCTCGTCTTCGTCTCTTCCCCCTCGTCCTCTTCTTCTACTTTCGCCGCACGCGGTTCTACGTCCCCATTGATGTAGTCACCTTCTTTCTCCTCTTGCTCAACTTGGAGCTCTCGCGGTGTTCATGTCAAAAGTTCCGGATCTCGGTGATGGTAGGGGTGCTCGTGGCCTGTTGCTTTGCCCTCCTACCGGAGTGGATCACCTGGGCGTTTCTGATCGCGATGTCCTTGTAAAATTTAGCTGCTGTTCTCTTGGCCAACGGGGACCCTTGAGACTTCGCTTGCAATTACAAGAGATGAGGTGTTATCTGCATTAGTTTACCAGGCAAGGCGAGCAGAACCATCCGGGGGTGGGAAGGCGGCAGTGGAGAGAAAGGAGGGATACTGCTACTAATTCTAGTTCAAACTCGAATGGTCTGGAAGCTGGAATTCCAAATCCAAGATCACAAGAGGCAAATCTGGTTATTGCTAGAGAAGTGGCATCTATTTCAGCAGCGGCTTCGCCGTTGCTACAGCAACAACTGGAAAGGCACAGGGAAGAGGATGTAAGAGGAATTGAATTAGGTTCATCAGGAGCAATCGAGCAGGGACTTGGTAAAGCAGAACTCTTGCCATCATTATCACTTTGTTACTTTTAGCAGTTTACTGCAAGGCATTGCCATTTGCCAGCCCTTCCAGTGCCCATCACGCTCGGTATGCGCTTTTATCTCTTGGCAAGGTATTCATTGGAAGTGTTTATTGTCCAGTATTCAATGAATCTATCGATGTTCTAGCATGGCATTTTTGTCGAAAAGGAAACTACTGAAATTTGCATGCAAATGTATGTTTAAAGCATTTTGCAAAACCGTCTGTTCATGCATTGTGACTATGTCCAACAATAAATTTCTGCACAAAGTTACTTTTGAATGATTCCTACAAAGTTTGCCACTGCTATTGAACTTTCTAGTGTTTTTCAAAACTGAATTTGAAGCTTCACTCAAATATATCTTCAAATATGCTTTCCTGCTTGTTAGATCTGTACATTACTGCCATAATATAGAAGGGGAGTGTTTTTACTCTTGAACTGAGGTTACTGATGGGTTTAGTTCATTATTGTGAAGCCTGTGCTAGTAAACAATGTGCTTTAATATTCTAAACTCGCTTATAAATAAAACTCATTTTATCTTCATGAAAAGCTAATATGTCTATTTTTCAACTGCCATGTGCTTTAATTCATGTGAACTACCAAAATTTTTGAAACATATCATCAGCTTCATCCAGTCAAATCTTGATGGAGAACTGGAGTGGCAAGGAAAGGATCATGTCAGATGCTTTAGAAGGTATAACACATTATATATATATACTATGAATGCCCATTGGTAACAAGTCATTACACTGAAATATTGGTTGAACTGCAGCTTTGGCATTAGTGATAACAAAATGAATGATGCCCACAGCTTCTTAACGATATTACCAAAATAAACATATTCTAGGACAAATGAAGAGAATGCATCTCTGTAGGAAGAGTTTAGCAACATACATCTACATAAGAGAAAAAGGAATATGGATGACCTGAAATTCTAAGGATTTGGCACACTGGAAGGGCATCATCTGTCTGCAGGCACTTGATAACAGATCCTGAAGACTTATACATGATACTGACACTTTGAAACAATTTGAAGACTGCATGGAAGGTCACCGCCTTCGCTGACTCTGCAATGACTTGGGGGAACCTTCAAAGAGATCAAGCAAGAATTCTTCCAAGTCAACTGGTGTGTACTTGAGATATCTCTCGCGGTTTCTATCACCATCCAGATGGGTAGCGTACCTACCTTCAAATGTCCGATATGCTTGTATCAGTTGGGCAGAAACAGCAATCCTCAGATCTTCACGGAGTTCTTCATTAGGAATTATCCATGCAGTCTGTGCCTTGTAAACCTCTTCAAATGCAAGGTTGAAGCCTCGGAATCTGTCTTTAAGAACTGACACAGAAGGGGAGCTAGAATTATGTTTACAAATACCCTCTTCCCTCAGGAAAGAGATGACAGAAGACCACGAGGTCCTCTCATATTCTCGTGCATGCATTTGGAATTTCCAGATGTGCGCACGAATCCATTCATCACCCAAGAGGCTTCTTAGGTCAGAACCTTTTACTTTGTCAACCATGTAGAAGATATTATTCATCATGAAGATATTCTTAAGAGATCCATCTTGGTAAAGTTGGGATCTGTGATCAAGGTTTTCTTCCAGAATTGCAGTCACTAGCTTCAAATGCCCAGCCAGAGGGGAAGAACTCTGTCTACTGCATTCTGACAGTGAATGTTCTTTCTCATGAAGGCCCTCAAGAATCAAATTGAGGGTCTCACTGTACGCAGAGAGAGCCTTTATGTAGTTCATTACATATTTTGTAAGATGATGGACGCCACCTCCAGCAAAGGCAGTAGAAGAAATGTTTGATTGAATTTTATACTTGAACTCCTCTAGGGTTCTTCTCACAGATTCTTTTAATCTCATTACAACTTCATGGCATTCTGTCAGAACATTAGAACCATCATCTTCCGGGAAGAACTGCTCCATGTCCACAAGAAGATCTTTTAAAGCCTCATATGTATTGAGTGTCTCAAACAACTTCTGTGGGTCTGGAGGTGAAATGGCTATGGCCATGACAATGCTGAGAAGTTGAAGGACAGAACTCTTTGCAATATCGAGAAAGCAAGACTGTTTGGCTGAGTTTGGAAGTTGCCCAAAGACGAGATCAAAGAGCTGTCTCTCCCTGGCAACACAGATCCGAACGAAAGTATACATTGCTTGGTTCCACCTCCTTATCATGCAACTCAAAACCTTCCACTCCATTTTGAGCACTTCTTCGATGCTAAGTTTCTCGATTTGGAGAGCAGACAAGCATTCCTCGAGGGCACATTTCCTGCTCATGACATATGCCTGGCAACATTCTTTGTTGTAGTTGGATCGTGACATCAGATTGGCAATGGATACAATATCAGAAACTAGACCATGTTGGATTGGAGCAATACCAACTTGGTTAGGCTCTCTAGCGACATCACTGTTTGGTCTGCTATCAATTGTCTCCTCACCAAAAGAACTGCTCGAGAAGTCCATGCTCTCGTCTTCTGCAGAATGAAAGGAGGTGTTACCAGGCTCTAATGGCTGGTAACAATAAGCTAGAAGTTCCACAAACTCATCCTCAACTCTTGCCATTCCTGTCTGAAGAATGCTTTCGGCAAAAATCAGGAGTTCATTGTGTTTTTCATTTTCACTGCTTGAATGCAACAATCCAAGGACCTCTTTAAGCTCCAGGACTACATCCACATCTCGTACCAAGTCAGATATCAGTGACTTCTCAGGCTCCCAGTTGAGGATCTTGTTGTGTAATCCTTTCAACTGCTGGTCAATGTCGCATATCGATACTTCTTCTGCAGTTGTCAAGTTGGATAACTGAACCCCAAGGTCTGCAATTACTTCTGCCACACCACTGGATAGGTTTTCAGTCTCGTCCTGCACAACATGCCTACCTTCTACCTGAGAAGCTGCTAAAGACACACAACCATCCATAGAAAGATGCCTATTGGATCCTGATTACAAAGGAGGAGATCCTTCTTTTGTCTGATTTAGAAACAGTTCGAGCTCCATACAATTGGGATTTGGGAATAAAAGGAGGAATCAACCCACAAAATCAGACGGATTAGTCGAAAAAAAGAAATCGATATGGAACCCTAACAGCTACGAATGTTAGGAACAAGGAGGAACCTTTATGGAAGTTGTAGCTGTTTGAGAGACGTGAACAACCAAACAAAATAACAAACCATTCGTCTTCCTGATTTTTGTTTTTGCCTCAATTGAATATTTGACCTAGTTTCTGAAGAACCAGATGCAACCACAAAATCAAAGCAGGATTCTGAAGAAGAACAACACGGGTCAACAGGGGAAGAGACCAACCTGATGATTTCCACCTCAAAACCTCCTTTTTTTAGTGATTCAGCGCAGTCAAGAAGCAGAGCGCTGAGGTTGTGAGCCAATCTCAACAAGAAGACAGCAAGAGGAGGAATTTACTTACTGAAAACCTAGCCGGGGGCTCAAATCCCTCCTTGCTTGGAAGAAACGACTGGGATCCCGGGAGAATCTCTCTACCTTCCTCTCGGCTTCGTTTCTTCTTCGTCGTTGTCTTCCCATGGCCGCCGCATCAACGTCAAAGAACCAGAGAGAAGAAAATCGATGCTTCCTTTTCTACTCATGACAGATACTCAATCTTGTACCTTCCTTTTGATTGACCTGATCTAGTGGGTACCATTTGCTTCTAGCAATAAGGAGAAAGCTAGCTGTTGGATATCGAGTTTCTTCAGGAAGTTTTAGATAAGGCGGAAGAGCCGGACTTGACGGAGACCGGAGCTCGCGATCTGACCGTTGGATGGTGGAGCAAGCACGCTTTTAAACCGTTCGTCGTTCCTACGGTTGGATGGCGGCGAACCGTCCGACCGGGCGTTGGTCGGCTGACGTTGACATTTGATCTTTGATTTGTCAAGTGAAGAATTAAACCCAAATCAGTACCCGTTCAGGGTACCGCAGATGGTTGGATTACCGATTGGATACGGAAGTCGACGTAAAGTACCTAGTTATATATCGCTTTCGTAATTTATAAACTTTAATAATTGTGCTACATACCGGTGCGTGGTTCTGTTACGATGTATATCAGATGTTTTATTTATTTTTCTAATAACGATGAACTAAAAGGTATATAACGCAAGGTATCGTTATTATAACTAAATGACAAAGACATTTAGATTCTAATCAAAATAAATGTTTGTCGTAACTAAATAAAGTTATCTAAAATTAACACAAACACAACAAATTAAATGTTTGTTATAACTAAATGAAAGATATATTATCCGAAATTATATTTTATAACTAATTTATATTATTAAATAAAATCATATATAGAGTAAGTATTGAAATTACATTGTCATCTTATTTAAAAAACAATAAAAGTATTTTAAGATTAATATAGTTTTATCACATAAGCATGTGTAATATTGAACGTTATATCCCTTTTAACTTACATTCAATTGCTATCAGAAATATTTATTTATGTATGAGATAAATATTTATAATTTATGTCGTCCTAAAATATTTCGAATAATCTAAAATAAATAACAATTTATTGATAAAAGAAATTGATTCCCAAACTAGTAACAAACCTTGCATTTGTTTCGAGGACCTAGCACATCTCTCTCTCTCTCTTCGTTGAACAAGGCGGAAGATCTCATCGCGCAACATTTCGCCACATTTGAGAGATCGAAGCCAACAAGAACACGAATTCTTAGCCTTCTTTAGCGATTCCGATCGCGGACTCTATGCTGGCACGTAAGGGGCGTTTCCACATCCGATCTTTCAGCTGCCGGTACCGGATCTCCGCCTCTCTGATTCGTTCTCCTGCCGCCCTCGCGATTTGTTAGCGTGCTCTTTTGCTTGGAGGTGGTGTGGGCTGGGAATCTGTTCTGGCCGGCGCCGACACGGCGACGCCGCAGCGGTGAGGGCCGGCGGCACGTCGCAGGCTGGCGCTGTGGCCACGATGCAGATTAGGTTTTCGCCTAGCATGAGAAGCATAACGATATCGAGCAGCAATGGGTTTCTGGACTTGATGAAGGTGAAGGTCGCGGCCCGTCATTTCTCCTACCGGACCCTCTTCCACACCATTCTTATCCTCGCCTTTCTTTTGCCATTTGTCTTCATTCTCACCGCCCTCGTCACCCTCGAGGGCGTCAACAAGTGCTCCTCCTTGGGTAGGTTCGGGAAACGTAAATTCTGGATCTCGAAATGGTTGTAATTTGTCACCAGATGCTGCTTATGTTATTACTGACTGCAAGATTCGATCTTTACTCTTTTTTTCCCTTTCATTTTTAGTTACCAATGCATGTCATTCAATTTTCTGTTTGTTGATTTTCTGTATCATTTGATCCAAATTCGTTATATTTAGATTATGAATTTGACTTTGATGTTTTGGATTGACATATTTCTTGCATCTGTTCCTCCAATTGGTGGTTTACCAAAATTATCCATCCCAATTCTTTATTATGGATCTAGGATTAAATGTAGTTCCACTGTCGAGAATGCCACAGTATTTCAATTCTTTGGGACGAACTTTACAGTCATTGTGCAGAATCTTGAAGCTTTTCTGAACTTGATCTTCTTGATTTTTTTTCGATGACGACCTCTATCTAATTTTGAAGGGGAAATGTACGAGGACTAAAAAATGTTAAACCTATTTATGTATGTTTTCTGCCATTATAGTCAAATACAGTTTAGCAGTTGCGTATATAAGTTCTTTTGTGGCTAGACATTCTCTGCACAATTTATTGACTGTTTGTGAATTTCCTCTAAATGCCTTTTCACATTTCTGTTCTGCCTCTTTTATTTGATTATTGATTTGAGTAAACAAGGACCTTTATAATTTGCTTCTGTTTATATTTTTAGATTTATTATGTTCAATTTTCTTATCATCTCAAGATAGTTATGTTGAAGCAATTTATAACTGCTAATCAATTTCTACATATATATGGTGATCTTTAGTTTTCATGCCAAGTATTTACCTTGTTGTCTTTGCCATCAACATTTGCATGGTTCCTTTTGTTTGTGGATTGCTACTTATATAAGCTTTCTCTGATAGCTTGTTAGCAGTGAGATGTGGTGGATGATGATGTTTGGGCTATCATTTTCCTTATAAAGCATGTGATATTTTGTTGGATTGCCTATATTTGTTTTCTTCATTTGTACTGTCTTATAAGTTTTCTTTGTCATTTCTTCAGCCACCTGCTCTTTATTAAGCAGTTGTGTAATAATGACTTCAAATCTTTGAATAAGCAAGAGCCCCTTGAAAATTGAGATTACTTGTGGAAATGCTTCGATTGATTGTCTTGATTCTTCATTCTGGAATATTTGCCTACTTAACCCCTAGAGGCACTTTCACCCTCGTGCATTTAGCTTGTCTCTTTCTGTCTATTGTTATTAGGTTATAGATTTCCCAATGAGCTGCTATTTGAAACTTAAATACTACTTTTTTTGTTAGATTGTTCTGGAGTATTCCACAATCATGTTCTACAAGTGAATGAATGTGAATATTTTACAAAATAACTTAAATTAGAGTACCTGACTATCTTCACTTTATTAAATGTAATGTATATTGCCATAAGGTATAAATCATTGCAGAATTTCATCATTGGCAAATAAATTGAATCGAACCTATTTGTTTCAGATTGTCTGGGAAGACGACTGGGTCCAAAATTTCTTGGTCGAGGAGGTGATGGTTCTGAGGTAGTATTTTCTCTTCTTCGCTACTTAAATTCATGATTAATAAGCATTTTCTTGTCGTGAAAATGGAATCATATACTGAATGAACTAAATGTATATGCAGAAACTTGTTAAAGATCTTTACAAGTTACTTGATCAAATAAACTCTGAGGAAATTCCAGCTGGATTAAAAGTGCCAGAGTCTTTCAGTGAGTTTCTTTCAGACATGAAGAATAACCAGGATGATGCCAAGACATTTGCTATAAGCTTGAAGGCAACGGTATGCCATTTACATATCTTTTATGCCCATCCCAAAAGCACATTATGGTAGTTTAGCATTTGTTTGTTTGTTTGAGAAAATAAATATTCATCATGTTAAAGAGAGGATCTAGTTCTTGTTTGCTTCAGGTTCTCTGAACTTTATGGCGATGCTCTTTTGAGTTATTGGGTCTGCTCCATGGATATTTTTCTGTAGTTGAATTATAATTTCACATCCTTTCTTTTTTATTAGGTTTCAAATATTTGGCCATTCTCACAGAATTGAGACTAATCTTGAACTTACCAATTATATTCAAGATAAATCTTCTTGGTGTAGTAGAGTTTAGGCTCAAAGCTTGAATTGGGGAAATAAATTTTAGAACCCAATTGTTTCAAGTTATGCAGAAGTACAACTGCCTGAATAAATGAAATAGATGGATGGCATGGATTTTTAATAAGAGATTTTAGATACCTTGAATATGCTATTCAAAAAGAAGATATTGATAGAGATATACAAGATGGGAAATGAAAATAAAAACTTTTTAAGTTTGATGATATTATCACGTATCCTTTCGGCTAAAAGATTTTGTTTTTTTCTATAATCCATTATATATTATAAGAATGTTCTGCAAAAAGTTAAGGTAGCAGAATGTCAATGCTAAGCTGCTATTGTGTTAATTGAACGAAGAATGTAACTTGAATCAATGGTAGAATCAGAAAAAAAAATAGGGAAGATGATATGAACATGTTAAAAGGTGACTAATGGATTCTGTAGTTGGGCAAGCAGAATTTTTTCTAGTTGATGTTGAAGGAATAGAGAGGACCAAGCAAAGCAAATTAATGTAATCAAAATGATTTAAGAGATCTGAATATTAGTAGCTGTATAGAATTGCAAAATGCATAGATCCCAATGTTGGGATATGATCCATGTGCCTGACACAAAATAGTTGAAACTTGCATTGCTTGATGATTATGATAGAATAGCCGGGACTAACAAAACTTGCATTGACTGGGAGGGTGCTAGAGACGCTATGATGAAAGATTTCACTTATATATTTGCAGTTTAAGATAAGTTGTGAAATGATTCAAGAAATGTTGAAAATAGTGCCACTGCATCTCCTTTTATAATTAAATCGAGGAAAAAACAATTCTGAGGTGGTTTCTCTGCATGCCAAGTCAGCTCAAAGGCCTTAGCATGCATAATAAGAAATGAAGGATACAATGGCAATTTTGTAAATCAAAAGCGCATTTGATTAGAATGCAAGTGTCTAATTAAAAGAATATGAACGGATAGAAGGATTTTTCATTTCCTTTGACAGCTTTTCTTTGTAAAAAAGGAAAATTCTATTACTTGTCATGCAAATATTCATTTGCATTAATTGGACATTTGTTAATCTTCTTTATAGTAAAACGAAAGCATCCCTGCATTCTCTGCTTTCTCAGGTTTGTATTCATATAACCTCTTGTATTAGGCTGAAAGTTTTTCATCATTTTCCAAATGAATATCAAGTTAAACATGCATGTAAACTAGAATATATATATATATATATATATATATTTCTCTTTGTTGTTGATTTATACATATTACAAATGTAGCTTGGGCATATAAATAATTGAGGTTCCATCTCATTACAAATTTTTTAGGATTACTTTAGTTATAACATTTATTTTCGGATCCATTTTTTTGTCATAAAGGCAGCTAAGGAAAATGATTTTTAGAACTAATTAAGCATTTAATTTTTTATGATTTATTCTACGTAGAATTAGCTAATTCCATAAATTTGAAATTAATTATTCCATCAAAATTCTTAAATCTATAAATCTAGATTTCTGAATTCTACTATAAAATTTAATTTGTATGCCATTTTTTTTTAAAAAAAACATTTGATTATTTTTCTCACAACTTTAATTAATAAATGTTTATTGATTTTAATATAGTTACTTAAAAATATCACACATCATCCACTTCAGCATCTAGTATAATAGAATCAATGAGTCAGAGTATCAGGAGCAGCAGACCCTACAATCCTACAACCATGATTTCTAGTTTGGTCCTTGTAGAAGTTATTGTGTAAGGCATTACTGTTAGAATCTACCAGGTACATTTCCTCTTTCAACAGATTATGGTGTGTCTATTTATTAGAAAGAATCTGATCATCTTCAATTATGTGACCTTTGGGGGAATTGATTAGGAACGGTGGATTATGTTAGAAACTTTGAAATTGAATTATCTTGTATCAATAAGTTGTGTGCACGGTAATGTCCATTGTTTTATCAATAACTGACTAGCCATTACTGAAGAATTTCATGTTTTAAGACAAAAATTTAGGAGAAAACTATGTAGACTAACAACTTTTCTTTTCACAGTACCAATTATTCTGCTGTAAGATTTTTTTTAATTACAAAAAACCAGTGTCAACCATTTTTAAATAAAATTTGTTAAGTGAATTTCATGGAGGTGTATTCTTATCAGTTGTCATTTTCTGTGCAGATGGAAAGCATGGACAGGGAGTTGAAAAGATCTCGACTAGCAGAGCAACTGCACAAACACTATGCAGCAACGTCTATTCCAAAAGGCTTACATTGTCTTTCATTACGACTTACTGATGAATATTCATCCAATGCACAAGCACGTAAACAGTTGCCACCACCTGAGTTGCTACCTCTGCTTGCAGATAATTCATACCATCATTTTGTCGTAGCCACTGATAACATTCTTGCAGCCTCTGTAGTGGTCAACTCAGTTGTTACATCTTCACTAAATCCGAAAAGAGTAGTCTTCCATGTCATAACTGACAAAAAGACCTATCCCGGAATGCATTCATGGTTTGCATTGAATCCTCTTCCCTCTGCTATTGTTGAAGTGAAAGGTGTCCACCAATTTGGCTGGTTAACGAGAGAAAATGTGCCTGTTCTTGAAGCTATTGAGAATCACAATGGTGTCAGAAATCATTATCATGGGAATCATATCACGGGAGCTGATGTCACAGATACTCCAAGGGTTTTTGCATCTAAATTGCAGGCTAGGAGTCCTAAATATATTTCTCTGCTCAACCATTTGCGCATATACCTGCCTGAGGTAAATTAGTTAGTGCGAACATTTTGTTTTGTGATACCAGCTCTTCTGTTAAAAAAACCACAGAAATTCTGTTGTTCCAAACACAAAAAAGGTGGAATTTCAATACTGCTACTTTTTTTCAGTCTATGCCTGCTATGTTGTGTAGTGTGGACTAAAGAATCAGGTTGTTGGGTCCAGGCATGCATACTAAGCACTTTCATGGCTTTGACTATTATACAGTATCTTTGCTATTGGCTGCATCATCCATCTTTCCCCAATATTTCTTCAATTGTTATATTATAGGCTTAATAAGATAAAGTTAATAGTGTAAGCTATTACTGCCCTTCAAAATTTTCTTCCTTCAAAATAAGGTTGGGAGAATAAAGGTGGAAAATGTATTGTAATTTGATTTTCTCTTTTCTCATGAGCTGTACACAGACATTACCTTCTGGATGTTAAAGTTCCCCTAAGACCATGACTTCCAGTGGTTGTTATTTATGAAATGCATTGATTATTATTTAGTAGCTTCCCACAAGAATAATATACACGTATGCATATTAATGTTCATATTTGTGGCCTGAAGGATGGCCAGAAAGCTTCTTATTCCCATATTTGATGTTCATATTTGTGCATATTAATGTTCATATTTATGGCCTGAAGGATGCCAGTCAGATTGTCATCTCATTCCCATATTTGATGTACAGATTTGTTTTCTTCATAAATTGTTTCCCGAATAATGGCAATAATGTGATTGTTCTAAATTTTAAAACAGTTATTCCCCAACCTCAACAAGGTGGTTTTTCTAGATGATGACATTGTTGTTCAGCGTGACTTGTTGCCATTATGGGAAATTGATCTTTCTGGGAAAGTAAATGGTGCTGTCCTAACTTGCAAAGGTGAAGATTCATGGGTGATGGGTAAAAGGTTTAGGACATATTTCAACTTCTCGCATCCCCTCATTGCTAATAAATTGGATCCTAATGAATGTGCTTGGGCATATGGGATGAATATTTTTGACTTGAATGCCTGGAGGAAGACTAATATTCGAGAAACATACCATTACTGGGTGAAGGAGGTAATTTCTAACCTCTGTTATCATCTAATCCTTTGTCCTAATGAGTGCCCTAAATTTTCCTTCTAGAAAGCACTAAAAAATATTTGCTTCCCATTTCTTTTTTGCTTATTAACTAAATTAGTTCTTGTTGCACATTGGAGTGGTTTTATGTTTTCAGGTACATTTTGATTGGTTTAGATAGATGCATCACTCTGATTACAGATGTAAAATCATTGATTGGCTGCAAGATCGAATGCATTGCATAGCATTTAGACACATTGGGTATGATATGAAAAAAAAAATCATCAATTTTGAATACTATTGTTGTTGAATACTACATTATCCTAATCCAAATGGTGTTTGCTTGCCAGCGATGCTACTTCTTACATGCATCTTGGATTCTCTGGGAATGTTTTTGACAATATGTTCCTGAAGCAAGATTGAATGCATCACATGTATTTATAATTTAACGTAATAGAAATGGAGTTTGCTTGGATTTTAAACTTTGGTTCCCATTTAAGTCATTTTCAGTAAAAACATTCTAGATTCATCGTTCACAGAACCAATCAAACAATCTGCTAACCTCCATGTTTAAGTGAAAGTTCAATTATACACCTTTGCCCACTAACAAGAACCTACAAGATAACTGTTAGGTAGTTTGTAGAGGATGAAGACCATGCCATGATGTTGTACTGTGATAAAAGTTCTAATACATTGTCGCATATTTGTTGGACAATTAACAAACACATGCAAATGAATATTGTGATATAGATAAGAATGTTGGATTTGTTTGTGAATTTATCGGGAGATTTTTTTTATATAATTGAACAGCTTGAAGTTCTGATAGCTGAGTTGAGAGAAAATATATTGTAGTACAAACATATCAGAAAATGATCAAGAGGATCTCAAAATTAGTGCGTTGATAATTTGGAGTTGAAGGTGTTAAGAGTATGAGGCAGACCAATAAAAGACAATAAAAAAAATGACTTGGGTCAAACCCATGGTAAGATGTTACATATGGAGGAATAAGATGTATATACCAAAACCCATTTGTTGGGAACATCTTGCTTGTTGTACCCTGCTGAAATAACCAAATTCTAAGAGAATCTAATGAACCTTGAATTTAAGTTTTATCTTCATTTTTTTCTCTAGACTCTATACTCAATAACTTTTTGATTTGCTATTTCTAAATTCATTGAATTGCATTATGTATATTTCATTAGTAACCTGCAGCTAGTCCTGTGTTTTAGGGACAGACCATAGCTTCTTTGGAAATGTTCTGCAGTTTTTGATGAACTAATAATCAGATGACTCACTTGTAAGCTAAGGCCTATGCCGGTTTCACCATGTTTAAACCCAGCCCATTCCCCATCTCAGTTAAGCATACATTTCAATAATGGAATAAGATATGCAGTCGCGTAAGCTGTAACTAGAATATGAAATTTTATCAGGAATATCCACAATTGATGTCCTTGATCTAATTATATTCTTGTGTCAGTCTTTGTCGTTTTAAACAAATGATCATCATATACTTTTCAACTTTCTTTATGTGCATTTCGCCAATAGCATGTGGAGTCTTTATAAAATCCTACGGATGTAATTACAGTTTAATGTACCCAGGTGAAACTGAGGTTCCATATTCTTCCTTGTGACCATATTATTGCTATGAAATCTAGGCCTATGCTAAGTGTAGCACCTTTATTCTTTCTGTCAAGGCGTTCACCTTCTTATTGTATTGTATTCATATTGGCGAAAGTTAATTCTTGTTTTCCTGTCGAACCACATGCATAAGAAAAATGCAACTTGTAATTGATCAGTTTCTAGCAGAAGTTGCTTCCCTAATTTGTGCATGTATGCCTAATGTCTCCTCTTATTCTACTATCTCAATGCAGAATCTGAAGTCAAATTTGACACTATGGAAGCTGGGGACATTACCACCAGCTCTAATTGCATTCAGAGGTTTTGTGCATCCTATCGAATCATCCTGGCATTTATTAGGTCTGGGCTATCAGGAGAAGACTGACCTCGACAGCGTGAAGAAGGCTGCTGTGATCCATTACAACGGGCAGTGCAAGCCTTGGCTGGAGATTGGATATAAGCACTTACAGCCCTTTTGGACGCTGCATGTAAACTATTCCAATGACTTCATCAGGAATTGCCATATCTTGGACCCTCAATAATAGTCAGATAGCTGCACTGCATGAAAATTGAGGGAAGAAGTTCCGAAGCTCACCTCGCGCACATTCTTCACTCAATATCTGAAAGAACCACTTGGTAAACCAAGAACTCAGTTGCATAGTGGTGCAGTCAAAAATAGGATGCATCTGGCAGATTCCTGTTTTGTGACTGACTCCGGAAACTCTGGGAATTAGATTCATTCTAAGGTAATAATAAGTAGTATTGGGCATTCTAAAGGTAGTTCTGTATTTCTGCTATGGAACAAACAGTCTCAATCTGCTCCTTGTTGCTAGAGGAGGAGCATCCAGCGACACGACCAGTATATACTAAAGAGATAACTTGTCTCGGAGGATGCGGATTTTGTGTGGGGATATTTTTTTCTTGAAAATTTTATTTTGGCTTTTATTTATTAATTTACTCAAACCTTTTTGCCGGTTCTTTATTTGACCTCTAAATTTAGAGGCCATGGGTGTTTACTTTTTAACATTCCAACCCCTTTGAATATTGGGGAATCCTAGGAAATGTCTTAATTCATACGATATTGAAATGTGCAGTTAATTCTTTCAGTTTTAATATGTTCAATTGTGTTTTTCATTTCCCTATGATTCTATTTTTTCTTGGCCAAATTTAGTTCTCAAATCCAGAAGGTAAAATCAGAAGGGTGTCCTAAATTAAAAGAAACATCAAATTG
>JBBUKS010000035.1:11984284-12001195 GCA_038050645.1 Hedychium gardnerianum
TGGTTTCCGATTATGAAGTTTCTTTAGGATAGGTTGGCCATGAGATCAAGAATCAGGTTAGATCTACAATCTTTGGGTTATGTTGATGTCTTACAGTTACATCAAATCAGCCAGATCTATATATGCGACAAAGATGAGGATGGTACAATTACTTGAGGTATTGCAGTGTCATATTCTTCAAAAGGGATGGATGGTGCAAGACAAGATTGCGCCATTCCTCTTTGTCGATTTTCCCATCATTCTTGGTATCTGCTTCCTCAAAAGTCTGAAGAGGAGTAAAGGAGAAATAAAACATCGCTTAAAATTGAGAAACATATCCATTAAAAGGAGACAAAAGTACTGGACAGGATACCTCAAGTCAATCAGTCTAACTGGAAAATAAAATTGATACATCGTTACAACAAAGCTCGAAAAAAAAGGAAAATTTGTTAAATCCAAAATCGATTGTACGTTACGAACAAAATTATTCATCTTTCATCCAAGAAAAAAAAGAGGCTAATATGTTAGAGTTAATAGACAGAAGGAACACATGATCTAAACTTAACTGAAGGTGTACATATTTTCAGATGGAAATTTACTTCAACAGTAACATCTCATTTTTCAGTCCTACAAGAACTCTAATAAAACCTAATTTTGGTGCATGTATTTCTGGATAACTTAGTGTTATCCCTATCTTGATCGACCAACAAAATTTTCCATTTTTAATTGAATCTTATTCCATCTTCCTCAATCTCAGAATTTCAACTGAAAGTTAGCCACCTGCAAAAAATCTCAGATACAGATGCAATTATTGACGAGGAAAGCAGACAAAGTGAAACATAAGCAACACAGATCTAGAGGCAGCAAGGAACTCAAAAAAATTGATCAAGCTATAGGATGTCAACCTTGTCGATGATGCTTTCAATGACATCATCAGAAAGATTCATTCCAGATTCAGCAAGGGTTGCCACTACCATTTGTTTTACCTGAATCAAATGCATGGAGGAAAGATCTTATGAGAAAATCTATAGTACACATTTGCAACCAGAAGAAAAGATGCAAAATATCTATCTGAGAATAGAAAGTCAACTGTCAAACAAATTGGCAAATCTTTACCACTATAGAGACCCCATTAGCAGAAAGATGTTTGAAATGCTAGGGAATAGCAGAGAATTTTTATGATTATCTTATCAAGCAAATTTTCCAAATATCAGTGTAAGGAGATGCTTTGTCTAATATCAAGTTTCTTGGAATAAGTTAAAGTGTTTGACTATTTTGAAATTAATGATCCTAGCCCATCTTTTAAGTATCAGAATATGGTAAACAGTTGACAGAAGGATAATATTAAATTTTGACAGGACAAAGCTATAAAATTTCACAGTTTTCCCTGGTCAAATTTTGTACATTTCTGGACAAAAACAGCAAGTGAAATCACAACTATACAAGATGACTATTTATACCTCTTGACGTTCAATAAAACCTTGCTGCTTGAGATCATATAACTTGAAGGAAACTGCAACATGAAATGACATAAAAGGCATGTTTAAACTAACAATAGAAGTATGACATTGGAACGATACAAAAAGAGAGAGAATTAGTTCAGTCCTAATTAGTAGATATCAGCTAAAATATCTAAACTATCTTAGCAAGAGTACAAGAAGTAGAACGTCCATTAGCAGAATTGCTCAGAAAATGAAATGCAAGGAATTGATTAATCCTAATCTACGTGTAACTAATATTAAAAACTCACAAGACACTCAAAAGAACAATGCAAAGAAGTAAGATAGATCAATCTTTCTTACAATCAATTTTTTCATCAATAGGAGCACTCGGATGGAAGACTGACATTGCACGTGCAAACTCTTCAAACCCCAGAACTCCATTGTGCTTTGTGTCAAATATATCAAACACCTGGAAATTCATTTAAAATATTACAAAGACCATAATTTAAGATGTTTCCGAGACCAATAGCATTAAGAACACATCTCATAACTATACTATTCAATGACAGTTCTACTTCATGTTTATTGATAGGCAAAAATAAAAATCCATTTTATAGTGATCCCATTGGCCATTGCTCATTAGTTTCACATGGACAAGTGTAGTGGTTCAATAAATAAATACAAAATTGGTCTCTTTTTTAAGAGCTCAAACTTTTGGGATAAATGGTTCGCTAATCAATTTCAACAAAGTATATTGAACCAAGAAGTGATGTGATTAACAAAATCATAAAAAGAAATAAACCAAAATACCCGATCAGCAAACAAGCTCTCCTTTTTAGTCTTAAATAATGCCAACTGGAATTCTTCCTGTAAAGAAAAAAGCTGAGGCTATTAAAGAAACTTGAATTGAAATATTCAATATCAATGACTGAAATTGGAGACATAATGACACTTCACAAAGCTAAAATGTGAAAAGATGACTTTTTAAAAGGAACATGATGACTTTTCCATCTTATAAAAAGATAATGAAATGATCAACTAACAATGTTCTCACAGTTATCCATGAGGAGTCTATACATCTGACATGAATGATCAAAAGATCATATTAGATGCATAGACCTTAAGAGAATAAATGTCAAATGCTACCATTTAATTGAGTGAGAATGAAAAAATTGCGTACCTTGTGGATCATCCCGTCATCAACAACAGCAGTACTGATCCTTTTAAATAGCTCATATAATGCTTCTAATTCACTTACACTAACTGCAAAGTCAACAAACAGAACTTTAGGCAGAAATTTTATTTAAAGTCAGCTTGAGTCCCTATCCCTTGAGACAAGAGAACATCGAAAAACATATGAGATGTTTGTTCCCAACCCCTAATAGTTGAGAGATATGATTAGTGACTTGTTATAGTGTTTGATGTGTTCTGTGCCTGTGTGCCTGTGTATATACACACACATATAGGAAGATTCACATGGTTGACTGCTAGTAAAATATGAAGACAGAGATAGACAAGCATCACATAATTCTATTAGAGAAGGTAGAATGAAAACATTACAAGTTAAATAAACATAAGAAACTCAAAAAGCATTAGTTGACATACACACAGTTTCTCTGGATAACTGTTCGAGTTCCTCAAGGCCTCTTTGTGGTTTGTACAAGTCAAGATCACAGCACTTCCCGAGGACAGTGATCAAATGCTTCAACCAGTCTACACAAAACACCATGATTTTTGCCACTCATAACAACACTCCATAACCTGCATTCAGTTTGTGCAAAGTGAATTGTATTTTCGTGCTGATTCAAAGAAAAAGTACATGCTTAGGACTTAGTTACTAATATTATATCTACCAAAATGGTGAGTGAAGTTAAAATTTTGTTCCTGGGTTGCTGAGAATGCATTATAGATCAGACTTTCTGGTGATTAGGAAACAAAGAAGGCAACAAGCTAATGCAGATAAGGATATTCAAATGAATGTATGGATTACCAGAACAACGAGAATAAGAAAATTCCGAGACACTAGTATTTCACTAGAAGAAAGGATGAGAAAATCACTTAAATTTGATGATTAAGGTTACTACAGGAAGAGTAGAAGAAGGCTTAAGAAACTTCTACAAAAAATTCACTTCTCTTTACTTGAAAAGCCAGGTTACAATAAATAGACTCAAAGGAGGAAAAACCAATGTAGAAAGTCAAATGGCTAGAATTTAAAACTTGTTGTCTAGCCAAGCAAGCAGGTACTATAGACACAGAACCAAGATCGAACTGAAAGAAATTATAACTCATTCAGCATGCATAAAAGTTCAAGAAATACTGATATAAGAAGGTAAACTAAGGAATGTAAAGCACTTATCATTATAACGCATAGTATTAATTTTTTTTTCTCCGGAAAACTTGGACTTAATATCACAATCCAAAAAATACTCCGAACATGAACACCACAGCACCAAAGACTGATTTTTGATACACAAGCCTTCCAAAGAAAAGAATAATGTGAAAGTTTGACCAAGTAGACGTACTTCAACACTATGATCTCAATCAAAACATACGATTCCTTACTCTCTTTTTTTCCCACATGAATTCCATCACGATAAATCCATGTTCAGAATTCAATTAACTAAACATGACTAACAAAATCTGTTTTCCATCATTCTGCGACTCCACAGAGACAAACACACCATGCTACTTGAATCCGAGCGGAATAAAATCCACAAAAAATATCTTTTTTCCAAGATCCAAAGTCAGAGGGCGGAAAACCAAAAGTAACAGAAGAAAATTTACCAGACACAAAGCCGACGCTATCACCTCTCCTCCTGCTCAACTCCGAACCATCAGAATTGGAGATCGTCCAGGGCTGCAGAAGATCTTTCCGATGATCGCGGAAACCAATTAAGGAAAAAAAGGAATTACACGATAAAGGAGAAGCGGAGATTTGAGATCAACCTTTTAGTCCAACCGTCGCGGAGCCGAATCGAGATGATGCCCTCGTTCCCGATTTAATAATTACCCTTATTTTTTTATTTTCACCTTTCTTTATAATTAACACGATTTTTTTTTTTTGGAAAATTTTGATCTTGAAAATAGTCAAATTTTCAAATAATTCTTAAATGCCATTTTAAAATAATTTCTTATATATTATGTGGTATTGTGGTAATTAATAATAACAATAATAATAATAATAATAATAACATAATGAATTATAGATAGAGTAATAGTTGTCACTTGGCAACTATATTTTGTGAATAATTAATGAGATGATGGTTGAAATCATTGAAGCACCACAAGGTTATTATTAATATACTTCGAATTATTATTTTAAGCTCAGGATAACTCTATTTTAATGCAATTATTATATAAAGAAGTGTCTACTTTATTTTATTTATGGTCAATATTGAAAATTTCATCATGCTGAAGAACTCCAGACTTGGACAAGTTTAGATTCAACTGAAACATCAACTCAAGTAAACTTGCAACATATTAAACATAAAGAGAGCTTGAAGGGATAACAACAAAACTTCATTCCAAAGACGAACTATTTGTCAGTACAATAATAGTTTATGATAATGGACCATTTCATAGTGAGTATAATCAGCATGGCAAACTGCTTTGTTGTTGCTACAGGAATCTTCAAAGTTCAGACAGGGTTCTGCATAAAGATGCCTAAAGAGCAACACTTATGAACTATAGAAACTATTAGAAGAAATTTTACATCAATCCACAAAAATCAAAAGCTGTTTTCAGGTTAAACAAGCCAGCCGAAATGCTGGGTGTTAGCTCCGAATGAGCAAAGTAGTTATTCTTCATAGTCAAACATTTCAAACTCGGCACTTTCTTGAGCTTTAGTACCACTTGTAATTTCCAGAATAATCTTCAACTCTTCGTTCTACTAGTTGTGCATCTGCAATATCATAAAAAATGAAAATAGTTGGAGCTTACTGGTTTGTAATAATTCATTTAGGTACAGTGAGATGCGGCTTGTCATCACAAAGAGAGGGATTCAAAGTGTAGCATTTTAAACTTTGAAAAACTGTATGAACAATGGGATGATCTCCAAAGCAATGCATACTTCCAGAGTGACATGTAAATACTAGACCTAGTTTCATCCTGTCATTAGGAGTATCCAATTCAAGCAAGAACTACTGCCCTATGTATGTTAAACTATCATATTTAGATTTACATAAATATAATACGAAGGCAATTTTTAGATTAGTATATGCCAAGGGAATCCTACAGTTCCTAGTGTGTATGTATGGAGGAAAAATGAGAATTCATCAATCAAGATATTTATCCAAATCAATTTTTAGTCAATGAACAAAGAGATACATGCAAAGGATTACCATGGTACAGATCCCAATTGGAATCAAATCCTTTGGAGGTGTAAGTATGAGGATGAACCATCTGCTGTGCCAATCCAGTGGCTGATGAAGTTCCATCCCAAAAATGAAGCTGCTGTCATATGCATAGACAAACACCAATTACAGGTATGATGATTAACTAATGGTAACATGAAAATTCAAATTTGACTAATTTTGAGAAATACAGTTCCTTTGTGATTTTGGGTTAATTGCCCCAAAATCTTTGTTAATTGATTTTTGAGTAAGTACTTGGGAGAAATGTGCATTACATCGCTAGATGGAAGCCCTTCTGTGCTATAGTTGTTTTGAGTGCAGACAGATGCAAGTTTCATCGACAAAAACTACACAAAACACACAAAATCATAATCCTCAGTGTTTTAAGAAAAACAATAGTTCGAGAATAAGTACCTCAATTTGCTGTTGAAGTGACTGAACATAGTTTATGATTTCATCTAGCACAAGTGTTTTCCCTGTGACCTAGTTTACAGTTTGAGGAATTTATTTAATATGCAAGGCATGTCAGTGTTAACAGCACCAAACTGTATTTTTTTAGACATACATTAGTGCAGCCAGGTACAAGGTCTTGGAGAAATTTCATTCTTTCACTAATTCTATCTCTTCTTAACTGCAATGACAAAACCCAACTAATTTAGTATCAAAGTTCCACTATAACACTGAGTGCATGAGTTATGGAAAACTTACTCTTTCTGCTATGCTATGGCTATTAGTTATTTGTCCACGCCGAACTCTAACAGAAAAGTGATCCTCCTTTGGGATCTTTAAGCAATCTTTTAAAAGCATACCATCCGTCACCAAGTTGCTTGGATCAACATTTTGTTTAGGTTCAATATTGTCACTTGTGTTTGTTGATGAAGATTGTGGTCTTTGTTTTACTTGGCTACCCATTTCCTTATTTTAAATGGAAAAAATATTTCAAAGTCAGAGACTCATGCATTGCAGAATAGAACTACACAAAGACTTAAGGAAAGAAGGGGAAAAAAAATCTCAAGCAAAATATTCAAACTTACCTGATGAGTCCTTTTCCACTTCTTTGCACCAAGATCACCTGGACATGAGTCCCTTGAAGCATCAGTTAAATAGGTACTTGGTTCTTGGTTACATTCATAGAAGATGGTTTTAGAATGATCACCCCTTGTCAGTTCGTGTTGGAGATAAGACGCAATATCTTTGGATTTATACATATTCATTGTGAGTTTCTGAAACCTAGTTCTTGTAAAATCCTTCGATATGTTGCTTTGAAATGCCACAGGATGGCAGGGTCCAAAGGCATCAAAAATGCCTCCACCTGCCAAAGAAAAAATAACACTTCATCAGATGTCTGAATCAGCAGGGAACAGAGAGAGACATGGAGCAACAACTTTTTAGACAATTGTCAACAGAAACTCTCTGGAGGACACTAGACAAACTATAATTGGTGCTACTATAGTTGTGGAGTTGAGATAATTTGTGGTTCTTGAGGAGCAATTCTCAATGTTAGACATGGGAAAGAAGGAATCAATCACTGGAACTGAAGGGCGTGGAAATAAATTCAATAGAATTTTTGGCCTGATAACAATGTAATAGACTGTTAGCCCTCCAAATGACCAACTTGCAGGAACACCAGAAATCTGGCGGTTCAAGCGTTGAGCAGTCTCCTCCAAATTGAAATGATCATTCTCAGTTGTATTCATCTCTTAGTCAGAAGATTGATAAGTTGATAAAAGTTTGGACCTTTTTTACAGTACAAGCAAGACATAAGGTATATTTGATCTGTTAGTTCAAAATCTAGACTTAGTCGACAAAAACGACAAAGAACAAAATCAAATCAAATATAGAAGGGAGAAGGTGATCCAAATGAGAATGGCTACCCAAATATGAATCAATTTTCCTATATAGCTAGAGGAGGGATAGCAAACTATCAAATTCCAAGACACTTGACATGACAGAACATGAAGCAAATGTCTCAAATCGAGAGCTTAGTTAGTCAAATGGACTTCAGTAGCCGATCCAGTAAATCCTCAAAAGGCACAAAACTAGGTACATCCTGATTCTAGTCGCCATCCACAAGGAGTAGAAAATGGGCAGGGAAGAACACTTCATGACCTAAACTGGTAGCTAGCATAAATCGTTTTCAGGACAACTAGAGATGAGCACAAAGCTGGTACCTATTTCCATATCTGCGACCGGCGAAACAGTTGAAAGAGGGGAAACGGGAGGACGACGCGCACTTGAGAATCCTTCTACGCCCAATCCCTCCGCCGCCATTGAAGAATGTGGAAGATCGTTACCGACCTCCCCTTGAGCTCGCAGGCTTAGAAATGCGGAGAGGAGATTTGGGAAGCAACTGAAATGGTGAGGGAAAGAGCAAAACACCGTGGCATCGAAGCATCGATCCTTCCACCACCGTCTCTTTTATACGGGACGAAGCGTAGCTAAATCCATTTTTTAAAAACATTCAATAAAAAATAATAAAGCGCTTTATCAATGCACACCCTTGATAATTGGAAATTACTAAATCTCACTCTATTAATGATTTTTTAAGCCCCGGATCAATGGTACAACAACGATAAAATATAATTTTTAGATGTTTAAAAATTAAATCTCAAACTCCATGAATTAATTAATATATTTTTTTAATAATTAATTGATCTAAGAATACTGAATTGATGAATTATTTATTATGAATATTTTTTAATTTATCTTAATAATCGATAAAAAAAATTATTATAGGATTAAATTGATTTTTTTAAAATTTATAAATTAAATATCTAATATCCATTTATAACATTAGAGCATCTCTCAAGTAAGTTTTTTTTTTTAAAATAAGAAATTTATGAAATGAAAAAGCTCAAATCATTTGAGAGTGACGTTTGAGATGCTTATAGCAGTGAAATTTCAAAATTATTAGTTTTTCTCTAAATTGAGAATATGGATAGAATTCATAAAAAAATATTAAATAAAAATTATATTAAATGAAAGAAATAATGTAGGGTTAAAAAAAGTATAAAGAGGTTTTTTTTATATATTTAATGTGAGTAGTAGATTTTTATATATTTAATATGACACTACCAAAATTTTATTTTGAGTGCTGACGATTGGAGTACCCTAAGTCTCCTATCTTTCTCCTACTGATTTTAATTTGCAATTTCATGATATTTTAAACATTAAAAATTTTCAATTCTAAATGTATCAAAATTTCACATTATATTATAAATATAAATATATATTTAAAATTTCACCACAAACTAATTTATAATAATATTTTCTCCTACTTATTATATTGCAAAATTAATCTTTTTTTACTCGACTAATTCGAAATTTACACTTGATTCTCTAGTTATTACTCTTATCACATTTGAGGGAGCATAAAAGTAGTCTTTTTGAAAGATTAGAAGGGAAGTAAGCTAATATTTAATCACATTTTTCACACCTTTGCATTTTTTTAATAGTACATTATTGAATCAATCACATTTTGTCGATCCAAAGAGGTCATGCATACAATTGGGGCAGTGAATAAATGCTCGGCACCAAACAACTTTTGCTAAGGAATGAAAATTAAAGGGCAAATGATGTGAGGCTTCATGGGCTAGCTATTTCACCATGTGATAGATTGGTTCACTTGGTGCCACTGCAGTAGGTTTGTGATTGGAGCATGCATACAATGATTGACTCCTTGAAAGTGAACCAATGTTTGTGATCAATCAATTCCTTCCTAATCAATCTTTTATTTGGAGCATTTATTCTACCGCAACGATTCTTTACATAAGAAAGTCAGGTTTTTGTATTTGTTAAAAATTGATCTCAAAATTTATTAGAGCAATTATTTATGCAGATATCAACTACGTTAACCTATGAGATAATTAAATAATCTCTTATAAATGTCTATAATCATCATTATTTTCATTGATGCACACTGTCTACCTGTCATTTAGGTGGTCCTTCCATCTCTAATGTTTTTTTTTAGGGTAAAAACATGTGCATGTTTCATAAACATTGATTTCTTGTCCCCACAGGATGAGCTGTTGATTAGTGCATGAGGTGTTATCATAATGAGGTCTAGGGATCAAATCCTGGCTAGTAGTCAGGTTCCTGCTCCCTTTATGCACTAGTCATTATTCGGGCTGGCTAAACTAGCCTTCGTGATTTACCTCCTTCATATTGGTCCTGGGATGAACTGACGGAGGCACTGGGAGTGAACATTTCACCTTTTATCACAATAAACATTTATTTCTTCTAAAGCTTTTGATGGCTGACATGAGAATGCAAGAGATGAAATAGGACTGATGGATGGATGCCTCAATTATTGCATCACCTGTAACTATCTCTGAAAGAATTTGCATGTGCAGAATTGATCGAATGCGTTCCAAGACACAAATGTAGATGCATATTATTCTGTGCCTAAAGGAAGTCAGAATCTTGTTATAAAAACCAAACAAACAAAATAAAAAATATATATAATTAAATTACCTTTGTTCCCAAGAGGTAAAATGCTCATCTGGCTTATCTGAAATTGATAGGGTAGTTTACCCTTTCTTGCAATCTCGTGATGCTTGCCCATCTAAAAATTCGCAAGCTTCCGCAATCATTCTGAATGAAAATGGATGTAATGATCAAAAGCCTTCAAGATAACCTCGAATGAACTTGTTTGTTGTTTTACGAGTTGGTATAATTGATATTTACTTTAATAGGTTTTAAAGTTAATTTTCAACCGAAACAAAATATCTCGTTAGATGTCTAATTTTACTCATATAAAAAATTGTTGGGCTAAAACAAATATCCCATGATTTATCCTTTTTTTTTAAATATAAAACATCCTGGAAAAACTGCTAACTTAATTTCTACATAATCAAAAGGTCCTTCTCCTTTGCCTCCCTCCCCAACACAATTTGGGCCGCCCACATATGATATCTCAAATATTATTCATCTCTTTTTTAAAAATGTTCTTTGAAATCATAAAAAATGTGTTTCTAAAAATTAATAATTTCACAGGCAAATGACGTGATCAGAAATTTTAAATGAATTTTGTTAGTAATTAAATCAAGTAGTCTCCAACATTATACTCAATAGTTATAACAAATTGTTTTCATTTTTCATTTTTTTAGAAAAAGGAAAATAAAAAAATGATTAATTGAAAGAAAATTTCTTTGAAATTGGACTAAACAGCTATGGAAAGATGAAAAAAACATAGGAGAAAACTAAGATTCTTTGGATTTCAACTGCCTATATGAGAGGCCATACACAAATCAGTCAGCATTACAATTCTG
This sequence comes from Hedychium gardnerianum, assembly GCA_038050645.1. Lineage (NCBI taxonomy): Eukaryota > Viridiplantae > Streptophyta > Magnoliopsida > Zingiberales > Zingiberaceae > Hedychium > Hedychium gardnerianum. The sequence continues at coordinate 11,995,328 of JBBUKS010000035.1, forward strand.
ACTTGGGGATTATTTGATTTATTTTCAGAAATTTACCATCGAATTGCTGAACCTTCTTGAGAAGATCAAAGAGACAACTCTGTGTTTGAAATTAGAATTCCATCACTATCGGCATATAGCCATTCTCCGTCGTGGATTATGGTGCCGGCGATGTTAACAGTGACATGTTTTTCGCCCAGGCCTCTCTTGTTTGATTTCAGAGGATGAGGCCCCAGAGCTCTGACTCCGATGTCGCAACCATTGATTTCGTAGATGTCTCTTATGCAACCATTCACAAGAATGCCTGCCCAACCCATGTTCTGCGCTAATTGTCCCAAGTTCCCTCCGACTAAGGCACATCTCATGCTCCCTCCACCATCCACCACCAATACTCGGCCGTCCCCTGGTGACTCGAGAAACTCCCTCACCAGCACATTGTCTTCGAACACCTTGAGTGTGACTATAGGTCCGGAGAATGCGTGGCATTGACCGTACATCTGGAATATCGGTTGAAGAACTCGGATATCCCCCTTTGCAAGGAGGGATGGATTTGCATCACAAAGTTCAGCGGTAGAACACATCTACAGGGTGAACACATTGTTAAACCAGTAAGCCAACTCGGTGGTAGGCAAATTGTGAGAAAATTAAATTTTCAATATCAAACGAATAATACATAAAAACTGAAATCAGGCAAACTAGATCACATGAATGTATAAAATAAATCCAAAAGTTTAAAATCCACTGAGTTATGAAATGTGGATAACTCTAGATATTTTAAAGATCATAGAAGTCTACGTTTCAGTCCACAATCATCCAAAATAAAACAGATGATCAGTTATTGGTATACAAGAAACACTTAGCAGTACATTAGAACTAAATTATCTTTAACAGAATTTTCTGCTTCAGGTGAAATCATAAGATCCCAGGCATACAATTTGAGATCTTTTGAGACAGATCTAATTATGGCAACAGAAGTTTCAGAATATTGTTGGCTGGTTGTGTTTCTGGTTCCTTTCAGTTTCCTAATATACCAATGAGAGTATTATGGACAAGTCTTTGGGATCTTTTCAACTTTCGTGGTTGCTTTCAGAGGATAGGTTCACCTATGTTCTTATAATCGAAAAGTGTGCTATAATAACCTTTTGTGACTTGTTCATTAGAGAAATCATGTGTAATTCTAATAGATGATGAAATGAGAGAAAATAGAATGTGAGTATGAATATATAAGTAATCAATGGATTCTATAATTAGAAGAGTTAGAATTGATTAAAATCTAAAGTAACTCCAATACATAAAAATATGTTGAATCGTCAAAAAAGTAGATAAGGATGAAATATGTGATGGAAGGACCTCCAATGTAATATGAGAACTTAAAATAATAAAAGCAAAAATGAATGAAGATCCTAAAAAAATCTCCAGCATAGGCTATCTAACCAACATTTAACCTCCATGATGGTTTAAGGATGATCAGAAACCTACTAGAAAATCTTATCAAAAGAAAGAAACAATTGCATAAATGCATTAAACGTTTTGATTCTATATGGAATCTCAGATGATTATTCAGTTAATTCTCCCCCTAGGGAGAAGGAACTAAACTACTCTACATTTTCTCGTCATTCTATTGACTCAAAAAATCGTATAAACAGAGGCTGTCAAACACTAGTCATGGGCATTTAATCTCTCAATAAAAGAAATGCAAAGATGCTAACTAATGGAACCTTTGGTTTTGTCTTATCAATCAACAGTTTGTCTAGATAATTAACCATATTGCAGTAGCTCTTTTGTCTTTTTGATATATGTCATGTATCATACTATTTCTCGCTCAAATAATACTATTGTTACTTGTCAGTGCAATATAAATTCCCAATGTGTTTGCTTATACTCCCTTCCTACATTAGAAAGAGCTGAGACTAGAAGAAAAGGCATCGAATGTATTAAGAATGCCTCCATTTGCAACACTAAACTGTAGCTAGTTTATTAACAAATTGTTGAGATGGGTATCAATCTCTCTCATAACCAAATAGTAGCCTCAACTTAAAACGAAGATAGACAAAATCAAGCAAGATGTCTTATGCTAGCATCTCAGTCATGGTGTCCTTTTATTGAGGAAACGGAAGCTTCGTCAATGAATTGTGTGCAGCGAACCATTCTAGTTACCCAGAAATCGTTGGGTTTGCAAGACCTCTTGAGAGAATGTGAGAATGCGATTTTGAGAAATCCTAGTGAAGACGTGTTAATTGATAATCCAAACATCGATTTTACTGGAATCAAAAACCGACTTTTCGAACAATTCAGACCCCTCATCAATGATTCGCCACTCGGATCAACACGGAAAGAATCGTCCCAGGCACCGAGGTTTCAATCCGTCAAAATCAAAAGACAAAAAAACTGCCCTAAAATCCGAACTGGAACAACCAAGCATCATCAAAACACATCGTTTCTCACAAGATAGATGGAACAGATGGATTCTAGATGAGATGGATCGCATACCTAGCAAGAGTACGACCAGGCGCGAGAGAAAGCCAAGCCAAGGAGCTACTGGATTGAGATCGCCTCCGATGCGTCGGAGATGCAACGCCCGGCAAAATCTTGATCCTTGCCTTATCCAATTTGTCGACGAGGAGGACGGTGATACAAACAAATAGCTCCGGAAACGACTTTATATGCTTTGACCGGATGCCGTCACCTCATCTTATGGATTTAAATAATTGTATTTTACAATATTATTTATACCCTATTATTTCATGAATACTTTTTAATTTTCAATTTCTAAATTACTTAATTCAAGTAGCATATTTCTTTGGTGAAAATAAATCTATTTTATGAAATCTTTTATAAATTATTATTGTAGTTTACAATATTATAACCATTATTTTATTTTTAAATATTATAAATTATCTATTCATTGATCATTTCTAAGGGATATATATGCATAGTATCGTAATTTTCAACTAAATGGATCAATAATTACATTCTTATATTATTAAAATAAATTTTAATTAAATAATCAACTTTTATGTGATGTGTTAAAATAAATATAAATTGCCAGTGATAGCAAAGTTCAAAGTGAACACCAAAATTCCAAGGATACTGTTGAATTCAGAGCCAAAAAACACGGTTTGCCTGTCAACTATGATGCCTAATTTTCTCCAACCAAATGGTTTGGGAACTGACTTCTCAAAAGAGATTTTGACGACCAATTACATCTATAGTTGCTCGAGAAGAAAGAATTCATGTTCACCAATTACACCAGTTAATTGCGATTGCATAAGAAAGTGGGTCAGCTATTTGTTTAACTTATAAGATGCATTTGAAAGTAAAAAGGAATGCTAACTTTAGCCTACTGAATTATGCACAAGTTCTCTCCGATGAACAAAAAAATTTGAGAATAGATTAAGTGATGAAATAACTTTGTCCTCCGCAGAGTATAATTCCGCCATACTCTATTCTTTGCCTCTGCCTCAACCTCTCGAAAAGAAGATCTTCATCTTGATTCAAGTTCAGGTACTCATCCATGTTGAACGAAGATGCGCTTGTTCTGCCATCAGAATAATGATTTAGAAGTCTGAACTTGTGTCTTCTGTTGATAGTAGTAGCACTACCCAAACTGCTTGATATCTTACTGTCATTACTGATCTCAGCACCTGCCTCCTGAGATTAATCAAGAGATGATCATTGTTAACTACAAAGCATTTTTCTTCTCACGAAGCTAGAACATTATCTTAATTCATAAGATTTATCAACTGAGGCCACACAGTAACCTGTATCGGCATTATTGCAGCAGCAGCATATGAGTTGTTTCTTGTGAAAATTGGAACTCCAGGCTTATTTTTGTTTGGCGAAAATGGGCCAGTGCTGGTTTCCCATTGCAACCAAGGAAGCATAACGCCATCTGCATCAGTAGGTAGAGGCCTAGTTCTCAAGGAACTGTCATAAGTTTCTGTTTTGAAGTAGCTTAATCCGGGATCTCTTATGCTTGAACTTGTATCACTCCTTTCTCCTTCGAAAGAAGATATATCTGTATCTTCAACATTATTCAGAAAATCTGATAAGTACTTCTCTGCTTCTTCAGTCAGTCTCTTAGACATTCTTGTTCTGTCGTTGATTCTCTAGGAAATTTATTCAATGAATTAGTAAATACCAGTAAGGTACATTTGTGTTTTAACATGACAGAATTCTTACTCTTCTTGACCTCAATTGCCTTTCCGGAACAGCAGGCCTGATTGAAGGCAGCAAATCTTTCACAATTTTGCAAAGCTCCTGACCACGTTCCTCTTCCCGCTCTAACTGAGCTAACAATTCCTGCTTGCGCTTCTCTGACTGAAAGCATGTATATTCATTTCAACAAAGGTTCTAACAGAAATCAGAAAGTTACAAAGATGATCAGGCATCCCAAAGTATCATAAAAAGGTTATATCCCACGGGAAGTTAAAACTGGATTCTAGGACTGCAATAAACTACAACAAATTTTTAGGTAATTTAAGTGGAAAGCAGAAGTATAAGTCCATCGTATGTCCATACTGAATGAAGACATGGGCTCCTATCCATTGTGTGTGTATGAGAGAGAACAAGAGTGAAATATGAGTTCTTAAGAATGCAATTATCTTGACTAAGGACATGTAATTAGCATATGAGTTCTTAAGAATGAAATTCAAAGCTTTTAGAAAAACATAAATCAGGGTGAATGACTTATGCTGCCATTTATAGAGACTAAATAGTTCATAGAGACAAGAAAAGCTGGAACAAGTATAACAGAAGATACGCAAAACTGATAGTATCTCAAAATATAATCTAAACATGCCTCTTCAAGCTTGGTTGTGTAGTTTCTTCTGATGTCAACAATAGTTTGCAGAGCTTCTGAGCTTTTTGGCTGCATGATTTTCCCATTAGCATAGCCCAAGGGTTCTTTTGTGGCCATGAGCTGTATAGAGAATGGAAAGGATAAATAAATAAATAAACCATTAAAATCAAAAGAAAGATACCATATCAAGATTCATTGTCAGATCAGAATTCTCAAATAGGGTTATTAAGGTAAACTACTTTATTAAAGCTCCAAAATTACCAAGAGCAACAAAGTTTACAGTTTCTTGGAGATGGGCATTAGAATGACAAGAAATTGATGTTCAGATTAGGCTGAAATTATGATCTTATCAATGTGACAAACCTTTTCCTGGACATAAATTGTTTGGATTGTCTTTTCATCCCGGCACATTCTTGAATGGACATCCCGGACTTCTTCATCAGTTAATGAAGAAGAATGGCTCTGCGACAAACAAAAGACCAAAAAAAACCATCTATTAAATATTTGTTTGCTTGTAAGACAAACGTAATAGTTTGGTAATGGAAAAATACCTTTTCTCTACTAGTATAAGGATATGACCATTTTCCATTCTTTCTAATGTATGTGATTAATTTAAAATCTTAAATGAAAGGTAGAAATACAGATTCGAGTTCATAGAGAGTATGAAATTACCGAGTAGCTATCTTGCGAGCGGTAAAAATATTTTTGACTCATAGACCTGCCAAAAACATCCTTCTTTGCTACTCTATGTGATGACGACTGCTGCAATATACTGCTACTTGAAGTCTTTGGTTCACTTTTAATGCTAGAACTTTGAGATTCAACATCATTCTGTAGTGAATAGAGAAGATCAATATTATAATCCTGCTTGACTTAAAGACTACAAAAGATTTCAGCTTACAGTCTAGTGTAACCAATGCAAAAGCAATCCTTGATGGCACAGTTTCATAGTTTGTGAAGGATAATGTGTTAAGAAAATCAGAGTTTTTATTGATAACTTCATAGCATCTCATGAAATGGCACAAGGAAAGAAATAGTATTCTAGTTTCTCAACAATCCACACCACTTTTTCATGCAATCTGACAAGT
>JBBUKS010000035.1:12002181-12018363 GCA_038050645.1 Hedychium gardnerianum
TGAGGAATCACCCTAAGTCCATGGAGGGATTCATGTCGATTGAGATGAAACAACGAATGGTTGGACGAGACGCTAGGATAGACAGACAAGAACCTTATAAAAGAAAGTAGCCGACAGAGACGCCGCCTAAGATGGCAGACTCGATCATCCCTTTCTTCGGTATGGATTTGTCTTTTGAATCAGTCAAGGGTTCATGTGCTTTAGCCAAAAATGAGTACCTGCTCTAATAAAGCTTTGAAGACCAGCAGTAGTAGCTGTTTAGACTCCTTCAAATGGAAAGAATGGAGATGTTTAGCTAGTAGTAGCTGTGACACCCATCCCGACTTGGAGTGGAGTAGTCATGAACTCTTTTCTTTTAGTCCATACTAAACAGGTAAACTTATACTACTACTACTGCTGCTCTATGCAAAGCTACAATAGTTTCTTATAACACCACCATCAGCTACCCTCTTAAAACGTCGGCATGCTTCTTTAATTATCAATCAGACATGAGCCTTGCTTATCGTGCCAAATAGCTCAATTTTGATTAGTCACTTCCAAAAATCCAATCAGTGTGCCCTAATGAACCTAGGTCAAACTCACTCCTTGCATATGTGTCGTGGTGGCTACCTTGAAACTCAGTACTTTCGGTCGGGGCCTCCACTTATAAATGAAAGTAGTCCTGAATCTTACTCGAACTCTAATGCTACAGCAATTGGATTCCTTTCATGGAAACCTAAGAGACAATTCAATTAGACCCTCCCGTCATTATGAAGCTATAGGGGCATATATAAGTATGATAGCTCATGTATTCATGCCTTACGGTTCGATTATTCCTGGAATGGACGGCCTTCCTCTTTGATTTGTCCATCGAATAAATCCTCAAACTAGAGAGAGGAAAATTCAATATCCTCAACAATCTATTATGAAGTTGCTACCTAAGTGAGGCTCCGCAAACTAGAGAGAGGAAGATTCAATATCCTCAACAACCTATTATGACGTTGCTACCTAACCTAAGTGAGGCTCTGCATCCGTTGATGTTGAGTGAAAAAGAAGAGTGATTGTTGGGCACGTTGCTTCGCTCGTCCCTTCTTACATTTTGTAATCGAGAAGGGAATTAGGAATGAGGATCAGGCAGTGAACTCGAAGTCCACGGATGACTGCACCAGCAATTATTAGAGCTACCATGCTGAGCTGTCGTGTTGTCATTGGTTATCTTTTAGTATCTGATTTGTTTTTTTTTAATTTCCCATATTTAATAACTTTGTTGCATTTAATGATAATTTAAAATGATAAAATAAATATGTTATTTTAATACTATAATAAAATTGTTAAATAGTATTTTTCACATAAATAAAATTTTAAGAAGTAAAAAAGAGAAAGGGCCACAAACTCATTCTCTTGGTTGAACTGATACAACTTCCACTGTCGTTGGCTGCTCTGAACTACTGGGAGTTGCTACATAAGAAAGAATCCTATCTTTAGTCATCAATATGACCACAAACCTTGGCTCCACTGGCATGGTGATCTTCGATGATCACTCACAGTCAACGGAGGATGACTTGCGATCAGAGCAGAGCCATGGCTACTAGAATCACCATTGCAGTAATTCCACCAAAAAGATTTGAAATTGGAGTGTGCCATACTATCAGTCCCAGTGAGCTCATCGCTGCTTCTTGTTCTTCTTGCTAGTACATAATTCACACAAGAAACGACTTGTTATTACATGAGTTTAGCTTTCAACGACTTGTTATTACATGAGTTTAGCTTCGACAAGCAAGTCATCGGTGAGGTCAGAGAAGCGCTCCAACGAGCTGCACACAGACGCCTTAAGCTTATGCACCTCTACTCGCTGCGAGGCTTCCCATCTCTCTGCAAGTTTGTCACCTTCAAGCATCTTAACAACTTCGGACATTTTGGGCCTGTGGCCTGGGAGATACTGAGTGCACAAGAGCGTGACTTGGACCATCTCCTCGAGCTTGATCCTATCGTAGTTCCTCAGGTCTTCATCCACAAGCGCATCGAGCCTCTTTTCTTCGTGCATCTTCTTTACCTGTCACAAAAAATAGTTTCATCAATGTGATTCCTTTGAGGTATAGTAGGCAAGACTAAAGCAAGTCAAATCGATGTTAGGAGTTCAGAATTTAGTTGTATCGATGTGATTTGTGGAATCAGCTAAAGAAAAAAGGCTTATTATGACTTGCTCGAAAGAAACCATTCTTGTTTTGATATTATGAATCGAAGATTTCCAAAACATTTCTAGTCTGATTTAAGCCATTTTGGTAACCGAAGTTGTGTAAATGCCAAGAACAAAAGCAAACCATTTGAATTATATATGTTTCTACATACCCAATCAAGCATGGCACCTCTAGGCTTCGCTGCTTTTCCGAATTTGAATGCTCTCGAGCCAGTGATCAGCTGTCGATAGATACTCCGGCGCTATGTGCCCCACTGTTCTTCTCACAGCTGTCATTATATGTGTGTCCTTGTGATCTATAAGTTTTGCGAGTCCAAAGTCTCCGACGACAGCCTTACACTAGTCATCGAGCAATATATTAGTAGTCATTGACTCAATGGTACGATGATTAAATTTTCTAATTAATAATTAAGGAATTTAAGATTTAAATCTTAACTACGGTGTATTATAATAATTTTTTTTTAATGAGAAGCGGACCTAAGAATATTAATTATTTAAATGAATCTCCATTAATACTTCTCGATTTATCCTGATAGTCGATGGAAATTTTTTATGAAATTGAATCGATCATCTTAAATTCGACGTTACTTGATCTGATTAATATATATATATTTTTTTAAATCACATTATTCGTACAAGTAGAGTAAGTCACTTCCAGCACTCAAATATTGTTTTAAAAAATATGATGGTACAAAATCGGTCAGACATCCTATTGCTTGTAGTCCATTTCTTTAACGAAATAAACGTTAAAAAAATTTCATCGCCAAAACTTTCTTTAATTTTTATTTTCATCCTTCCAAATAAACAGGGATTAATGTCTCATATATTTGATAAAAAAATAATTCTCTTTTAATAAATCAATTGATTCATCTTCGTACTTATTTGTCACACTAAACTTTTTTATTTTGTAATATGTTCCGTTAATTTAATTATGCATAAGAAAAATATCAATTGCTATTAAATAATAGTTATAAATATTATTAAATTATTTTATAGATTCAACAAAAATTATATTGAATGTGGTAGTGAATTAGCTTCTATTTGTTACTAAATTTTATTATAGATTCAAAATATATTATAAATAATATTAATTTTTTAAAAAATTATCAAATTATAAGTTAAATATCACCAAATTATTATTATTTTTTAAATTTACACCTGAATAGAAAATCAAAGTACCTCAGTCGTCACCGACAATGCTAGTTGATGAGATCCACCCAACTTAAGTTTCTTCGCGCCATCTTAACTAATGCGACCGCGTCGAATTACTGACTCACCACAATCACACGGTCATTATTCACCGATATTGATAGAATACCTGCGACCATAAGTGAAAACTGATTATGGAATATAAACACGTAAACTACACTTTAATCAAAGCTTCAAATGAAAAAGAATTCACTAAATAATTAATTAGTAATTTGAAATCAAATTACAGAGGAGAAAGATACAAGGACAAAAGCACATTAATATCCACATATTCAGGAGTCAGTTATTAAGGTAATTGTCATATTCGTGTTCAGAATGGAACACAGTGGATATAGAAATGAATAATTACCAGGAAGTCCTGTAATAACTTTCTTGAGAGCTTGGCATCCTCCATGTCCAATCTCAATATAATTGTTAATCCGAAGTGATTTTTTTAACTTCTAAGAACACTGATTATGATGTACTGAGGAAGTTTTTTTTTTTAAAGATTTGATATGTAGCATATTGAAACTACCTACAATTAAAAACTTTTAGGGTATATTTACTTGGATAGAAAGATAGAAAGGGGAAAGGGTGGAAGAGGGAAAGAGTACACAAAACGCAAGCAAGTGATAAAGTTCCATGTGTAATTTTATGAGCCTTTGTCTCATTCTCTCCCTCTCTCCCTCAAAACACTCCACCAAAGTAAACTGAGCCTCAATCTCTGAAATATCCATCACAATTCATGTTTCGAGTTCATTTGTAGTTTCATTAATTATCATATTTTCATTTGTAAATAGCATATACAAAAGAGGTATCTGATTGTAATTGTAAATATATCTGGTACTGATGTAAAAGCTAATTAAGAACTTAAAGCAGGTTCATGGATTGAACCTTTTTTAAAAAAGAAATCATTCAATGCACAGTTCCTAGCTAGTTCCAACACTAGCAGCAACATTATCATCCATGCCATTTGTCACATCAATATAACTACAAATGAGGTAAATACTTATCGTTATAATATTATGAAATACCATTTTTGCCATTACAAATCTTTCTTCATCCTTCTCTACCTATAAATCTTTCATAAATACCGTTTTTGCCATTTTTAGGTCAGTATTATATATCTACAATACCCTTATCATGATCTTGACAATAGCTTCATTTCATTTTTATCTTCTCTTGTTCAAGGATCACTTTGCATTTGGTTTTATTTTAATTCTCTTTGTACATATTTATTGTTACTCTTTTTACATATTAACTGATTTAAAGCAGCCAAGCCCACTAATGGCATATATATAAGACATTAAGTTTTGGAAAAATAAATTTTGAATTCGAACAAGAAAAATAATAAATTTATGAAGATATAGAAGCAATTTGTCTTATCAAATATTCTCTTCATCTTGTAACTCACCATAATAACTATTAAGGTACTCTAAACATACTTTTTTTTCACAAATTACAAAAAGCATGTGAAAATTTTCCTTTTTATTTGATTTATCGCCTGTGTTGTCTTATGGCTCTTATTGAATAAATAACATTATTGGTTAATCACATCAAGGGCAACAAATTGCAGTTGTTACCTCACAAAGTCACCAAACTAGTGATCCATATTATATATACACATTTTAAACAGGAAAACTAAGAGACAAGTTATAAGTTGGCTTTTTTTTCAGGCTCCATTATTTATATTAGTTCATAAGGATATCCAATCAGTAAAATATCCGAGCAAGAGAAAAACAAATCCATTGACCAAAGTCAACTAATAAGCTAGAAGTGGATTATTCTAGATCCTCAAGTACATTTATCATGCAGCAAAACTTGAACTTGAAAACACATGAAAAATATAATGAACAAATATCCAAAAGATCTAATTGTGTTCTCTGATATTTTCACATCAGAAATATTGTAGCAACGCATCAAATTGTCTACTATGCTGTCCAACAGAGTTATTTGCTTAAATTGAATGAAACATGCTAAGCAACTTCCATATATAACACTTTCTTTTAAAATAAAAGCAATGGTATTAGCCATAGTTCATCGTAACAATTTCACCAACTACAGAGATGCTACTGAATGCAAACAGGAGGGTGAAAAAAGCAAGTGGAAAAAAGAAAGGCATATGTAGCATCATGCAAAGTACCTTTGTTTGGAAGTTGACTTTAGGAGGCTTAAATGGGTAGTCTGGTGGGAAATGAATCTTAATGAAAAACACCCCTCCTGAATAAGGGCTATCTCCAGGACCCATGATTGTTGCCTACAAATGGAACAAGTCTTCTCCAACAGGTCCGGCGTTGCATGATGTAGGAGGATCCTTCTGCAAGTCCAAGAGCTCTTTTTGAATTCTCCTGCTAGCCATTATCTATATGGATTTGAAGGCAAGCTCTGTGAATGATAAACATCTCAATTATTTGTAGATGTAGGACATTTATCGAAAAAGTCAAATTCATACACAAAATGTAGCAACTAAATTGTATAAGAACATTCTCAAAGAAATAAGAGAAACAACGAACTAGACCCTACAAAATTGTAGGTGCTCCTACATTGTGATGCAATCACCCAGCTGAATACTTTGTGCTACACAAGAAAAATAAGGGATGGGAAAAATGTTCACATAACTAAATTAAAGAGATCAAATAGATAACCCTTTTTCTGGTCATCTTTTTTCTAAAAATCTTGTGTTTCTCTTGTCATTGTTTGCAATAGAATCTGATAGATTTTGATATCATTTCAATATGGAATGAACAGTGATGTGCTTGGATGCAGGTGGATAACTAAATTAATGCCCACAGACTAGTTACATCAAGATCAGGTGCAGTCAATAGCATTAGAAATGAAAGCTACACTTACATCATAATTGGTACTTAATAATGCATTCAACAAAGGTCTTCATCATTGATTAATTATAAGGCTAATGACCAAACAAGATCGTTCTTCTTCTAAAATGTTCAAATAAGATCCTCATTTCAAAAAATTCCCATCAAGGCTTCAACAAAAACACATTCCAGAACTGTGAAGAAAAATTCCCATCAAAGCAACTCGATTTCGGCTTGATGTTTCAATCTTGCCAGATGACTAAAATCCCTCAAAAAATAAAAACAGGAAAAAGAAACGAGGAGAAGAATGATCCTGAAACAGAAACCATGTAGAAAATAGAATATGAAAGGAAGAAAAATGAACTTACGCAGCAGGAAAATCCAATCGGAGCGTGTGAGCTCAGGCCGTGGAGATCGCTCAATTCCTCTTCTTCGATTGAAGAGACCATCAGCTAAGCAGTTCAACCGGTGTGCTCTGCTCCGGTTTAATTGGTCAAAACCGGTTCAGTCAATGTTGGTACATGGTTTAATACGAATATGAATTGATCTATTTCTAAAAATAACTCGTTTCAAAATAAATTATAAAAACTTAATTCTTGTTTGTTAATTATTTTAAATAAATAAATATATTTTTTAATTATGTAGCTGCATAACCCTTATTGATCTCAATGATATAATAAAACCGTCTTAAGAGATGTCATTATTTTTTAAAAAATTAAAAGTATGCTGTTTATTTTTATCCTCAAAGGTCAATTTTTAAAATATCAAAACATTGTGAATTCTAATTTTTTTTCAGAAAATAATTTTGTTTCGGTATTATTTATATACTATTTGTAAACTAGCAGAAATCGGTTTTTTAACATTTTTGATAATAATTTAATAAATGGACTAATTCAAACTTGCATTTGGCAGAATTTTGAAGATGGACCTGACTACAAAGGTCGGATTGAGTTTTTTTTTTTATAATTCAAGTATTTATTTTCTATGATCCGATTAATCTGGTAGATAAAATAATTTTTTTTTATCGATTATTAAAATAAATTAAGAAATATAAATAAACCTAACAAATGATTCAATATCATAAATAATTTAAATTCTTCAAATATAAAATGACCAGGGTGAAATTTTTATTCTAATTACTTAGATAGTCCATCTCATAATTTATCATTACATCATGGTTTGGGGGCAGGACAGTTTACTATTTTTTTTTAATGAAAAGAAAAGAGACTGAATCTTAAAAGAGGATGAAAGTGAAGACTATTGTGCTTATAAACTACATAACTTTTAAAAAAGGGAAAAAATTTCCTGTCGTTTCTTGCTTTTGGTAAAGGTGTAGCCTTCCCTCTTGCAAAAGTAAAATTCATCGTTTTGACAGTTTTATCATGATTGTTTTGTATTATTGAGAGAATAAATTAAGAAATTGAATTAGTGAGAGAATATTTTTGTTAATTTCATCCAAAATTAACTTTTATTCACTTCTATAAATTTACTATGTGATGATAAACTTAACTATGCTTAGAACAAAGTTGTAGTCTTTGTTTAGTACTAAACTAGTATACATGGAACGAGAAAAAAATGAAGTCTTTGTTATATCTACATATATAAAAAAGTAAGGGTGCAGTTGTAATTTTTAAATTCTTAGAACTTTTTGCAAAAGTACGATTAAAAGTAACCTTCCCTGCCCGTGACTTCTTTAACTTTAGAGTTTCAAGTCTACGATTTAAAAGGGGTGTTGCAAACCTTAAATAAGAGAATGATGAATGCAATACTAGAAGTATAGAGCTTTGGTTTCGCCCTTTAATAGTTGCGTGATTACATGTAGTCTAGAGCTTTGACTCCACACTCTTATAGTTATGTGATTATTTGTAGTCTAGAGCTTTTACTTTGTTATCTAAGAGTTGCGTGATTACTTGTAGACTAGAGTTTCAGCTCCGCTTTCTAAAAGTTGTGTGATTACTTATAGTATAGAGTAGTTGACTCTCTGCATAAAGAGGACTCTTGAGTCTTTCCGCGCGTTCATAGGCTTCGGTCAAGATGATTTTCCTTATTGGATGGAGTATGGGTCGCTCACCCAATTCTTATGTGAGATGTCTTATTAGGTGGATTGCGGGTTGTTCGTCCTATTCTTATGTGAGGTGTATTTAAAGGTGGATTATGGGTCGTTCATCCTATATATGTATGTATTTGTGCATACACATGATGCATTTCGTATTTATGTGGATTGCGGGTCGTTCACCCTTTATATATATTTATAATGTATTTCATATTGGATGAATTGTCGGTCGTTGACCTTATATATTTATATGCAATTAGGATGTACTTCATTATGAATGGATCGCATGTCGTACATTATATATATACATGATCCATCCTTTACTAGGCAGATTGTGGGTTGTCTGTCATATGCAACTTGTATTTATAGATTGGTTGATAAATTAAATAAATAATACTGGTAAGAGAACAAAAGAGAAAGTATGAGAAATGATAAAATCGTTTAACAGAAAATTTTAAAGAAATTGTGTTAAGAGATTAATGAAGTTAAGTGTACAAAATTATGACTTTCACTATCGGCTTTTCTTTGAACTCTTTTGAGATGTATCATTTTACATCATGCACTTTGTTAGTATTTTTGTGCTCACTTTTGGAGTTTTTGACGTCCAGGTTAATTAATGAGATATGCATATAACACTAGTGGAATTACTTAAGAGGTATGCATGCAATTAGCTTAGTTAGCTTTTGTCTATATTTTGCTCTGACATTGTTACAGTTCACGTGTAGGTCACTAAGCTTACTTAGCTTAGTTCGAACTAATATAGTATTGGATAGGCCTTGGCCTAATTGATGAGTTTGACTCGAGCAATAAAGCGTTCGACTGAGGGCACTCCCATATCGAGACTCTTACATTTGCATGTTTGGATCACATCATGTATTTTGATCCGTGTAATGCATTCCCTATCAACAAGCTCTAACAAGCATGCAAATGAAAGAGGCTCGATATGGGAGTCCCTTCAGTGAAATACTTTATTGATCTAGTCGAATTCAACACTATATTAGTTCGACTTTGTCAATTTCGAAATCTTTAGGTCACAAAGAGCAGCACAATAGGCGGGCTCTCATGTTGTCATCTTCTACGCTATCATAACTAAGTTTAAAGGTAGCAAACATAGTATCTAGTTCTTTCATACCCGTTTACCCATACATATTGATAACATCATAAGTTATGATTCAATATAAATCAACCTTCATGCCATAAAACATTCAATGTGAGACTAAACTTCTATGCACATTGGACTCCAGTCTTCATCCATTTTCATTAACTTTTTCCAACATCTATAAAAGAAGAAATGCTATGCTATTTCCCGCCATCAATATGACCACAAACCTTGGCCCCATTGCCATGGCGATCTCCAATGATATCTCACTATCAACAGATGACTACTTGCAATCAGAGCAAAGCCATGGCTACTTGAATCACCATTAGGGTTTGTTTGGTTCAAGGTAATTGGTGATAACCTTGGTTATCCATCTCAGGTTATATTAAATAACCTCGTTTCATTTAGGTAATGATAGATTCCCAAGTTATCAAGCATTCCTGCCACGTCGCGAAACGTTAACAAAAAGATAATTAATCCTGGAATCAAATTACCTCCAAATTTTAAGGTTTTCTTGATTCCCAGGTTAACGAGAATCAAATTGTGGGCTGTTGTCGAGCGCAAGCAGCGAGGGCGAGTAGCTGTCAGTTGTCTAATGCGATCAGCGAGCAGGGACAGAGGGTCGTGGCTGCTCTAGCGACAACATTGCAGGTGTTCGCAAGGAACTCCAGTACGGGCGCCTGCATCACGTGGTTCAGGAAGGAGAAGGATGGGGCATCGACGTCTCGCATGGACGGAGGCGACGTTGTCGGACGTGCACTCGGTTGCCGTTGCTCCGACGACAGCAGGTGCTTGCGAGGAATTAACGCCAGTATCTTGCATGGCTCGGGAAGAAGGATGGGGCGCTGGCGTCTCGCGTGGACGGAGGCGATGTTGGCATCTCACATGGACGGAAGTGACGTTGGCGTCTCGCATGCACTCGGTCACCGACTGTTCCGGCGACAACACTCGCTCACGGGCTGCTCTGGCGACGACACTCGGTCGCGGCAGGTGCTCGCGAGGAATGGGAAGAGGGCGACGGGGGAGCTTTAAATTAAAACTTAGGTTTTAATTTTCCAAACTTAGGTTAAATTTTCAATCAACTCTCAATTTAAATGGGATAGTTAAACATAGTTTTTTAAATCCTTATTTATCCCATTAAAATATTTTTAATTTTTTTTTTGAAAAAATCTAATAAATTGTATATATTCATGTAAATTTATTTTCTTAGTAATTATGAATTATATTATTATTATTATTTAAATAAAATATTAAATTAGGTTATAAACTAAAACCTCCAAACAAACACGTTTTTGTTGCATTACCTAGGATTGAACTAAACAACATTTAGTAATGTTTTATTTCCCATAACTTAGTTATGTGATTATTTGGTAATCACATAACTAATCTTATGCATGATAAACGCACCCTTATAATAATGCCTCCAAAAAGATATGAACTTGGAGTGTGCCACATGGAGATTGCAGAAGGTTGTGTAGGCTTGTCATGTAACGTTCAGTGAGACTAAATGCTCCTCCATACTAACAAATAAAAGGAGGATGTTCATTTCTTTTGATATACATAAACTCTATCTCATCTAGCGATCTTATATAGAAATATGCGATCCTAGTTGCAATTTAATCGCAGTTGTTGATTTTTCTTGTTGTCGTTAGTTTTACCTCCACAGTTTCTTGTAATCTTCAAATTCCATTTGATCATAAAGCCTGTCCTCTTCACCTGCAAACTTTCGGCAAACATGCTTAGCATACATTCATCCTGCATCAGATAAAGTAACACTAGAGTTATAAAAAAAAAAATGATTAATCAGGTCGGGTAACGTTGAACCTGGGGTGATTGGCCCGGCTTCATGGAAATTTTCCACCGGCCATTAGAGTAAATCGGGAAGCGTTAATGAAGGCTCATCTAAATGATCAGCATTCTTAGACCCGCTTCTCATTAGAATAAAAGACTACACAGCATGAGGTATTTGACAAGATTGATGATATTAATGTGACAGCATTGGAATACACAAGTTCTTGCATTCTTCTTTGTTGCTGTTTTTGTTTACAAACCTTACTGCTGCTATCTTTTAATCCCACAGGCCTACCTCTTGCTTGTTAGCTTATTTTTCTCCCTCTGTTTTCGTGAACCCTTGACTGTATGGCATGCATTGTTTTATTCATTGTTGCAAGTCTTTACTGCTATTTATTTGTCAAAGTATTTTCCTCGATATATCAATGTTCTATCGAGGATCGTTTAATTGTGTGATATGGAATTTCATCCATTGGTAACTCTAATGCCCCTCAGATCCTTGCTCAAGTTTGCTAGAATTCATGCCAACCCTAGAACATTGTTTTTGTTCTGCTTTCGAGGACATGCTGACATTCTTTTACATATATGCTACTATCTAATGCTTTTGATTTTTTTTTATATAGATAATGCCAGAGTGATTCTTAATCCGAAGGGTGAAATGAAAGATACGTAGACAGAATGAATAATCTTTTTAGTCACATTATATATATCTTATGGACAATCATATTAACAAAGTCCAAATCATTTTGTGAAATCCTAGTTAATTTATCATGCCATCATGCTTCATTTTGTCATTTGAGAATTTCATTTCAAGGCATTAACATTTCAAATGCAATTGTTTAATTTGAGGTTGCTTGGTGTCAACTGCAGAGGTTTTGGTTTAGGAATGCATTTTACTTCTTTCAGGAAATAATTAAACATCAGACTCAGACCGTCTGTGTTGGCTCTTGCCCAGCAGTTAGTTATTTTCCAGATTATATTGAATATTGTAGATCTTATTTTTCATAATCGTGTGATTTGGCTTTCGAATATTTATAATTTTTCACCCTTTGTTTGATAATGGTTATTGCCAGTACAATTCGTGAATATATATATATATATTATATTTTAAAGTTTCTATCTGACTCAAAATTCAGATTCTTATGGTTTCCGATTCATATATTGTTAAAAAAAATCTCTTTTAATAAATTAAATGATTTATCTTTAGCTCTTATTTTGTCATAATTTTTTTTAAAAAAAATCTCCTTTAAAAATAATATGCCCACTTAATTTGATAATATCGTTTCCTCAAGACGTACAAAAAATACCAAACGTTATCAAATAATAGTATATTTTGTTATAAATTTATATTACAAATACTATTAAATTTGTTTTATAAATATAAGTAAAATTATATGGTATAAATTAAACTATAAGATCTACTATTTGCTACTAAATTTAAAACACATTATAAATATTTTAAAATTATAAATTAAATATTATCAAATTAATTAATTTAAAATTCTATTTATGAACAAAAAAATTACAGCTTCTCAGTCGATTATTCCTAATTCTGCGATATCCACCCAATCCCAAGGTATATTTTCTCGAAGTCTGTCCACTAGTTGCTGCGCGTCTACCTTCTCATCCACTACGGCTACCTTCTCACCAATTACGGTCAGACGGCCTTCAGCATCCAGCGTTGCTGAGTGAACACCTATGACCATGACGGTGACAACTAATTATGAAATAGAAGTACGTAAAATAGCGGTTTAATCAAAGCCTAAAATGAAGAAGAATTGACTATATAATTAATTAATAATTTGACAGCAAGCATACTGAAACATAAGGAGCAAGATACAAGGTACAAAGACAAATTAATATTCATATATTTCAGTAGTTGTTCATGCAGAACGGAAAAATGGATATAGATCAGGAATGAAATGAATGATTACCCGGATATCCTGTAACAATCTCGAGAGCTTTAGATCTAATTCTATCTGACTTCTTGGTATTCTCTATGTTCAATCTCAACACAATTTTTTGCTGAAGAACGAAAATAACAGCAAATTAAAATCAATATTGAATTAATTTCAAAAAAGATAAGTATGGTCTATCTCTATCAATCTATCTATATATCTTAACAAAGAAAACGATTTTGAATGTTTAGAAATGAAGATAATAGACAGTACTTGATGGGTTTCTGTTAGTAATAAATGAATAATATACCAATAAAGATATGAAATATATAATAGAGGTGCCAAGCAGCCGCCAAACGCTCTTCTTGCACGCTGATTTCTTACTTTGCATGCATGTCTCCCATTCGATGGTCTGTTTAACTTGGTGGGAATTTTACCCTCATACTCACCAATGATTTGGTTTAATTGGTTCCATTGAATTAGACCAGACTGACCGGTTCAGTCTGATTCTAAGAACACTGATTATGAGGTACCTGAGGACAGTGTAATAAATAGAGGACATGCGCAGCCAAACAATACTCCAATTGCTAATATACAAACAAGAGAACTAAAAGAACAAAACGAACTGTTCTTTAAGATTACTTAAACCACTTACTTCTTGATAATGTGAAACAAAATCAACTGTATGTTCATGGATTTGAATAGGTATAACTTCTATTTTCTTTTTTATTTAAAAAACTTCCTTGCATGACTTCTTGTTCACAAATTAATATTCATGCTCTTTTGTAATAGAGATTAGTCATGTTATAACAAAGCTTAAGCACCTTCACTCAGGCATTTTCATACATAGAGATGGTAATATATATGGTAAAAGAAAGATTTGCATGCTTTTGTTCATAAAAATTACTTACCCTAGTAGACTTGAAATAAGGGGAGAGAGCATTCTTGTCATTGACATCCTCCCACTCGATATGTTCCCACCAATCCGTCTCACCAAATATACCTTTCAATTTATTTTGACAAATTTCAGCCCCAAATGGCAGCTTTCTGAGTTGTAGGCATAAGCTTACATATAGCCGTTCCAAGTAAGGGAAGATTAGTAGCTTCCGTGAGATGCAATTCAATTTAGGCAATTCAGCCAAAGACAGTAAGCGCAAGCCACTGCTAGAGTTGACAGAACTTTCAACACAACTTATCAATTCTTCCATCTCATTACAATCTGATACTTTCAAGACGTTGAGGTTTGGTAGCTGAAGAACCCAAGTGATGTTTCTTAACATTTTGCAACCCGAAATGTGCAATTCATGAAGAATAGGAAATATTGTTTGAGGATTGACTGCTTTCCAAGTGATTTCTTGCAAATTGTTGACAGCTATGAGCGCCATATACCTCAAACATTCAAAGCCTTTTTCAATATCCTTGTTGCTCCGAGTAACTGTTAATTCACCACCTATCATAATATCTACAATCTCTAATCGTTCAAGGCCCAGCCTTGTGTTGTCGCTCCTCATGATGCTCTCAAATAGTTGGCTTGGACAAGCTACGTCTCCCATGTCTTGTAGTTGGAGTTTCCATGTAAATAATAGTGGTAGAGAGCCCAACCGTTCAAGGGCTGCCATTGAGTCCAGGGTAATTCCAATGTATTTCCGTCTTCTTTGAAATCTCTCTAGCTCATCCAAGTTAGCGTACTTGCTCTCGTATAAATCTAACAATTTGAGCAAAGGTAAGTTGGATATTGTTCCCATGGGTACTTTGATAAGACGCTTAGTTCCTACCAGAAGCAAGTACTTGAGTTTGGCAAGGCTACTCAACTCTGCTGGCAGTGTTACGACTGGGGTGAAGTTCAAGTTTAGATGTTGGAGCTCAGATAGCATCTTGATTTCCCTCGGAAGCTCTGTGATGTCTGTACCTGAGAGATCCAAGAATGTCAAAACATGCAAAGCCTGGAAAAATGGCCCAGGAATTAAGTGTAGCATATAGTTCTGTTGGAGCATGAGCATGGAAAGTTTGGGAAAAGTGGGAGTCTGTTTTGGCAAAGAACTTAAATCATTATGCATGAATGATGCTCGCTCTACCACATGCCATTCCTCATTCTCTAATTCCAACTGACTCAATCCAACCTGTGCTTTAACAATCCACCTATATCGATTGGATCCACAGTCCGAGGCCATCCATAAAGCCATGTCTCGGATCACATCATGCATCTTGATACCTATCGTGTGTTCACTATCAACAAGCTCTAACAAGCATGCAAATGTAAGAGTCTCGATATGGGAGTGCCCTCTGTGGAACGCTTTATTAATCGAATTAAACTCATCAATCAGGCCAAGGCCTATCCAACACTGTATTAGTTCTACTTTGTGAATTTTGAAATCTTCAGGCCACAAAGAGCAGCACAACAGGCGAGCTCTCATGTTGTCATCTTCCAGACTATCATAGCTAAGTTTAAAAGCAACAAACATAGGATCTCGTTCTTTCATACCTGTGACTTCTGGCATCTGTGATTGTCTCAACTGCATGAGGGCATCATTCCAAGCTTCCCATGACCTCTTTGCAGACATGGCTCTGCCGACGGTGATGAGAGCAAGGGGCACACCAGCACACTCTTTAGCAATCTCTTTTGCTAATTGATTAATTCCTGACTCTGAGCTAATGACATCTTTACCTACATACTTTAGAAATAGTTCCCATGCTTGATCAGATGCCAAGCTTGTCACTTTTTTCTTTTCATTAGCACTCATTCCAGTGCATACTAGCTCGCTGCGCGTAGTAAAAACTACCACCTTGCGCTTCTGCTTCTTGTCATGCTCTGCAATTACTTGTTCCATCCCCAACATGAAAAGTTCATAGGATTGCCAAATGTCATCAAGAAATAACAAGCAATTCTTTTGCTTTAAGAAGTTGTTGAGCTTAGAAGCACAAGCATCTTCCTTCTCATCATCTTTAAGATTCAATCCTACCTCCTGAGCCAGGCCCACCTGAAGCTTTTGCAATTTGCATCCTTTGGAGGCCAAAATCCAGACGACATGATCAAACTTGAGCTTGGAGATCTCTTCATGGTTGTGGATGAGCTTCATAAGCGTTGTCTTTCCTATCCCCCCCATGCCGTAGATGCCTATAACACTGACATTTTCATCCCTAATCTGGTTCACAATCTGGAT